>OU342742.1:480639288-481122159 GCA_910589775.1 Avena eriantha | reverse complement strand
TGGTTAATGAGAAGAACACACATGCAATCACACTGGGTGTGGTTCATGGTATGGTCTGTGAGAAGAACACACATGCGATGACTCTAGCTGTTGTTCATGAAAAGAGCAGACATGCGATGAGTCTAACTATGGTTCATGAAAAGAGGAGACATGCAATGACACCGGTGGATCCACGTGTGGTCTATGAGAGGAACACACATGCAATGACACCGGTGGATCCTTACGTGGTTTGTGAGAATAACACACATGCAATGACACTGGTGGATCCATATGAGGTCTGTGAAAAGAACACACATGCAATAGCACTAGTGGATCCATGTGTGGTTCATGGGAAGAACACACATGCAATGACACTGGTGGATCCATGTGTGGTCAGTGTGAAGAACACACATGCAATGAGACTGGTGATATGTGGTTTGTGAAAAGAACAGACATGCAATGACTCTAACTGTGGTTAATGAAAAGAGAAGACATTCAATGACACTTGTGGATCCATGTGTGGTTCATGGGAAGAACACACATGCAATGACATTGGTGGATCCATGTGTGGTCTATGGGAAGAACACACATGCAATGACACTGGTGATATGTGGTTTGTGAAATGAACAGACATGCAATGACTCTAAACGTGGTTAATGAAAAGAGCAGATGCAATGACACTGGTTGATCCATGTGTGGTTAATGAGAATAACACACATGCAATGACACTGGGTGTGGTTCATGATATGGTTTGTGAGAAGAACATACATGCGATGACTCTAACTGTGGTTCATGAAAAGAGCAGACATGCGATGACTCTAAATGTGGTTCATGAAAAGAGTAGACATGCAATGACACCGGTGGATCCGTGTGTGGTCTATGAGAGGAACACACATGCAATGACACCGGTGGATCCTTACGTGGTTTGTGAGAATAAGACACATGCAATGACACTGGTGGATCCATATGAGGTCTGTGAAAACAACACGCATGCAATAGCACTGGTGGATCCATGTGTGGTTCATGGGAAGAACACACATGCAATGACACTGCTGGATCCATGTGTCGTCTGTGGGAAAGACACATGCAATGACACTGGTGATATGTGGTTTGTGAAAAGAACACACATGCAATGACTCTAACTATGGTTCATGAAAAGAGCAGACATGCAATGACACTGGTGGATCCATGTGTGGTATGTGGGAAGAACACACATGCAATGACACTGGTGATATGTTGTTTGTGAAAAGAACAAACATGCAATGACTCTAACTGTGGTTAATGAAAATAGCAGGCATGCAATGACACGGGTGGATCCATGTGTGGTTAATGAGAAGAACACACATGCAATCACACTGGGTGTGGTTCATGATATGGTTTGTGAGAAGAACACATATGCGATGACTATAACTGTGGTTCATGAAAAGAGCAGACATGCGATGACTGTAACTGTAGGTCATGAAAAGATCAGACATGCAATGACACCGGTGGATCCATGTGTGGTCTGTGAAAAGAACACACATGCAATAGCGCTGGTGGATCCATGTGTGGTTCATGGGAAGAACACACATGCAATGACACTGGTGGTTCCATGTGTGGTCCATGGGAAGAACACACATGCAATGACACTGGTGATATGTGGTTTTTTAAAATAACACACATGCAATGACTATAACTGTGGTTCATGAAAAGAGCAGACATGCAATGACACTGGTGGATCCATGTGTGGTTCATGGGAATAACACACATGCAATGACACTGGTTGATCCATGTGTGGTATGTGGGAAGAACACACATGCAATGACACTGGTGATATCTCGTTTGTGAAAAGAACAGACATGCAATGACTCTAACTGTGGTTAATGAAAAGAGCAGACATGCAATGACACTGGTGGATCCATGTGTGGTTAATGAGAAGAACACACATGCAATGACACTGGGTGTGGTTCATGATATGGTTTGTGAGAAGAACACACATGTAATGACTCTAGCTGTGGTTCACGAAAAGAGCAGACATGCGATGACTCTAACTGTGGTTCTTGAAAACAGCAGACATGTAATGACACCGGTGGATCCATGTGTGCTCTATGAGAGGAACACACATGCAATGACATCGGTGGATCCTTACGTGTTTTGCGAGAATAAACACATGCAATGACACTAGTGGATCCATATGTGGTCTATGAAAAGAACACACATGCAATAGCACTGGTGGATCCATGTGTGGTTCATGGGAAGAACACACATGCAATGACACTGGTGGATCAGTGTGTGGTCTGTGGGAAGAACACACATGCAATGACACTGGTGATATGTGGTTTGTGAGAAGAACAGACATGCAATGACTATAGCTGTGGTTCATGAAAAGAGCAGACATTCAATGACACTTGTGGATCCATGTGTGGTTCATGGGAAGAACACACATGCAATGACACTGGTGGATCCATGTGTGGTTTGTTGGAAGAACACACATGCAATGACACTGGTGATATGTGGTTTGTGAAATGAACAGACATGCAATGACTCTAAACGTGGTTAATGAAAAGAGCAGACATGCAATGACACTGGTTGATCCATGTGTGGTTAATGAGAAGAACACACATGCAATGACACTGGGTGTGGTTCATGATATGGTTTGTGAGAAGAACATACATGCGATGACTCTAACTGTGGTTCATGAAAAGAGCAGACATGCAATGACACCGGTGGGTCCATGTGTGGTATGTGAGAGGAACACACATGCAATGACTCTAACTGTGGTTCATGAAAATAGTAGACATGCGATGAAACCGGTGGATCCATGTGTGGTCTACGAGAGGAACACACATGCAATGACATTGGTGGATCCTTACGTGGTTTGTGAGAAGAACACACATGCAATGACACCGGTGGATCCATGTGTGGTCTGTGGGAAGAACACGCATGCAATGACACTGGTGGATCCATATGTGGTTTGTGAGAAGGACACACATGCAATGACACTGGTGGATCCATGTGTGGTTTGTGGGAAGAACACACATGCAATGACACTAGTGATATGTGGTTTGTGAAAAGAACAGACATGCAATGACTCTAACTGTGGTTCATGAAAAGAGGAGACATGCAATGACATTGGTGGATCCATGTGTGGTTAATGTGAAGAACACACATGCAATGACACTGGGTGTGGTTCATGATATGGTTTGTGAGAAGAACACACATGCAATGACTCTAGCTGTGGTTCATGAGAAGAACACACATGCAATGACTCTAACTATGGTTCATGAAAAGAGCAGACATGCGATGACACTAGTGGATCCATGTGTGGTCTATGAGAAGAACACACATGCAATGACACTGGGTGGGGTTCATGATATGGTTTGTGAGAAGAACACACATGCAATGACTCTAACTGTGGTTCATGAAAAAAGTAGACATGCGATGACTCTAACTGTGGTTAATGAAAAGAGCAGGCATGCAATGACACTGGTGGATCCATGTGTGGTCTATGAGAAGAACACACATGCAATGAACTCTAGTGGATCCTTACGTGGTTTATGAGAAGAAAACACATCCAATGAACTCTAGTGGATCTATCTTGGCATAATTTGATGTATGCCACGATGTATTTCATTGTACAAGACACTCACTTTCCATTTTTATACTTCTCAGTATCGCCCTTGGTTTTATGTGGTACTACTCAGTTTTTACCCCCTGTCTCTAACTTTCATAGAAGCACAAACATGTGCTCACCCTGTATGCTACTCCCTGATTAGTTATCACAGTTGTCACACGGATCGTGTGCACCAACCGTTGATTCTATGCGATCCAACGATGATTGTTGCACAAGTCGTGCCCTTCATAGTACAGCGTGGCCCCAGCATGAGACAGCACGGACGTCTCCCTCAGCGAGACTTCTACAAGAAGGAACACGATGTCGTCCATGGAAAAAGTCGTCGAGCGATCATGTCATGTTTAATCAAGTCTGAAAAGCCTACTACTGCTACTACTACGCCACAACGCATGCGTCATCGAGTGCACGGTCGTCGATGGACAACTGCAATTTATTGCCACTTGATTTTAATAAGACATATCCCATTTTTTACGCAGTGGCTCTCAATCTCACTTCCAACTGGGCCTGACCGTAAGAAGCTTGCACGCGCTAGCCGGAGACCGAAGAGCTGAGCTCGACGAGACCTAACATCTCCGCCTTCATCAACACATCCCTCTACCCGATCTAGCACAACCCCACAAATCTCGCCATACAGCCACCTACCTTCCCCTCTACATTTCCACTTTTAACTATCGCCAATTTTAGGGCCGTGTCAAACTTCGTACATAGAAATTTTGTATGCGCCCTTTGCATGCGGCTCAATACAGAACTGCCATGCATGGCCCGGGGAAAAAACGTGACGTACTGTGTGCGTGTCGCGGTGCACGGTGCAGTAGACTACACGGCATGTTGTGTGGTGGTGCAACGAAACGTGCCTTGCTTCCATCCACCTTAACTATAGAGCCCCTCTCTGCACACCCACTCCCACTCTCGCTCACTCTCCCCACGCAACCCTCTCCACTGTCCCACCAGCATCCGCAAACTCCCGAGAATACCCCGTCCGCGCCGGCAATGACCGAGGAGGATAAGGTGGCCATCGTCGCCTCCGAGGCCGCTAGCGAGGAGGCCCCCGTCTCCTTGTCAGCCCCCCTCGACGCGTTGAAAGAAGCCGCCACCCCGGTCCACGCTCCAGTCGAGGCATCGATGGCAGCCGTCGTTCCCGTCCAGGCCCTCGTCCTCGCTACCGATGGAGCCGCCAAAGCGGAGCCCCCGACCGATGAGGAGGCCCCCGCCGGTCACAAGCGGATCAAGCACTTTTGGGGCACCTACGATCCAGATAAGTATATCGCTCCGCTGAACCCCTACGACACCGACATTGACGACCCATGGTCAGAGGTTACTAGGGTTTGCTCCCCTCCCCTGTTCTTCTACCGTTCCCATCATTGGATGCTAGATGTTGGTTTATTAGGATTCGCTTGTTTGCATTTCGATTGCTCGATCTTCTTACATCATCTACTCCCCCATTTTCCTTTTCTTCCAATAGGTTTCCGGCAGCGACGTCTGCAGTGATGACAAGTCCATACACACCAAGACTCGTCAGGTGCTGAGGAGGCTGCGGGCCGGCAAGTACACCGCCTTCTTCAGGGGGGCCCTAGAGCAGCCCCTTCCGCAAGGGGATCATCTACAGTTGTGTGAGTGGCCCCGACCGCATCGACTTCCTCTCCTTAATGAAGCATGCAGAGGCCGCGGGCTCCGGCATCCACAAAGGCGGCGAGCGCGAGACCGTGAACATCAACGCCTACATCGCTGAACACCGGGCTCTCGGCATTCACCTCCTAAACCTCCAGCGGTTGGCCATCAAAGAGGGTGGCATCGCTCCAATCAGGCCCAAGGTCCCCAAGATCAAGGGGCTGAGCAGCAAGAAGTGGAGGAAGCGTCATATGGAGGAGGAGGAGGAGGAGGCGGAGGCGCGAGCGCTTCCAAGATGTGCCTGCAGCTACGGCGGCTGCCACTGCTACTAAGCAGCTTCTTTCTAGCTATATCCTATTTCTGGCTGAATGCATCGAACCTCGTTAAGCAACCTACTTTCTATCGCTATATCCTATTTAGCTGCGCACAGCTATATCTACATTTATTTTGTTTTCTAAATGAATGTATTCTGCCTGGTGTGATTTGCTGCTTTAGATTTGCTACCTGATCGGAGGCAAAAAGAGGTCCAAAAGGGAACAAATTATCGAAGAGAGAATCTTCTCTAGATTTGCTACCAATTTGGGCAAAATGAAACATATCTGTTTAGCGAGAGGGGAAAAGGGTACTCTTTCAAACTGCCAGTTAACGAGCTACCATCTTGACGAAGCCCCATCTTGACGTCTCCCTCTACAAGAAGGAACACGATGCCGTCCATGGAAAAAGTCGTCGAGCGGTCATGTCACGTTTAATCAAGTCTGAAAAGCCTACTACTGCTACTACTACGCCACAACACATGCGCCATCGAGTGCACGGTCGTCGATGGACAGCTGCAATTTATTGCCACTTGATTTTAATAAGACACATCCCATTTTTTATCCAGCGGCTTTCAATCTCACTTCCAACTGGGGCCCACCGTAAGAAGCTTTCATACGCTAGCCGGAGGCCGAACAGCTGTGATCGACGAGACGTAACGTCTCCGGTTCATCGAGTCACTCGCAGTCATCAACACATCTCTCTAGCGAATCTAGCACAACCCCAGAAATCTCGCCGTACAGCTACCTACCTCCCCCTCTACATTTCCACTTTTAACTATCGCCAATTTTAGGGCCGTGTCAAACTTCGTACATAGAAATTGTGTGTGTGCCCTTTGCATGCGGCTCAATACAGAACTTCCATGCATAGCCCTGGAAAAAAACGTGACGTACCGTGCGCGTGTCGCGGTGCACAGTGCAGTAGACTGCGTGGCGCGTTGCATGGTGGTGCAGCGAAACATGCCTTGCTTCTATCCACCTTAACTATAGAGCCCCCTCCGCACACCCACTCCCACTCTCGCTCACTGACCCCACGCAACCCTCTCCACTGTCCCACCAGCATCCGCAAACTCCCGAGAATACCCCGTCTGTGCCGGCGATGGCCGAGGAGGATAAGGTGGCCATCGTCGCCTTCGTGGCCGCCGGCGAGGAGGCCCCCGTCTCCTGGCTATATCCTATTTTTCTGGCTGAATGCATCGAACCTCGTTAAGCAACCTACTTTCTATCGCTATATCCTATTTAGCTGCGCACAACTATATCTATGTTTGTTTTGTTTTCTGAATGAATGTATTCTGCCTGGTGTGATTTGCTGCTCTAGATTTGCTACCTGATCGGAGACAAAAATAGGTCCAAAAGGGAACAAAATATTGAAGTGAGAATCTTCTCTAGATTTGCTACCAATTTGGGCAAAATGAAACATATATGTTTAGCGAGAGAGGAAAAGGGCACTCTTTCAAACTGCCAGTTAAGAAGCTACCATCTTGACAAGCTACAAGACACATACATAAACATAACACAACGAGGGTTAAATTTATTTTACAACTATCACTTGAGGCGCTAGACATCTTGGCAAGCTAACTAAGTTCCACAAAATAGAAACATAACACTGACAAGTAAAATTTAATTCACTCCTCATCAGACCACTTGAGGTGCTTGCCATTGTTCCTAGGAGACGAACTGCGACCATTCCAGGTACTCCACAGCTCACGAACTGCTTTGTCCCACCTGGCATCTGACTTGGCTTCCCTATCTTCAGCGTCCTGCGGCACAATTAGTGGTGCATCACATGCCTAATTGTTTCCGCTAGAAGATGTTGCCTCTCTGTTTGCCGCTTCAGCTGCAGCCTCTCTGTCAGCTGCTTCTTCAGCTGCAAGCTCTCTTTCAGCTGCTTCTGCAGCCTCTCTATCAGCTGCTTCAGATGCAGCCAATTTCTTTGCATATGTAGCTTCAAACTTAGCTATTCTGCATTTTCTACAAAGGGCTCCCCCAAGCTCGTCTTCCCTCTTGCAAATAGGGCAAACACGAGGTAACGTAGAAAAAAATGGATCTTCTTGTACAACTGGTAGGTCACGTAAGCATCTATGGATGCATACTTCAGGTTTATATCAGACAACGGCCACTCGTCCCAGAAATTGTGCCTATTCGTAGGGAAATCTTCCTTCATTTTGTCGTACGACTCATCGAGGATTCTAGTTGCGAGTGATGCCATTCCATCCTTCCTCGAGCCCCCTAGGATCTTGACAAGACTCTGAATATCGATCCACTTGTGCGCAGGAATTATAATTTTCTCTTGATACCATTTCGAAAAATAAGTTGTTTTATCGACAGTGCAGGAAACAATTCCCTTTTCTACAAGGAAATGGCGCAGCGCCCGACATTTCCTGTCAGTCCTGAAAGTATGTAGTTTGTCATCACCAAAATTTGTAACTACAAATATTTTATCAATGCAAGATCATCATCTCAATATAATTTTGAAAAGTTTAGTAAATGCAAGATCAAGACTCTCAACATTGTATTGTCATAATTTATTCGGTTTTGCTATTTCTTAGTCAACTGAACGAGTTGCACATTTCTTTTAACTATGGTTGCACTTTTCTTAGGTGATTGAGACTAAAGAAAATCTCAGTCGATTGAGACATAGGCAAAACCTAATTTATTTGGTCCTAAATAAAATCCAGTAGTTGCAAGATGAGCAAGTGGATAAAGAACAAGAGGAGAAAACCCTAAAAGCGGTTAGCTACAGAGATCAGTTCTACAAACCGGGAGAGGTGGTAGACGAGGATGTGTTTCCGCATGGCCAGTTGAACGACGGCAACTTCACTCCCTTCATATGGGTTCTCCGGGGTGTACTCGAGGTCCAATCCCACAAACTTGTCCTTGTCTATCCCAAGCCAACCCTCGTACATCCTCAGGACACGCACCACTGTCTCCTCCTCGTTAGTGTAGACAACGTCTATCTTCTTATTGTCATGGGTAGTGAAGCTTGTCTCTAGCATGCGTAGATCTTCCATGGCGGCAAGGAGAAGACGGGAAGAAGATAGTAGATGACAAGAAGAAGAAGAGTGGTTTCTGCGAGGCAGGGGAACGGTGGAACCGTCAATGCGCTTTTAAGTTAGTGGTTAACGATTGGGACGGAAGTCCAAGGAGAGACGCATGGCGGTGGCCGTTCCAGCTTCTGAGTAAACAAAAAATAATTATAGCGCCGATACATGTGCCCTGTTTTGTCACGTCAATACACTGGGTAGGGGGTGTTGTCCTATCCACTGTGCCAACGCTGCAAGCCTACATGACAGCCACCCCGCCTAAGCGACGGGAGCGACATAACAGCGAGAACTGACAGGGGGCAACTTGACGGTCGTTAGCCTGATTTTTTGTATTGAAACATAAAGTTGAATTCGTGCCGAAAAAGACCCTCTGAGTATTTGGCACACCAACTGTAGTCACCCCGACTGATTTCTGGGAACTTGGGTACCGCGTTGCCTGTACACCCCAACTTTCGGGCCGCAAAATGATATTCTCCCTGGAGATCCATACTGACTCCTGCACATTCAACGATGACTTCTATGATCGTGAGAACCTTTAATGCTAGTAACTTAATCCCTTTGTCTCATGATATAATACATGTCCGAGATTCGATCATCAGTATCCAAATACCTAGTTTGATCTCGTTACCGACATGCACTCTTTTCTCGCTCCCGTGATATAACATTCTAGTGATCACATCACTTGCTTGCAAGCTATCTTAATGTGATATCACCGAGAGAGCCCAGAGTATATATACCGTCATCGGGATTGACAAATTCCACTCTTGATCCATGAGCCTCAACATAACACCTTCGTAAGCATTGGACCCACCTTTATAGTCACCCTGTTACGGTCTGACGTTTGATGTTATCAAGATACTCTTCCAGTGTTAGCAATTAACATGATCTCATGGTCTAAGGACTAAGATTACTTCATATGATGTTATACCAATATAAACATAATGACTTTGATCATAATGCTATACTTCGGATGAATGTTCATCACATCATTTCACAAATGTTGTGACCTTGTTATTAACAACATCCAATGTCCATGATCAGGAAACTTTGATCATCTTGTTAATCAACGAGCTAGTCTATAAGAGAGGCATAACTAGGAACCTTTTTGTTTATTAAACACACATGTATTGACGCTTCCTATCAATACAATTATAGCATGAAAAATAAACATCTATCATATACAAGGAATATATAATAACAACTTTATTATTGCCTCTCAGGGCATATTTCCTTCACATGGCTGGGAGGCCAAGCTCATAGGGGAGGTGCCTATACTAGGGTGTGTAATTGAAAGGTTAGGATTGATTATCCGCATACCAAGTATGATGACTCAGGGTTACCCCTGACGGATGTATCGAATTTTGTGGTGAAAGTGTACCACCTCTATAGAGTATCAAACTATTCGAATAGCCACGTTCGCGGTTATGGATAGTTGGAGTGGACATACTATTATGTTGTCAGATGTTTTCAAAATGATTTGTGACTTGAAAGATGACTTTGACTTGACCACAACAGAGTTCTGGACATGAAATCTAAGTTCCCACTTAAGTAATGTAGAGAACTAAACTTAGGTCTTTCCTCTTAAGGCTTTATGAAATAAACATGGCTTTTTGCAAACAAACCTAGAGCTTATGAATTCCTACTAGTTTTATCTTACTTATATTAGTGATAGTTTGCGAGTACTTAAAGAGTACTCATGGCTTTGTCCCTGGCTATTCCCATGGCTAGACTATGAGCAGGATTACCCAAAAGATGGACAGTAGGTGGTTTATGACAACTAGGATCATCTCCCATCATCAACATTGCCTATGACCATGAAGACGGAGCCTACTATGTTTACTTTCCGCTGCTTTGATTATATTAAGATTGGATCATGAGATCCTTTATTTGTAAGACCTTTATTATGGTTTGTAATGGATGATGTATTATGGTACCAATTCTGTTATGTCTCGAAAAAATGGTAATCATGGGATTGTGATATACGACATAATAGGCATCTGGACTTAAAAATTTGGGTGTTGACAAGTTGGTATCAGAGCCATCCTGACCATAGGATACCCTAGTTAGAATGGATGCTTGAAAACCTAGTTTCAAAACAAAGAAAGTGAGTATTTACAAAAACCTATTCTCATTCTTATCCTTGAGAATCTTTCAAAAATAGATCACTTGTTACTCAAAACTCTTGCAATTCTACATAAAATTTAACACACTTGATCACCCCACTAACTTACTCATCTTCATTGCTTATAGATGGAGGTCAAATATAGCAAGTTTTACCAGTTGGGCAATGGAAGGGAGCTCACCTTTGAGAGGGATTTGGACCAGCTCTCGGAGTATCTTGGACGCCCGCACTCGGAGTTCTTCGGAGCACAGCTCAATGACCAAGCTGGAGGGGAGCTACAGTGGCTGATTGTTGCCGACCTGAGAGGCAAAATGGAGCCACCGCTTTCAGCGAAGCTTCAGTTCAGCATTAGGGAGAACAACTGGTTAGACGGTCTATCCAGGGCAATGCAGGAGGCACTTGCTCACTTGTGTGCTCAAAACATCAACCAGATTAGTGGCACCCGCTATGCCCACTATGTCAGACGTGACTCTACGGGACAGCTGATACATTGCAAATGTATCTATAATTTTTGATGTTCCATGCTTGGTTTTATCCACTTTCTTGTGTTTTGTCCACACTTTGGAGTACTTTTCATATGATTTCTTGGACTAACCTATTAACAAGAGCCACAGTGCCAGCTGCCTGTTTTCTGCTATTTTTGGTTTCAGAAAAGTCAGAAAATGAATATTCTCGGAATTGGACGGGACAAAAGTCAAAGTGCCTATTTTTCTAGAAGTCATGAGATGCCAGAATACGAGACGGAGATCGTCCAGAGGCCGGCCACATCACCTGGCCACGCGGCCAGGCTTGGCCCGCGCCAGGGGGTGGTGTGGTGGCCCCTGGCACCCCCTTGGCCTCCCGTTCCGACTATAAGATGCCCTTGGGACGAAAACCCTAAGGGCCCGATCAAAAATCCACGAAAGAGTCTGTAGCAACCGTCATCTCCTTCCCTAGATCGGGAGGGATCTGAAGCTCTTCCCGACACCCTGCCGGAGAGGGGAATTCACCCTGGAGGCCTTCTTCATCACCATGCAAGCTTCCGGTGTGATGCGTGAGTAGTTCATCCTTGGACTACGGATCCATGTAGTAGCTAGATGGCTGGTTCTCCTCCTTTGTGCTTTCATGTCTAGATCTTGTGAGCTCCGTTCATGATCAAGATCATCTATTTGTAATTCTGCATGTTGTGTTTGCGGGGATCCGGTGGATATTGAGATGCTATTTCAGATTGATTCTAGCATGTCTTTGTTATTTGTGATCTTGCATGCTTTCCGTTGTTAGTAGCTATCTTGGCCAAGTAGATGCTAGCAACTCCAAGAGTTAGTATTTATGCTCGATAGTGGGTTCATGCCTCTGGTAATCTGGGAAGTGACAGAAATCTCTAAGGTACTAGATGTGTTGTTGCTACTAGGGAGAAAACAACAATCCTTTGTTCATAGAACAGTCGTATTGTTTACTTTACACGCAGTTTGTAAAGCAATAATCTGTTGCTTGCAACTTAATACTGGAGGGGGTTCGGATGATAACCTGAAGGTGGATTATTAGTCATAGATGCAGTTGGATGGCGGTCTATGTATAATGTTGTAATGCCCAATCAAGTCTCAAAGGAGTCAAGATGATTAGTATATGCATGTATTGCTTTCTCGATGTTTGTCAATTGCCCCGCTGTAATTTGTTCACCCAGCATGTTATGTATCTTAAGGAGAGCCACCTCTAGTGAACTATGGATCCCGGTCCTTGTCTTTTACATACAATCTACAATCTTTTACTGCTTTGTGTTTACTTTCTGCAAACTTTTACTTCTTTCCATTCGATACGTTTAATCCTTTGTTTTCCGCAAAACACGGTGAGATTGACAACCTCATCGCAAGTTGGGGACAAAGTTCTACGGTTGTGTTGTGCAGGTCTCCACGTTGCTACTAGCACCGGTAGTGCGCCCTGCCAAGGCTCAGCTAGCAACACCTTTGGGGTGTTTGCTTGCTCCTACTGGTTCGATTAAACCTTGGTTTCATAACTGAGGGAAACTTGCTGCTGTGCTCATCATACCTTCCTATTGGGGTTTCCAACGAGCTTTACATCAACATCGCACCAGCACTTTTCTGGCGCCGACACTGAGCCATCAAGCATTTTTTGGCGCCGTTGCCGGGGAGTCAAGGACATCTTCACAAGGGGAGTCCCTCATAACCAATCTCTTTACTTTGTTATTTTTGTTTTTTTAGTTTCTTTTTTCTTTGTTTGCTTGTTTTCTTTATCAAAAACATACAAAAATTAGTTTTACTAGTTTGCTTTCTTATTTGAAAACATAAAAAAATTAGTTCCTATCTTGAGTTGCCACTATGTCTAGCCTTTCTCCAGTCACTATGTCACCCGAGGAAATGATTTTCACTTTTAAACAAGGAATTGAGGAAAGTTTTAAAGAAGCTTGGTCTAGAATCTCTGATCTACATGAAAAAACTGAGCGTAAAATGACTCAAAGCTTGTTCCTTAGCAGTTTTTACCTTGGAATTGCTCTTTGCTACAGATATGCTTTAGATGCTATTGTGGGAGGAGATTTCCTCCAATGTAATGAGGATGATGTTATTAATGCTATAAAGAAATTGATCCTCACTTACAACTTGCCTAGCCAAACTGATATTTCTTTCGCAAAAATATTTGTTAGATTGAACACTCTTGAGACTGGCACTACTAGCTTAAAAGATTGCTATAATATGCTTAGGGAGCATCATAATTATGTTCCAATAAATTCTGAACCATCAAAGTGGCTCCCTACAGTAAAGATTGAGATAAACACTGAAACTTTTCAAGCTCGCTGTGATATCATGTCTGAATTTTGTCTTATGACCAAAGATATCCATAAATCTCTAAATACTTGGGGGCTTACTGAAGGAGGAAAAGAAATATCTCTTGCTAATAATACTACCATATTACCTCTTGTTATAGCTGAAGGAGTGTTTACAAAGATCCTTGGGAAAATGATTTCTACCATTTATCTTGTTATTGAATGTGCAGGAAAAGGACAAATTACACTTGGAAGGTCCCTATTAGAACTCCTTGGAGCAACAATAGATGTGGGAAAGGGGACCATGTACCTTTCTTCTCCACCAAACAATCATATTTTCCCCAAGGTTAAGAATAAAAGTAAGAGAGGTAAGGGCAAGAAATTTGGTCTTAATGCTTCTTCATTCAAGAACACTTGATTCTTTTTCTTGCTTCTTATGCCTAACTAAAAGGCGTTAAAGAAAAGTACTTATTGGGAGATAACCCAAAAGTTTTAGATGAGTCTTGGAAGTTATTACCGCTGTAATAACCGCTTATTATCCTTTTTATTTTCTTTTTGTGCCAAGAGTAACCTTTAATGAGAGAGAAGTAATGATTGGTAAAGTTGTTGTACGGAAACAGATTTCTGTGCTTCACCGTAAAAATTCTTGTAAAACCTCTGACCGTCTTTTTGAGGCGTGACTTTTTGTGCTTCTGCCCCAGGTTGTTGTCTAACTTTCGTTAGTTCAATACTTTTTGATTTGAGCAACAGAAGGCCTTCGAAAAAATTCGTATTTACCTGCTGGTCTGTTTTGACAGATTTCTGCCATTTTCTGCATTTGCTTCTTGTTGGTTCCTTTTTGAGTTCTTTTGGGGAATTTAGATTTTTGAGGGAAGTGCTACAGTAGCTAGTGTTCTAATGGAAGTTTATTTAGTGTTAGAACTGAACCTTAAGACTTATTATCTTGAGTGCACCAATGTTGCTAATAAAGATTGTGTGAAGTTTTGTATGAAGGAAAAATTTCAGGTGTATGGAAGGAATGAGTAATGAGATGAAGGATGGACTAAAGCTCAAGCTTGGGGATGTCACGCGTGTCACCCCAAGAAATATCCAAGAAGTACAAGCGTCAAAGCTTGGGGATGCCCAAGGCATCCCCTTCTTCATCAATAAAAATCCCAGGTTTCTTCCAAATGCTTTATTTTTATTGTTTCATGCATAGTTGTGTTTTTTTGGAGCGTCTTCTTTTTCGTTTTCGTTTTGGTTTTTCGTTTGCTTGGTTTTATTAGTTTGCTGAATAAATTGGTTGGACCCCCTCTTTCATACATTGGTTTGCAAATAGTTTGGTTTGGTTTGGAAAAGAGTAGGAAAGTTCATGCTTATGTGCTAAAAAGAGCTCGGTTTTGACTGTGGCCTATGCTCTGTCATGCCATGCTTGATATTGTTTTGGCTTTATGCTTAGTATTCTTTGCTATAGCATGACTTGTTATAAACAATTGAGATTACTTAATGTGCCTTGTATGAATCATGCGTTGTTTTAGCATATTAAAGCATAGTATAGTGGTATTCTCCTTTGATGCTTTATTTGGGTTGACTTGGCGCATCCTCACACCATGTTATGACTATCTCAAGTCACCATAGCCTTTATGATCCTTTATTTTTCAACTTGTAGTATCACTTTATGCTTTGATCAATGATGTTTTGTCGCTCTGCATGATTATGGCCATTATTGCTCTCTTAGTTTGTTGCTCCCAGTCTTTTGCTAGCCTCCACAACCAAGTATGAGTTCCACTCATGCATCCAACTCCCTAAACCAAGTTATTCCAAAGATTCCACCATACCTACCTAATATCTTATGCTATTCTAAGTATATTCATGCTTTTGTTTACCTTCCAAATTAAACTTGTTATGAGAAAACTAGTGATTAAAGCTCTCACGAACTTGATGGCATACTTTACTTTTCTTGCCCTTAATAAACTTGAACCATTGTGTCAACTATGTTGTATATGCTTGCACTTATTTGTTGGGAATTAGCAGAACCATGCTTTCATGGGGAACGCTTTCAACATTGCACTTGGTACTTGTACCTAGTTGATGTCATGCTCTTTTGTATATGGATGTCATCGGTGTGAAATGAAAGGGGAGCTTGTAAGTCCATGGAGTTATGTATATGTGTTAGAGAAATGCCTGGGCCGCTGGTCTAATTCATGCTAACATGGTGGAAACCTGCAGCGTAACCATAATGAGCTGTCTATGAAGCATTCTTCTTATAAAAAAGAGTCCTATATTGAGAAAAAGAGAAAAAGAAAAAAAAGATTATGAAAAGAGGAAAGAGATAAAAAGCACCATATTCCCATGGTAAATAAGAAGATTGCTGAGATGCTCGTTGTCTGCTTGCCTTGTCATTTTGATATGGGGATTCTTCGGTATCATTGGGAAAGGGGTACCCCATTGGCGGTTCTCTATGATACACATGTACTTACAATGACAAGAACTTACCGGTGACTAAACTTGAGTAGCATGAGGAGCGACCCTCGTATACAAGGGACATGAGATTTCTAACTTATTCTTCGTGAAGTATGTACACCATAGTTTGTTCACTTTAACCTCAATCACTTCAAGATGCTTATGATAGGGGCAATGAGAGCTGAAAGCTATAAGTACCATAATTTTTGGAAGCTCTTTATGAGACTTGAATCCCTACTTCCTTTTATAAAAAGGCCTTTCTTCCACCATTATATTGAGTCTCCACCTTCTACCTTTATGCACGTACATCGAGAGCATAGTGGCCATCCTTAGTTCTATGTGCATTGTCCCAAGACTAGTTGATTGATGCATAACTTGATATTGCTTGTTTTAAACTATTTGTATCTAGTCACTCTTATGAACTTTGAAAGTGTCCTATGCATTTATATTTGCTACTCTATTGAGGGACAAGCTGAATACTATTATGCTATGGTTTCTTTATGTGAAACAATCAAACGTCTTGCAAAGCATTGTTATTTATGAATCCTTTGTTTGTGCCTTTTCATGTTGCATCATAGTTTCTTTGTCTTATTCCTAGAACTTTGTCTTTCATGTTATGATTGAAGTATTATGATCCCAGCTCTGAATGTTTTACAAATACTTTGATCAAGACTTTGATGGTGCATGACACCTCAAAAATTATTCTTTCTTTTATCAGTTTACTACTCGAGGACGAGCAGGAGTTAAGCTTGGGGATGTTGATACATTGCAAATGTATCGATAATATTTGATGTTCCATGCTTGGTTTTATCCACTTTCTTTTGTTTTCTTCCAACTTTGGAGTACTTTTCATATGATTTCTTGGACTAACCTATTAACAAGAGCCACGATGCCAGCTGCCTGTTTTCTGCTGTTTTTGGTTCCAAGAAAGTCAGAAAATGAATATTCTCGGAATCGGACGGGACAAAAGCCAAAGTGCCTATTTTTCTGGAAGTCATCAGATGCCAGAATACGAGACGGGGAGGGCCAGAGGCCGGCCACACCACCTGGCCGCGCAGCCAGACTTGGCCCGCGCCAGGGGGTGGTGTGGTGGCCCCTGGCACCCCCTCGGCCTGCCCTTCCGACTATAAGATGCCCTCGGGACGAAAACCCTAAGGGCCCGATCAAAAATCCACGAAAGAGTCTCTATCCACCGTCATCTCCATCCCTAGATCAGGAGGGATCTGAAGCTCTTCCCGGCACCCTGTCAGAGAGGGGAATTCACCCTGGAGGCCTTTTTCATCACCATGCAAGCCTCCGGTGTGATGCGTGAGTAGTTCATCCTTGGACTACGGATCCTTGTAGTAGCTAGATGGCTGGTTCTCCTCCTTTGTGCTTTCATGTCTAGATCTTGTGAGCTCCGTTCATGATCAAGATCATCTATTTGTAATTCTGCATGTTGTGTTTGTGGGGATCCGATGGATATTGAGATGCTATTTCAGATTGATTATTGATTCTATCATGTCTTTGTTATTTGTGATCTTGCATGCTTTCCATTGTTAGTAGCTATCTTGGCCAAGTAGATGCTAGCAACTCCAAGAGTTAGTATTTATGCTCGATAGTGGGTTCATGCCTCTGGTAATCTGGGGAAGTGACAGAAATCTCTAAGGTACTAGATGTGTTTTTGCTACTAGGGAGAAAACAACAATCCTTTGTTCATTAAACAATCGTATTGTTTACTTTACACGCAGTTCGTAAAGCAATAATCTGTTGCTTGCAACTTAATACTGGAGGGGGTTCAGATGATAACCTGAAGGTGGATTATTAGTCATAGATGTAGTTGGATGGCGGTCTATGTATAATGTTGTAATGCCCAATCAAGTCTCAAAGGAGTCAAGATGATTAGTATATGCATGTATTGCTTTCTCGATGTTTTTCAATTGCCCCGCTGTAATTTGTTCACGCAGCATGTTATCTATCTTAAGGAGAGCCACCTCTAGTGAACTATGGATCCCGGTCCTTGTCTTTTACATACAATCTACAATCTTTTACTGCTTTGTGTTTACTTTCTGCAAACTTTTACTTCTTTCCATTCGATACGTTTAATCCTTTGTTTTCCGCAAAACACGGTGAGATTGACAACCTCATCGCAAGTTGGGGACAAAGTTCTGTGGTTGTGTTGTGCAGGTCTCCATGTTACTACTAGCACTGGTAGTGCGCCTTGCCAAGGCTCAGCTAGCAACACCTATGGGGTGTTTCCTTGTTCCTACTGGTTCGATTAAACCTTGGTTTCATAACTGAGGGAAACTTGTTGCTGTGCTCATCATACCTTCCTCTTGGGGTTCCCAACGAGCTCTACATCAACATCGCACTAGCACTTTTCTGGCGCCGACACTAAGCCATCAACAGCCTTTGGCCATGCCGTCAGATCCAGAGTTAAGGCATCACGTGGACCACATGGACTTCATGCTACATTAGACACAGAAGGAATTGGACAATGCTCGTGCTTACGCCAATCAAAACCATGTTGAAGCTATTGAGAGGAAGCAAACCCTCGCCATCCTCACCAAGGAGCGCAAGTCACTTCATCGCCGCATGATAAAAAGGATTGCATCATCACCCATCTTCGTCAGAAGATAGCCACCCTAGAGGAGACTATCCACGATCATGAGATCCAGCTGGAGGAGAAGGAGGAGGAAGGTGAAGACATCCGTGGTGATATTCACTCTTACCTCAGCGATGACGATGACTACCTGGGGGACGCAGCCATGGAGGATCACACTGATGAGGATGATGCTGACTTCATTGATGATGAGGAGCCCTACACCCCTGATGATGAGTAGTCGCACCTGAGCACTATCGTAGGTGTGATTTGTACCCGGTCCCACTATATCGTAGCTTCACAGAATGGTTCATAAAACCATCTGTTTTCTAGTTATGGTGTGTGTTTGTATTGTGTGTTTGGAATGAATGAATGAGAAGAAGTTGTTAGTTTTCAAAACCTGAGTCAAACTCAAAGTTTAAAGCTTTTTGAAACAAACCCATGAACCATAGAAATTTCCCTCTTGTCTCCTTATCTATCTCAATCTTTAGATGACTCGCGGTAACCCCGTATGAAGCAGTTCATCTCAGGACCCAATGCTTCAGATTCTGCAAAGGTTAGTTTCAGACCGTGAAGCTGGTAGAGCTGAACGTCAAGCCAACTTAGCCACTCTTCAACAGATAGACTAGATGGCCCACAATTATCAAGGAAATGGAAACCAAGATCACCATGGATCCAAGCTCAAAAACTTCTAGAATACCAATCCTCCTATGTTTAGCAAGTCAGAGGAGCCCCTAGATGCTGATGATTGGCTACAAACCATGGAAAACAATCTAGAAGTTGCAGGAGTTGATGCTAATGAGAAGGTGCTATTTTCCACCCACTATCTGTCCGGCTACACCAGATCATGGTGGAATAGTACTCGTACAATGAACGGAGGTCAGATGATGACCTGGGAAGAGTTCAAGCTCAAGTTCAGTAGGACCCATGTGCCCCCGGGTCTGATCAAGAGGATGAGGGATGAGTTCAGAGATTTGAAGCAAGGAAGGATGACTATGGTTGAGTACTGTGACAAATTCATGTCACTAGCTAGGTATGCCCCTAATGAGATTGACTATGAAGCAAAAAAGAAGGAGAGATTCTTGAATGGTCTGCATGATGAGATGTAGAGAGTGCTAGTCAACATTCCCCTTGATGACCTTGAAGCTTTAGTGGATTCTGCTATCCAGATGGAAGGAAAGATAAACCAAGCCAGTGAGAGCCGCAAGCATCGGATGATGCACCAACTAAGACCCCACCATACCCCGAAGTATCGCCCCAACCCGTCTGTAGGATATGCACCCAGAAACAACATGCCACCAATGAACCGTCCGAACTACCCCAACCGTGGCAGAGGAAACCCAAGGCCCGGAGGAGACCACAACAACAACCCCGGCAACCCCAATAACTTCAACCGTGCACCGCCAAAGTCCAACAACAACGACAACAATACTGCCCCAAGGACTAGAAGCAATGTTGTGCATGTCGCAGGGAAAGACAAGTCAATGATCACTTGCTTTGAATGCGGAGTCACGGGTCACTACTCCAACGAGTGCCCCAAGAAACTTGCCGCAGCAACCAATGTGACTGCACCTGCCCAACAGCAGCGCCGTGTCCAGCGTGGAAAGAGATTTGCCCCAGGAAACCCGCACAACCGTAATGGCCGTCTGTTCCACATGAATGCTGAGGAAGCCTACGAAGCGCTAGATGTCGTGTTGGGTATGTTTTCTGTTAACTCAGTATTAGCAAGAGTGTTGTTTGATTCTGGAGCATCGCACTCGTTTGTTACAGAAGAATTTGCATGCACTAGTAAGATTCAACCAACAAATTTGAAGCATGTTATGATAGTTCAAATACCTGGTTCAACCACTAAAGCTAGGAAAATTTGCAAGTCCGTACCTATTAGAATCCATGGAATAGATTTTTATGCCAATCTAATAGTCATTGGAACCAAAGGTTTGGAAGTAGTGCTAGGAATGGATTGGATGTCGAAACATCAAGGATTAATCGACTGTGCCAAGAAAGCCATAACCATCACCATTAGCACCGGAGTATCAGTAGAACATGTATCTGAGACATTGCCCCATCAATTAAAGTGCAACAAGAGTTTAGCCAAATCAACCATTTACCAAGGCAGAGTAGTCTGTGAATACCCCGATGTGTTCCTAGATGAATTGCCTGGTATGCCCCCAGATCGGGATATCGAGTTTATCATTGAACTAATTCTTGGAACTGGACCCATAGCTCAGAGACCCTATAGGATGAACCCATCTGAATTAGTGGAGCTGAAGAAGCAACTTGATGATATGTTGGGAAAAGGTTTGATACAACCAAGTGCATTGCCATGGAGATCACATGTTTTGTTTGTTGATAAGAAGGATGGTGCCAACCGTTTGTGTACGGATTATCAGAAGTTGAATGACGTCACCATCAAGAACAAATACCCACTTCCGAAGATAGAAGATTTGTTTGATCAACTGACTGGTGCCAAAGTGTTTTCTAAGATTGATCTTAGAATGGGTTATCACCAATTGAAGATTCGTGCAACGGATCTCCTAAAGACTGCCTTCACCACCAGATATGGATTGTATGAGTACAATGTCATGTCTTTTGGATTAACCAATGCCCCCGCTTATTTCATGAATCTCATGAATAAGATTTTTATGAACTTCTTGGATAAGTTTGTCGTTGTTTTATCAATGACATTCTGATCTAATCCAAGTCAGAAGAAGATCATGAGCAACACCTGAGAACCATCCTTGAAACCCTTAGAGAGCATCAGTTGTATGCCAAGTTTAGCAAATGTGAGTTCTGGTTAAAGGAAGTAGGATTCCTAGGCCATATCTTGTCGGCAGGAGGAGTTGTTGTCGATCTCGCCAAGATTAAAGATGTTGAAGAATAGAAATCCCCAACCACCCAAACCGAAGTCCGCGCATTTCTTGGATTAGCCGAATATTACCACAAGTTCGTTGAAGGATTTTCGAGCATCGCAAGACCGATGACCCAGTTGTTGAAGAAAGACAAGAAGTTTGAATGGACTAACAAATGTGAAGCAAGTTTTCAAGATCTCAAGAAGAGATTGATTTCAACCCCAATTTTGATCATGCTAGATATCAACAAGCCTTTTGATGTGTATTGTGATGCATCTAAGATTGGTCTCGGATGTGTATTGATGCAAGAAGGCAAAGTCATATCGTATATGTCCAGACAACTGAAGCAACATGAGCAGAAATATCCTACCCATGACCTCGAACTAGCAGCCGTACTTTTAGCTTTGAAGACATGGCGTCATTACCTTATGGGTAACCGCTGTGAGATTTATTCGGATCACAAGAGTCTAAAGTATATTTTAACCTAGAGCTGAATATGAGGCAAAGGAGATGGATAGAGTTAATCAACGATTATGACCTTGACATTCACTATCACCCCGGCAAAGCCAATGTGGTAGCGGGTGCTCTTAGTAGATTGTCGTGTAGATTAAACACCATGATTAAGGTAGCCCAACCAAGTCTGCATGAGGAGATGGAGAATTTCATAGTGGAGCTAGTTAGCGAAGGATTCCTAGCTAGCATAAAACTTCAACCCACGTTGATCAGTCAGATCAAGGAAGCTCAGTAAGGAAACGCAAGTATTGATGGAATCAAGTGTCGTATCGGAATAGGGAAGGTACCCGGATTCACTGAAGATGAAGAAGGAGTGTTGTGGTACAAAGGACATATCTGTGTGCCAGCCGATTAAGAGTTGAAACAAGTCATTATGCAGGAAGCCCATGATACCCTTTATTCTATCCACCCGAGAGGAACTAAGATTTATCAGGATTTGAAGGAGCAATTCGGGTGGAACAAAATGAAGAGAGAAGTTAGAAGCTACATAGCCAAGTGTGATATCTATCAGAGAGTCAAACCAGAACATCAGCGACCCGTAGGACTTTCGCAACCATTGCAGATTCTGGAATGGAAATGGGATTCTGTTGGAATGGATTTCATCACCGGTTTGCCTACTTCTAGTAGGGGAAATGACTCTATTTGAGTCATAGTAGACCGACTATCCAAGGTAGCCCATTTCATACCCGTCAAGACTACCTACCAAAGCTCGAAGCTAGCGGAGTTGTATATCGCTAGGATAGTCAGTTTGCATGGAACCCCCAAGACCATAGTATCGGATTGAGGAACCCAGTTTACCTCAAGATTTTGGCAGAAGGCCCAAGAAGGATTAGGAACCAAACTGAATTTCAGCATAGCTTATCACCCGCAAACCGACGGACAAACAGAAAGAGTCAACTTGATCTTAGAAGATATGCTGAGAGCTTGTGTGTTAGAATATGGATCTAAATGGGAAGATTGTCTGCCTTTCGCGGAATTCTCATAGAACAATAGTTATCAAGCCAGTTTGCAAATGGCCCCATTTGATTTTCTGTATGGAAGCAAGTGTCGTACCCTGTTGAATTGGTCGCAAGTAGGAGAGAGTTAGATCTTCAGACCCGAAATTCTACGAGAAGCTAAAGAGAAGGTTCACAAAGTCCATGAACACCTCAAGACCACTCAATCCAGATAGAAGAGTTATGCTGACAAAAGACGCCGAGACCTGACCATCAATGTCGGAGATTTTGTGGATCTCAAAGTATCACCCTTGAAAATGAATGCAACATTTTCGACTGAAAGGGAAGCTTGCCCCCAGATATATTGGACCCTTCAAGATTTTGAATCGCATAGGAGAAGTATCCTATCAACTGGAGCTGGCTGAGGAGATGTCATCCGTGCATGATGTGTTCCATACCTCGTTACTTCGCAAATGCCTAGAAGTTCCAAAGAAGACCGAAGTTTTCAAGAACATCGATCACATGGCCATAGATATCAATAAGGATCTAACTTATCGTGAAGTGCCCATCCATATTTTGGAAGAAGCATTCAGAACCACCCGGACCAGGAGGATCAAGTTTCTCAAGATCCAGTGGAGTAACCATACCGAAGAAGAAGCCACCTGGGAACGAGAAGATTACATTAGGACTGAGTTTCCCAATCTCTTTAGTTCCTAGTTTTTCCTAAATATCAGGACGAGATTCTGTTTAAGGAGGGAAGGTTTGTAACACCTCAAAAATATTAAACAAGCTTAGCAAGATCTAACCACCCAAGCTTAGGGTTAACAAAAACTTTTATTACTAAACTTCGTATTAATGCATGTGTGATTTCCATTAATGCATGAATGCTTGCAATTGCCATGTTTGATTGCTACAAAGGTTAAGAATTAGTTTAAAGATGAATAGCACATCATCAAGATCATTTCCAAATATAATCAAATAAAAAGAAAGTCAAATATGACTCATATGATGATATGGTCACTTTGGTCAAAATTAACCACTAGACCACTTTGGGTGTCTCTAGTAAAAGATTTCCAACAGAAACAATTCTACATCTTTTCACCCCTTACTAGACCAAGTAAAAGTGAACCCAAGAAAACTTTATAAAATTGCAGAAACTATTTTTAAACCCATTTGAGAGGCAATTCAAAATTGAATCAAGTATAGGTTCATAGATCACCACTTTCAAAAACCACTCAAACAACCTCCACTTGGCAATTCCCAGCAACCATAGACTACCAAGCATGTGACAAGCTCACTCACCAAAAATCATTCAAAACTTCAAAAGTTAAATTCATGCGGCCATTTGGTCGAACACCTTGCAGGCAAAGTACAAGCTACCAACTATTCACTATTTGTGGTCACTCAATTTCTCACCCATTTGTACTGCAATCAACCCAATCAATCACCCATGATCACCCCAGTATCAAGCCGTGCAGTGGAGGAGCTCACCTTAGCCGTTGTGCCAGTGCAAAGCCGTAGACGAGCGAGGTCATGCCGGTCGACCATGGAGAAGTCGCCTCGCGCCATGCCGCCCTCTCCCATGACACCTACCTGCTAGTTGTGACCTCACTGCCCCTCTCTGTCCACTCCTCGACCAACGGTGAGAAGTGGAGATGCTAGAATCTCCGCACCCATTTAACACTTCGCCATGCCGAGATCACGACGGAGTGCCGTGATTGCCTCGTGCACACACACCGCGCCTCGCTCTCTCCGATCATACCCGCAGTCGCGATGGCACCAGTGACCTCCCAGACACGATGGATCACCGCCGCACGCCCCGTGACCACCGTACATAGTGACGAACACCTCTGTACCTGAACAGAGCGCCGACGTCGCCCGACCGACTGAGACCACCCCTTGCCGCTCCATCACACGTGTGACGATCGTCGCAGTCTCCAGCGTCGACCCATGCCCTTCACCATGCTTAGCTCGACCTGTAGCAACCATGTCGCCCTGCCTCCAACACTGGTGTATAAATAGAGGCCACCCCAAACCTTATTCGACACACCATTCCACTCCCACTCACCTAGGAACTTCACTGACCCTTCCCATGAGCAAGGCGAGCACCACGATGCCAGAATTTGGCCGGAGTCCACCGCTGCAATGAAGGAAGGAATCCATCGATTGGAGCCATCTCAGGAGCCGCTGTGACCACCAATCAACTCACCGTCATCGACCAGCCCATTCACCCCATCGCTGGACCTAGCTGGAGCCCTAGTAAGTCCCTAGCAACCCCCACCGGCCGTGTTAGGGTTAGAATCTCGCTGGAGCAGTTTGGCATAGATGATGAACCTCAGCCGTAGATTTCCTTCTAATCATAAGGCTGAGATTGATAGATACCGCTTCGATTAGAATTAGTCGCTGACGCGTGGGACCGTTCTATCAGCACCCCTCTGCACCCGCATTGTGCACTTGGGTCGGTCCATTTCTATTCCCGTGCAGAGCCCAGCGATTCAAATAGAATTTTGCTATTTAGTTTAAAACCCTATTCTGTCAGTAGATTCAAAATTCAATTTAAAGATATGTACCCATCCAAATTGCATGATTCCAATTTTTGGAAAGGTATTAAAAATATCTAGTCACTCCCATTGGATTCAAACCAATTGAAACTATAGATCGCCTATACTAAAAATAACAAGACAAAGACTTTTACCACTTCAAACATTTTTATAAAATCAACCATAAATGCTTTTGAGTTGATTCCAACTCTCAAAAAATCACATTTATTATGCTCTACATGAATATGTAAAAATATTTGGTTTTACAGATATGAAACATGGTTTAGTATTAAAATAATGATATATATGCAGTTCTAGTCACTTAAATATTATTAAATAGTAATATTAAATCTTGTAATGCATGACCACAATTTTAAATCACATTCCCAATTATTGGAATATGTGGTGATGACATGTGTCAACATGATCCACTATTTTAAATGGTGAATATTAAATCTTAAGTATTTTTCAATGAGTAGAAATTACTTCTCTCAAATAAGATAAATAAGAATGTGGCATTATTACATGTAATGATTGAGATGATACTAGATCATCTAATATGAGCCCTTGTGTGCTAAATAGAAGTAATTAAGTGTTGTTTGGTGATTGTGTACATTGTATGTATTTATAGATGGTAGTACCGACCTGGACTACGACGAGGAGGAGTACGTCGAGGAAGAAGAAGAGAACTTCAACAACTGCACTGCTCAAGGCAAGGTATCTGTGCAAGCTAGAACTGTGCATGCTATCTATGCAAGCCCCTTATACTAGATGCACTAGGCATGCTTGGTTATGCAACTTTGATTATACCAATCCTAGTTTTTACTTACCATCTTTACTTTTCCTTTTTACTGAAGTTTCTTCTCTAGTTAATGAATTGTGATTAGTGGAAAAGTAGGATGGATACCATCAAGACTATAGAACTAGTCCTAGATACTTATACTTGATTTGCACCCGCAATAGTGATACCCTCAATACTAGTGGCTAGTGCTAAACTAAACTTGATTACTTTAGATGGGAATACTTGGTGAAAATGGTTATGAAAACCTTGGAATGATGATTCATTCTATTGAAATGTTTTGACATGTGTTATGGTACACAATGGTTTGAGGATGAAAATGACTGAGGCATGAGCCTTGACTTTGATAAAAACTGATGGTTGGGTTTGGATGTGATACCATTCCAATTTTACTGTACAACCACAATGCCTGAGTTGGGTAGGGCTTAATTGGAAGTTTATATGTCTTAGTATGGGTTCCCTTGCGGAAGAGGTTGAGCTAAGGCTATCTCCTGAATGAATGTCCACCTATGTAGTTCCCAGCATGATAGTTGGTCATGGCTGGGAGGCCAAGCTCATAGGGGAGGTGCCTATACTAGGGTGTGTAATTGAAATGTTAGGATTGATTATCCGCATACCAAGTATGATGATTCAGAGTTACCCCTGACGGATGTATCGAATTTTGTGGTGAAAGTGTACCTCCTCTGTAGAGTGTCAAACTATTCGAATAGCCGCATCCGTGGTTATGGACAGTTGGAGTGGCCATACTGTTCAGTTGTTAGATGTTTTCAAAATGATTTGTGACTTGAAGGATGACATTTACTTGACCATGATACATTGCAAATGTATCTATAATTTTTGATGTTCCATGCTTGGTTTTATCCACTTTCTTCTGTTTTGTTCCAACTTTGGAGTACTTTTCATATGATTTCTTGGACTAACCTATTGACAAGAGCCACAGTGCCAGCTGCCTGTTTTCTGCTGTTTTTAGTTCCAGGAAAGTCAAAAATGAATATTCTCGGAATTGGACGGGACAAAAGCCAAAGTGCCTATTTTTCCGGATGTCATCAAGTGCCAGAATACGAGACGGAGAGGGGCCAGAGGGTGGCCACACCACCTGGCCGCGCGGCCAGGCCTTGTAACTACCTCGGTGAATTACGCTCTTAGTTAATGCCTGGATGATCGAAAGTGGTTAAAATAGTACGGTGGGGCCCAGGGCCACTCACAGTAGACCTTTCGGCCGTCCTAACCACTTTCAAACAACGGGACAAGAACGAGCGGCGTAATCGGCAGGCGAAGGGATCAACTACACACACAAATGAGTATGTATGCAAGCCACATACAACAGTCCTCAGAGCCATTCCATCTAAAAGAAATAGAAATATTGCAACGCCATACGGCAAAATCCAAATGTCCTAGATAGATATAATAATTTAGGATAGCTCCTCATACATCACACATCAGAGTATCAGGCGGAAGCGGAAAACAAGATCCGAGTACGGATAAGAAGCAAATTGGCATAAGATGCCCCATAAATAAACACATCCCGCCCACAGATCACACGGATCCCCGTTCCCGGAATCTCTACACCGAATGATCGTTGCCAACATCGTCTGTCTCTTCCACCTAGTATCCATCTTGCGGGTACACCTGTTCATCTGAATCAAAAAATTTATCGTGTGAGACCCTAGGGGTACTCAGCAAGTCTTTATGCCACTAAAGGGGGCACAACCTGGGGTGACGCAATTGCAGCAAAATATAATACCTAACAATTCTATAGAGACTCGCTAACCTCCCGCCTAACCAATGATAGACGGAAGTCCGTTAATTAAGAACAACAGTTATAACAGTATAATTAACAGATCCATCCTCCTCCTCGCTTACCAACGAGGAAGCGGACGAACAACCCCCGTCATCCGTTGGCAGTTTTATTAACCCTTCCATGAGTATTGCACTATTTACTAGTCATGTATTTAGTCAAATTAAAAGCGGTACTTTAATTATACTTGTCTATGATCGAGAAACTGTGCTCCAAGTCGTCCATAACCGCGGACACGGCTTTCAGAAAGATTTACCCTGCAGGGGTGCACGAATAGCAACACACACTCGATCAACCTCGGAAAAACCAAATCAAAACCCAACGAGGCATTCACGACAAAGCAATCACAGAATTCAGAAATATTTCAGGGGGCCACCCCATTAAGCTACCCGCAACGAAGTTGGCCGGCTCCGAGATGGACCCAAGGTTTGTGTGGACGGCGGTAAACGACTGGGAACCCGAAAATGTGACTGGGCTTGTCGATACAGCGAAAACGTGTCACGATCCAAAACAGTACAGGTGCTCCTCGCACAATCTTAAATAAAGCAGTAACATGGCATAAGTACAGAATAGTAATAAAGCCCCAAACTAATTGTGGCCCCAAGAAATAAGAATGAATCAAGCTCTGGCTCAGGGGGGTCCATAAGGCCTCCCGGATGTGGATAGTGCGAATAGTCAAGGAACAGGAATCAAGTACTCGGGGTCCTACGGGACACAAGTGAGCATGAAAAACCAAATAGCAGATATTGCTCACGGGTGACTCTTTCATTAGTTATCCCATTACTACTCAGGTTATGTTGTTTAGGTACCTCGTTATTCATCCGACACTCACATACCCTACACATGCTTTTCTATGACTCGCATGGCTCAAACAACTCCTGTAGTAATGGCTCATGGGACCGGAACAAGCTTAGTGTGGTTTAAAAGTAAAGGCCATGCAGTACTTGGGATTCAATTTAATGCAATCGCGACTCAATGATGCAAGAATAAGATAGAGGCAATAGGTATTGTATGTATGCAAGCATGTGGTAGTGCTTGCCTGGCAGCTCAGTTGAAGCGAGAGATGGATCTGGGTAATACTCCTGTGATTCCTGGTAATTCTCCTGCTGGGCGTCTATTCGAAGAAGAACCAAACAAACAAGGGCCAACATAAATAAAGTGCACAAGCATATGAATTAAAATGCAACAAGCAACCAAGCATGCCATGATGAATGATGCACAATTACATGGCATTAAAGTAGCATGGCAAAGGTGAGGTGTGGATACAAGAAATAAAGCACTTTATTAGTCATTTGACCAAGTTTTATTGTCATAAACAGTTCAGATTTTAAATGACAACATGATGCATGCTTCAATTCAGAACAAGGACTACATAAATAGAACGGGCTTGTCGCGCTGATCGATTTAGACATATTATTTGTCAAATTTGGAGTTTTAAAACAAAAGTTATTAATTAAATAAGGAAAAGGGCATTTTATTGTTATTTAAATCATCTCGAAATTTAAAGTGTTCAAAACATATTTTGAATGGCATATTTGAATTCCTCACATTTTTCTGATTCCAAAACATATATTACATGTATTATTTGGATTTGTATTGTAAAAATTATTTGAATCTGAAAAGAATTTGAATTTAAATAAATTTGGAAAAGATTTGAATAAAAACAGACTCAGGGAAAACTTTTTACACCGCAGGCAAATCTACCCACAGGCACTGACAGGTGGGGCTGCGCTGACTGGGCCACGCGCGCGCGGAAATTTCTTTTTGCACCGCAGGCTGGGCTAGCCCACAGAGATTGACAGGGTGGGGCCAGCGGCTGAAGGCCCACGTGCCAGCGGAAAACCCCTAGTGGCTGACTGGTGGGGCGCCGGATGGACCGCGGGTTACGGCCGAGAAAACAGGAGGGGGTCTCTACAAGATGGCCAGGCGACGGACAGGTGGGGCCTTTTGGAGCGCGGGTTGCAGAAATTAAAAAGGGGAGGGGTTTTTTGCAAATCGACCACGGCGCGGGGCGGGGGATCGATCCCTGGACGCGGGCTTGCGCGCTGAGACGGCTAGCCAGTGCGGCTGGCTCGGGTAGTTGTCAGGAGGGTGGCGGGGGCCTAGATAGGGGTTGCGTGGCGCGGGAAAGTCGCAGATGCTGGCGAGCTCTCGCGCGCGGTGGCTGCTCGACGAAACGCACAACGAGGCTGGACAACGACGGAGAAGAGGAGGTTGTCCGGGAGAGGAAGGGGCTCACCGCGGTTTGCCTGTCGGTGTTGGATCGGTCGGGGAGACTCTGGAGCGGCGAGGACGCAGGCGCACCGGCGGGCTAGGGTTTCGGGGACGGCGAGGTACTGGCGACGCGGGGGAGCTTCTCGTCCACGTCAGCGTGCGCGAGGCGACGCATGGGAACATCCTTGATCTTCTCCGCCACTTCCCGGTCACGCAGCACGGCTGGATCGTCGGGGCGGGGTGGTACCTGGCGGCGATCGGCGGCGGCTGCTGGTGGTCAGAGAGGAAGAAGGGGAAGAAGGGGGCGGCTCGGCCAGATCTGGGAGAGGCCAGAGAGGCGTGGGGAGGAAGGAAAAAGGAGGGAGAGAGGGAGGAGGTGGCTGGGGCACGGCAAGATAAAGGTGGCCTCGTGCCACCTTTTCCTTCCCCTCCTCGAGCACGTGCTCGGCCGGCTGGGCTGGTCCTAGGGCTGCAGGGGAGGCTGCCAGTGGGGCCGAGGACGAGGGAGGACAGGGTGGGGCTAGCTCAGCCGGGAGAGAAAAGAGAGAGAGAAGAGGGAATAGATCGGGCTAGGGTTAGGTGGAGCTCGGGTTAGGCATGGTCTAGGGTTTGGGTGGCTGGGTGTGGGCCAGGGAGTGGGTGGCCAGGTGGTGCTCAGCAGGTTAGAGAGAGGGAGAGTAAGAGAGAGATTTGGGAGTAGGTTAGGGTTTAGTAGAATTTAGAGAGAGAGAGAGAGTAAATAGCTAGGTTGGTGGTTTTAGATATTTTGAATTTAATTTGGTTTAAGAGATCATAACAAGAAGAACCTTAGTGCTTGAACTTGCATGAGCTAATGTGGAGGAGAAACTATAAAGAAAGAGGAAGAAAAGGAAATGGGTGGAATGAGGCTCATATGATCATGCATGGAGAATTAAAAATGAGTGGAAAATGAGATGGATGAGATTATGAGGGTGGTGTAATGGTAGGATATGATCTTCCAAAGATAGGATCCATTAAACCCAAATAAAAACCAAAGAAGAGAAAGGTGGTGAAGAATTGTGCATGGCCCATGCAAAATAATAATGCCATTAATTATTTGTGAAAACAATATGATTATTATGGCATTACTCTATGCATATCCAAGAAGTGGAGATAAAACCAAGCACAAGATTTTAGAGGAATTAATCCACCCCAAACTACATGAGCTAGAATTAAAATATCAAAGAAAAAGAAAGACAAGCTCATTGTTAATGGGATGGTGGATTTATAGGGTGGTGGGAGAGAAAGGTGGTGAAATGGAAATAAAAGATATGCCCCCAACCCAACTTGGGCATTTAGACAATATATCAATAGCCAAATACAATATCAAGAGGCAAATACAATTAATAATGCATGTGAGAGAAGAGCCAAAAGAAAAAGGGTTTTATATGATGCTCAAATGCAAGGCGGCATGATGACATGAGCATGGTATAATTATGATGCCATAATAATATCTATGGAGTAGCCAATAACTTACTAGGACAAGTAGCATTACAATTGTTAGACAATTGGGGTGCTACAGGCCTAGCCCGCGCCAGGGGGTGGTGTGGCCAGCCCAGGCACCCCCTCGGCCTCTCCTTCTGCCTATATATTGCCCTCGGGACGAAAACCCTAAGTACCCGATTAAAAATCCACAAAAGAGTCTGTAGCCGCCGTCATCTCCATCCCTAGATCCGGAGGGATCTAAAGCTCTTCCTGGCACCCTGCCAGAGAGGGGAATTCACCCTGGAGGCCTTCTTCATCACCATGCAAGCCTTCGGTGTGATGCGTGAGTAGTTCATCCTTGGACTATGGATCCATGTAGTAGGTAGATGGCTGGTTCTCCTCCTTTGTGCTTTCATGTCTAGATCTTGTGAGTTCTGTTCAGGATCAAGATCATCTATTTGTAATTCTGCATGTTGTGTTTGCGGGGATCCGATGGATATTGAGATGCTATTTCAGATTGATTATTGATTCTATCATGTCTTTGTTATTTGTGATCTTGCATGCTTTCTGTTGTTAGTAGCTATCTTGGCCAAGTAGATGCTAGCAACTCCAAGAGTTAGTATTTATGCTCGATAGTGGGTTCATGCCTCTGGTAATTTGGGGAAGTGATAGAAATCTCTAAGGTACTAGATGTGATGTTGCTACTAGGGAGAAAACAACAATCCTTTGTTCATAGAACAATCATATTGTTTACTTTACACGCAGTTCGTAAAGCAATAATCTGTTGCTTGCAACTTAATACGGGAGGGGGTTTGGATGATAACCTAAAGGTGGATTATTAGTCATAGATGCAGTTGGATGGCGGTCTATGTATAATGTTGTAATGCCCAATAAAGTCTCAAAGGAGTCAAGATGATTAGTATATGCATGTATTGCTTTCTCGATGTTTGTCGATTGCCCCGCTGTAATTTTTTCACCCAACATGTTATCTATCTTAAGGAGAGCCACCTCTAGTGAACTATGGATCACGGTCCTTTTCTTTACATACAATCTACAAACTGTTACTGCTTTGTGTTTACTTTCTGCAAACTTTTACTTCTTTCCATTCGATACGTTTAATCCTTTGTTTTCCGCAAAACACAGTGAGATTGACAACCTCATCGCAAGTTGGGGACAAAGTTCTATGGTTGTGTTGTGCAGGTCTCCACCTTGCTACTAGCACCGGTAGTGCACCCTACCAAAGCTCAGCTAGTAACACCTTTGAGGTGTTTCCTTGCTCCTACTGGTTCGATTAAACCTTGGTTTCATAACTGAGGGAAACTTGCTGATGTGCTCATCATACCTTCCTCTTGGGGTTCCCAACGAGCCCCACATCAACACCGCCATCAAGCATTTTTCTAGCGTCGTTGCCGGGGAGTCAAGGACATCTTCACAAGGGGAGTCCCTCATAACCAATCTCTTTACTTTGTTATTTTTGTTTTGCTTAGTTTCATTTTGCTTTGTGTGCTTGTTTTCTTTATTCAAAAACCCCAAAAAATTAGTTTTACTAGTTTGCATTCTTATTTGAAAACCCAAAAAATGACTACTCTTGAAAACACTAAGTTGTGTGACTTCACTAGAACCAACAACAATGATTTTATGAGCACACCTATTGCTCCACCTGTGCCTGAAGATACTTTCTTTGAGATAAAACCTGCTTTACTCAATCTTGTTATGAGAGAACAATTTTCTGGTATTGGTAATGAAGATGTTGCTTCCCATCTAAATATCTTTGTTGAACTTTGTGAGATGCAAAAGCATAGGGATATAGATGGTGATATTATTAAGCTGAAATTGTTTCCTTTCTCCTTGAGAGGAAAAGCTAAAGAATGGTTGAATTCCTTAACTAGGAATAGTATTGATTCTTGGGCTAAGTGCAAAGATGCTTTCATTGGAAAATACTATCCTCATGCTAAGATTATATCTATGAGAAGTGAAATAATGAAGTTTAAACAACTTGATAATGAGCATGTTGCTCAAGCTTGGGAAAGAATGAAATCTTTGGTAAAGAATTGTCCCACTCATGGACTGACTGCTTGGATGATCATCCAAACTTTTTATGCATGATTGAACTATTCTTTGAGGAACCTATTGGATTCTGCTGCTGGAGGTACCTTTATGACCATCACTTTGGGTGCTGCAATGAAACTTCTGGACTATATGATGGTTAATTATTCTGAATGGCATACTGAGAGAGCTCCACAAGGTAAGAAGGTAAATTCTGTTGAAGAAACCTCCTCCTTGAGTGATAAGATTGATATTATTATGTCTATGCTTGTTAATGGGAAAGCCCATACTGATCCAAATAATGTTCCTTTAGCCTCTTTGGTTGCTCAAGAAGAGCAAGTTGATGTGAACTTCATAAGAAATAACAATTTTGGCAACAATGCTTATGGTAATAATGCTTATAGGAACAATTTTGGTAACAACAATTATAAGCCATATCCTCCCAAAAATGGTAATGCTTATGGAAATTCTTACAACAATAATAAGAGTGCACCCTATGAACTTGAAGTTATGCTTAAAGAGTTTATTAGCAAACAAACTGCTTTCAATAAAACTATTGAGGAAAAACTCTCTAATGCTGAAAGAAATATAGCATCTTTGGCTGAAGCTCAATCTTATTTGAATAAAATGGCTGCTAAACCTAAAACTAATGACAATCCCTTTGCAGCTACTAATGCCATTCAAGTGAGAATTGATGAAAATGTTAGACTATTAGCTGAATTACATGCTAAGTGGGAAAGAGAAGAGGAAATTGCTAGAAACATTAGTGTTTCTACTATTCCCACCACTAGTGTTGAGGCTAGTAATAGTTCTACTACTTTAGATGATAAAGTTGATTTTGATCTTGATGGTTGCAATATCTCTGAAGTTATTAAGTTCCTACAAAAGCTTGCTAAAATTCTTAATGCTAGTGTTATGAACATGGCCTTTACAAAACACATTACTGATGCTCTCATAAAGATTAAAGAAGAAAAGATGAAACATAAAGCTTCTATTCCTATAAAACAAGAAGATGGGTGGGAACCCATCATTAATATGAAAGTGAATGACTTTGATTTCAAAGCTTTATGTGATCTTGATAGTAGTGTTTCTATTATGCCTAGAAGGATTTATGATATGCTTGATTTTCCTCCACTTGAAGATTGTTATTTGAATGTCCCACTTGATGATAATGCTAAAAAGAAACTCATGGGGAGTCTTAATTATGTTCTTATTATGGTTAAAAATTCCTATGTCCCCATTGATTTCTATGTTTTGGATGTTGAATACAATGCTTCTTGTCCTATTACTTTGGGAAGACCTTTTCTTAGAACTGTTGGTGCCATCATTGATATGAAAGAAGGCACCATTAAATATTAACTCCCACTCAAGAAATGTATATAACACTTCCCTAAAAAGAGAGAAAAGATTTCTTTTGCTTCTCCTATGGAAACAAAATTTGGTCTTAATGCTTCTTCATTTTAGAACACTTGATTCTTTCTTGCTTCTTATGCCTAACTTAAAGGCGTTAAAGAAAAGTACTTATTGGGAGATAACCCAAAAGTATTATATGAGTCTTGGAAGTTATTACCTCTGTAATAACCTCTTCTTATCCTTTTTATTTGCTTTTTGTGCCAAGAAGTAACCTCTAATGAGAGAGAAGTAATGATTGGGAAAGTTGCTGTCCCGAAACAGATTTTTGTGCTTCACCGTAAAAAATTCGTGTAAAATCTCTGAACGTCCTTTTGAGGCGTGCATTTTTTTGCTTATGCCCCAGGTTGTTATCTAACTTTCGTCAGTTCAACACTTTTTGATTTGAGGAACAGAAGGTCTTCGAAAAAATTCGTCTTTACCTGCTGGTCTGTTTTGACAGATTTCTGCCATTTTCTGCATTTGCTTCTTGTTGGTTCCTTCTTGAGTTATTTTGGGGAATTGAGCTTTTTGAGGGAAGTGCTACAGTAGCTAGTGTTCTGATGGCAGTTTATTTGGTGTTAGAACTGAACCTTAAGACTTATTTATCTTGAGTGCACTAATGTTGCTAATAAAGATTATGTGAAGTTTTGTATGAAGGAAAAATTTCAGGTGTATGGAAGGAATGAGTAATGAGATGAAGGATGGACTAAAGATCAAGCTTGGGGATGCCACACGTGTCACCCCAAGAAAGATCCAAGAAGTACAAGCGTCAAAGCTTGGGGATGCCCAAGGCATCCCCTTCTTCATCAATAAAAATCCCAGGTTTCTTCCAAACGCTTCATTTTTATTGTTTCATGCACAGTTGTGTTTTTCTTGGAGCGTCTTCTTTTTTGTTTTCATTTTGGTTTTTCGTTTGCTTTTGTTTTCTTAGTTTTCTGAATAAATTGGTTGGACCCCCTCTTTCACACATTGGTTTGCAAATAGTTTGGTTTGGTTTGGAAAAGAGTAGGAAAGTTCATACTTTTGTGGTAAAAAGAGCTCGTTTTTTACTGTGGCCTATGCTCTGTCATGCCATGCTTCATATTGTCTTGGCTTTATGCTTAGTATTCTTTGTTGTAGCATGACTTGTTATAAACAATTGAGATTACTTAATGTGCCTTGGATGAATCATGCGTTGTTTTAGCATATTAAAGCATAGTATAGTGGTATTCTCCTTTGATGCTTTATTTGGGTTGACTTGGCGCATGCTCTCACCATGTTATGACTATCTCAAGTCACCATAGCCTTTATGATCCTTTAGTTTTCAACTTGTAGTATCACTTTATGATTTGATCAATGATGTTTTGTCGCTCTGCATGATTATGGCCATTATTGCTCTCTTAGTTTGTCGCTCCCAGTCTTTTGCTAGCCTCCACAACAAAGTATGAGTTCCACTCATGCATCCAACTCCCTAAACCAAGTTATTCCAAAGAGTCCACCATACCTACCTACTAGCTTATGCTATTCCAAGTATATTCATGCTTTTGTTTACCTTCCAAATTAAACTTGTTATAAGAAAACTAGTGATTAAAGCTCTCACAAACTTGATGGCACACTTTACTTTTCTTGCCCTTAATAAACTTGAACCATTGTGTCTTCTATGTTGTATATGCTTGCACTTATTTGTCAGGAATTAGCAGAACCATGCTTTCATGGGGAACGCTTTCAACATTGCACTTGGTACTTGTACCTAGTTGATATCATGCTCTTTTGTATATGGTTGTCGTCGGTGTGAAATGAAAGGGGAGCTTGTAAGTCCATGGAGTTATGTATATGTGTTAGAGAAACGCCTGGGCCGCTGGTCTAATCCATGCTGACATGGTGGAAACCTGCTGCGTAACCATAATGAGCTGTCTATGAAGCATTCTTCTTATAAAAAAGAGTCCTATATTGAGAAAAAAGCGAAAAGGGAAAAAAGAGATACTATGAAAAGAGGAAAGAGAGAAAAAAGTACCATATTCCCATGGTAAATAAGAAGAATGCTGAGATGCTAGTTGTCTACTTGCCTTGTCATTTTGATATGGGGATTCTTCCGTATCGTCGGGCAAGGTGTACTCCATTGGCGGTTCTCAATGATACACATGTACTTACAATGACAAGAACTTACCAGTGACTAAACTTGAGTAGCATGAGGAGCGGCCCTCGTATACAAGGGACATGAGATTTCTGACTTATACTTCGTCAAGCATGTACACCATAGTTTGTTCACTTTAACCTTAATCACTTCAAGATACTTATGATAGGGGCAATGAGAGCTGAAAGCTATAAGTACCATAATTTTCGGAAGCTCTTTATGAGACTTGAATCCTACTTCCTTTTACAAAGGCCTTTCTTCCACCATTATATTGAGTCTCCACCTTCTATCTTTATTCACTTACTTTGAGAACATAGTGGCCATTCTTAGTTCTATGTGCATTGTCCCAAGACTAGTTGATTGATGCATACCTTGATATTGCTTGTTTTAAACTATTGTATCTAGTCACTCTTATGAACTTTGAAGGTGTCCTATGCATTTATATTTGCTACTCTATTGAGGGACAAGCTAAATACTATTATGCTATGTTTTCTTTATGTGAAACAAACAAACGTCTTGCAAAGAATTGTTATTCATGAATCTTTTGTTTGTGCCTTTTCATGTTGCAACATAGTTTCTTTTCTTATTGCTAGAACTTTGTCTTTCATGTTATGATTGAAGTACTATGATCCCAGCTTTGAATGTTTTGCAAATACTTTGATCAAGTCTTTGATGGTGCATGTCACCTCAAAAATTATTCTTTCTTTTTATCACTTACCAACTCGAGGACGAGCAGGAGTTAAGCTTGGGGATGTTGATACATTGCAAATGTATCTATAATTTTTCATGTTCCATGCTTGGTTTTATCCACTTTCTTTTGTTTTCTTCCAACTTTGGAGTACCTTTCATATGATTTCTTGGACTAACCTATTAACAAGAGCCACAGTGCCAGCTGCCTGTTTTCTGCTATTTTTGGTTCCAGGAAAGTCAGAAAATGAATATTCTCGGAATTGGACGGGACAAAAGCCAAAGTGCCTATTTTTTCGGATGTCATCAAGTGCCAGAATACGAGACGGAGAGGGGCCAGAGGGCGGCCACACCACCTGGCTGTGCGGCCAGGCCTGGCCCACGCCAGGGGTGGTGTGGCCGGCCCAGGCACCTCCTCGGCCTCTCCTTCCGCCTATATATTGCCCTAGGGACGAAAACCCTAAGTACCCGATCAAAAATCCACGAAAGAGTCTGTAGCCGTCGTCATCTCCATCCCTAGATCGGGAGGGATCTAAAGCTCTTCCTGGCACCCTGTCAGAGAGGGGAATTCACCCTAGAGGCCTTCTTCATCACCTTGCAAGCCTCCGGTGTGATGAGTGAGTAGTTCATCCTTGGACTATGGATCCATGTAGTAGCTAGATGGCTGGTTCTCCTCCTTTGTGCTTTCATGTCTAGATCTTGTGAGCTCCGTTCAGGATCAAGATCATCTATTTGCAATTCTGCATGTTGTGTTTGCGGGGATCCGATGGATATTGAGATGCTATTTCAGATTGATTATTGATTCTATCATGTCTTTGTTATTTGTGATCTTGCATGCTTTCTATTGTTAGTAGCTATCTTGGCCAAGTAGATGCTAGCAACTCCAAGAGTTAGTATTTATGCTCGATAGTGGGTTCATGCCTCTGGTAATCTAGGGAAGTGACAGAAATCTCTAAGGTACTAGATGTGCTGTTGCTCCTAGGGAGAAAACAACAATCCTTTGTTCATAGAACAATCATATTGTTTACTTTACACGCAGTTCGTAAAGCAATAATCTGTTGCTTGCAACTTAATACTGGAGGGGGTTCGGATGATAACCTGAAGGTGGATTATTAGACATAGATGCAGTTGGATGGCGGTCTATGTATAATGTTGTAATGCCCAATAAAGTCTCAAAGGAGTCAAGATGATTAGTATATGCATGTATTGCTTTCTCGATGTTTGTCAATTGCCCCGCTATAATTTTTTCACCCAGCATGTTATCTATCTTAAGGAGAGCCACCTCTAGTGAACTATGGATCCCGGTCCTTTTCTTCACATACAATCTACAAACTGTTACTGCTTTGTGTTTACTTTCTGCAAACTTTTACTTCTTTCCATTCGATACGTTTAATCCTTTGTTTTCCGCAAAACACGGTGAGATTGACAACCTCATGGCAAGTTGGGGACAAAGTTATGTGGTTGTGTTGTGCAGGTCTCCACGTTTCTACTAGCACCGGTAGTCCGCCCTGCCAAAGCTTAGCTAGTAACACCTTTGAGGTGTTTCCTTGCTCCTACTGGTTCGATTAAACCTTGGTTTCATAACTGAGGGAAACTTGCTGCTGTGCTCATCATACCTTCCTCTTGGGGTTCCCAACGAGCTCTACATCAACACCGCCATCAAGCATTTTTCTAGGCGCCGTGCATTGAGCCATCAGACCACAACAGAGTTGTGGACATGAAATCTAAGTTCCCACTTAAGTAATGTAGAGAACTAAACTTAGGAATTTACTCTTAAGGCTTTATGAAATAAACCTGGCTTTTTGCAAACAAACCTAGAGGTTATGAATTCCTACTAGTTGTACCTTACTTATATTAGTAATAGTTTGCGAGTACTTAAAGAGTACTCATGGCTTTGTCCCTACCTATTCCCATCGCCAGACTATGAGGAACATTACCCGGAAGATGGACAGCGGGAGGTCTATGACAACTAGGAACATCTCCCATCGTCAGCATTGCATGTGACCATGAAGACGGAGCCTACTACGTTTACTTTCCGCTGCTTTGATTATATTAAGATTGGATCATGAGATCCTTTATTTGTAAGACCTTTATTATGGTTTGTAATAGATGATGTACTGTGGTACCAATTTTGTTATGTCTCGTAAAAATGGTAATCCCGGGATTGCGATGTACGGCATAACAGGCATCTAGACTTAAAAATCCAGGTGTTGACACTTTACCAGGTTAATTAGGAATTCAGAATGCTACCCATAATAAGAAAAGGCTGAGATCAGTGCAGTGACATGTGTGTTGCTTGATTAGTAGAGGGGCTTATTTCAATAAGAGCATGTAAAAGCTCCTATAATCCAACCTATAACCACATTAGGGAGTTCTATATTTACCTACCATAGTTCAAGAATTCTGATTAGTTGTTTAATGGTACTCTATTCAAGGTATTTTTGAGTTGTGAGTTTTCCTTATAATGTTTGCTTCATTTCTAGGATGTTGTGCAACCTTCTATCAAGTTCCTTGAAGCATAGTAGGGTTATATTTCAATTAGATTATGCTATGTAAGACTAGCTTCACCTCCCATCGGAGGAGGTTTTGAGGTACATAATCTCCTCCATTCCTTTTCTTATCAAAAAATGGTTGAGTTGATTCTTATCATCGCTGTTGTTATTTATAGTTAATTGCTTATCTCCTTTAGTTTTATCTACATCCAGGAATTTACGCACAGAATGTTGCAAGTGCACATTCTAACAGTCAGGTTTGGTGTTGAACTCTGTTGTGGGGCCCCCGGATTAACCCTCCAAGAATCCCTGGTATGCATACACCACGATCCCATGATCAGTTAGTCGTGGCACATAACCGACAAGTATCAAAGTAAACATCCAATACTTAAGTGGATACATGTCATACCTTACATCCCATTATGGCTACATCAATATTCATCAGCAGAACTTCATCAAGCGTAGAGCCGAAGCCGTGCCTTAACCTACATGCAACTAATTGGGAGAACGTCCTAGCTCGCATAGCCATCAACTTTAGCTTCTTCTTCATATCTGACCAAGTTAATAGCCAGGGACAACGCTAGTGAGTACTTTGAATGTACTCGCAAACCACCTTAAGATAACAATAATGACAAGAGGATATGCATTATGGCTGTGGTAGTAGGAGGGATCCAATGGAGGTTTTTTTCTCAAATAGTTTCTCTTGTAGATATAACATCTACATATCTTGTTGAAAACTTTTGTAAAACATTTTTGAAACCTTTCTGAAAAGTTTTGGAAAACACTAGGATTGGGTCACCCATTTGTTCCTCCTTCCGGTCATCCCATGACCAAACTCCATTCCTTCATTTCCGACCATCCCATGGTCAAAACATGTATCCTTTCTGACCATCCCATGGTCAAAACATTTCCAATGCAATTGCTTTTCCGAAATCCTTTTTGAAATCAAAACCAGCACCGTTCTATAGTAGTTTGTCCAACCCGTCCATAACCACGGACATGGCTATTCGAATAGATTTACACTCTGTAGAGGTTGTACACTTTACCCACACCATCCGGGTACCCTACCCTGATCTACACTGATCGTGGGTCGAGTAACCAATCAAGACTCTCCGGATGCTCACTCCAATATAAGTGCCTACCCTATGAGTGTTGTTCCCCTCAACACCAGGACGCCCTATATAGTTCCCAAGCCAACCGGAGCGCTTTTTGCACTACACAAAGTGTGCGCTTTCAATGAGGGGCTCATAGTAACGCGTGGAGGCCCGCAGACCCTTCGTTCCTTCTCCAGGTCGATGTCTCACATGGACCTTTACAGGAGAAGGCCCACCCTCCAGGATTTTTAAATACCCTATAGTAGTTGTAGGCAGCTTATACCAGAGTAACAAACATCAAGCCTAGCCCTGTCCCATTCCAGAGTAATGTGGTTGCACGGGTTAAGTTGTTATAGCTAAAGATGCAAAGAACCGGGTGCATTTTCGTAAACATTTTTCCTCCATCTTTCTTTCAGCCTTTTTGTAAAACAAAACCCCTTTTTCCTTTCTCAAACTTCTCTTGGTAGGTAAAACCTCACTAAGGTTTTGCCATAAACATTTTTAAAACTTTTTCGCGGGTCTTCCCATCCTCTAGTTTTGCTTCAGCTAAATCGGGGTCTCCCAAAGGGGGGGTATGGTGTTATACACCATCTACCATACTAGGGACAAGTAGGTGTCATTAAGGGGGTGTACTTAGTAGTACAAATGTATATTGGTTTGGAGGAGCCAAGCCACTACTAGATATAGCTCATCATATATTAAAACAATGCAGTTTCATAAACAATTGGTAAAACATGCATAAGTAAAACAATAGGGCAAGGGTTATGAGCAAGAATGGGGCTTGCCTAAGATCAGCAAACTGGCAATATATGCCCCTGGACTTCTTCTTAGAATACCATAATATCCAATTAATAAACATCTTCATAGGGTCTTCGATATTATCGCAACTATCGTCGTCAACAAGAATACATGCAAATAAACAAAGACCACAATCATCACAAGGCATACAAGCATCAATACAATAGAACAAGCAACATACAACATAGTATCCATTTAGTAGGTTTTGATAGATTGAGTTTGTGGCAAATGGAAACAATGGAAAAACATTTGTGGAGCTTCCTTTGTGTTTTGAAGGTCAAATACCAACTAATGAGGGGGTTTTGAACTAGGGCTTGGGTCTATATGATGTCAGTGTGCGAATATGATATAAACAGATAGGTATTCAAATAACAAGTCCAACAAAAGTGGTTTCAGGATTTTATCACTTTTATTTAATTATTCATGATTATTCTAGTGGAAATCACCCTTGTTTAGGTGAATAATTCACCAGAAAAGATCTGGAGCTCCAATAACTTTTACTCATAGTATAATGTATATATTTGGGTTTGTGATTTTTGAAAATTGGAATCACTTAAAATAATTACAGGAATGCCCTTAGAAAATTCCCAAAGTCACATCTGCATGACATTTCTCTTTTTAACTAGATTTATTCTACAAATGATTTTGATATGACTCCAAGGTCACATTGTAGGTATTTTGAATAACTCTCTGTAGAAATTGGATTCACCCTTTTTGGAGTTGTAAAACTCCTGTAGTGATTTATCTACTGAAATAACCTAGATAGAGAGGTTTAATTCACCATAAATCAATATAGGGTCAATAAATCTTTATGTCCTGGTTTTAGATAAGTATTGAAGTACCACTTCATTGGGAGTTGTAATGCGTTCAATTCATATCATGGTTTGGTCTAGGGATATTTCTAAAGTAAAAAATGAAAAGATTTTGTTATTTTTCTTAAAGGAAAACCAAGGCTCCACTTGGCATGATACTAATGGAACTAGATAGGTATGTCCAATATATTCTAGATGAACTTGGATTTGCTCAATTTGTAGATGTGAATCTCACTGAGAGATTTATTGATTTCAAAAGACGCCTTTTTGTTGATTAAAATGGTAGTAAATAAAGCAAATTATTTTTGGCAGAGGGTGAGCTCTGCGTGTTGCACAAAACATTCCTGCACAAAGAGAAATTTAGATCTAGGCGATTAAAGTTGTTTTCCATTTTCATATAGATTTAAACCAAGCTGCAATACTAGCAAGTCTCAAACTGGAATTTAAAAAATAAATAGAAAAAGGAACCAAAGGTAACCGGCTGGATTTAACCAGAACTGGGCCGCCCGGGGTGGTTCCAGCCCAGTTGGCGAGAAGTTGCATGGGAGAGGGCATTCGAAGGCCGCCTAGAGGGGCCCGGCCGTCAGCAACCCACTGTGCCGAAGTGGTACGCGGCAATCTCGACCATCCAACCAAGGCATGATCGATGGTGTGAGGTCGTCGTCCTCCTTAAACTTCGCAACGGCGAGACGGAACCCTAGGGGCGCTGGATTGGGTGCGGGGAGCTCACCCGGGCCAGAGAGAGACGATGAGGAGTAGACGAGGCGATGCGGCTCAACAAGGGGAGTCCGGAGACGGGTGATAGTGGCGGATCTGATGCTAGGATGAAGAAATGTGTGTCCGCGCCTGCATACATGCTCGGGTAGGCTCCCAACGGCGAGGCCTGGGTGCTCCTACAGGAAAATATACGGAAGGAGGGGTGAGTTAGGAAGAGGAGATCACGTTGCGGTAAGGTGAAAGGAGGGAGGTGGTCGGAGGAGAGCTCACGGTGAACCTCTATGGAGATACACGAGAGAGCATTCTCTCATTCTCCATGGCAATGCAGGGAAAGAGGAGGACTGGGGAGCTCTGTGGCGGTAAGTAGGAGGGGAGAGGGGGAAAATGAAGTGGGAGAGGGGTTCGAGGTGTCCTCTGGTCTTTTTACCCAAGGGATGGGGGTGCACGATGGACCAAGTCCGTTTTCGACTAGGAGGAGGGGCAGCAGGGCTGCATTGGTGGAGAGGGGCGGTGGGACCGCGAGGGAGGGTGCTGGGCTGTCTCTCCATCATTGAGCATGGTCGAGGACGACCGGGGTGGAGCGTGGGGTAAAGGGTAGGAGCGTGTATAGGGTGACATGCTCACAGTCGGTTGGGGGTACTCGAGGGGCGCTGGGAGCGGTAGAGGGCAGACAAGGCATGCTTGGGGACTAGGAGAGATGCAGAGGGAGGGTAGAGGTTGGTCAAAGTGGTCAGAAAAAGAAGGGAGATGTGGGGGGTAAGAGATGGAGGATCATTTCCCAATATTTCTCTCCTTCTCTCTCTTTGAGCCAGGTCAGGGCCATGTGGGGCTGTGGGGAGATGGTACTCGGCCATAGCATGAGTGCCAGACAGGATTTTGATGAGTTAGGATGACTTTGAGCTCATGGTTTCGAATATCTCCATTTTTGGCCATTTTGATGATCATGAAGAACCTCATGATTTTTGATCTTGGAAAGCTGAGGTGAGGATGCTGGTAGGTGGATATGGTCCGGGTACATCTCCATGAATTATTTGGGAATTATTGGATGAAGTTTGGTCCACTTTATATCACATATTCAAATAGTGCAAATATGGTTTTTAGGATTTTATTTGATATTTTTGAATTGGACAAGGATGGTTTTTGGCTTGATATGTTCCTAAATACCATATCACACATTGGGAAATTTTCTAGGAATTTATTTAGAAGGAAAAGTATTTTAAGCAAATATTTCTTGTTTCTGCCTTTTAAGAAAACAGGCAAAAAGAATTATTGAAACTCTTCAAAAATAGTTATTTTGGAAGTGGGATGATAGGGTATGATATATAGGCCTCAAATGTGCTTAAAGTAAGGGAAGTGTTTTGGCAAAAACCAAATTTTCCTTTATGGAAGGAGTTTTGGAGGTTTTGCCCATTAAATGATTTAAATAGTTTTTGAGCCATAATAATTATGGATAATATTTTATAAATATTTGTAATCAAGGTAGATGATGCACACAAGGTTTATATAGCATTTGCAACCTTGGGTGTTGAGAATACAACTTGATTTTGGTAGGAAACAAGGGATAGATGATCTAGGGTGATGTTATTTTCATACCATCAAAATCTGGTTGGATCTTGGGGCTCAGATCTCCCCTTGGGTCATGCAGTATATGGATGGATAGACCAAGTGATTTAGATCACCATGGTGTAGAGTTTTGAGCTTGATCATGCTTGAGCTCACCAAGGATTGATTCCAAACTTTGAATAAAATAAACCTGCCAAAGTAGATTATCAAATATCCTTTGAAACCTGGTGGGTTTTTGCAGCACAAGGAACCATTTGGAACAAGTGAAGTATGTATTTCAAGAACTTTATGAGTACAACACAATAATGCAAAGGGTGGGTCCAAAGAAGGTAGGATGAAGGTGTGAGCTTCTTCCGAAGTAGGCATGTTGATAAGGTTTGCAGGAATTGTTATTTTCTTACCTATAAAACCATCAATAACAAGTGGGTTAAAAGATGATATAGCCAAGGGAAAGAGTGGTACTATGTATTCCTTAAGATAGTATACAAGATGGTTCAAGTGCATTACCAAAAATGCAGAAGGAGTGGAAATGAGGGAAACTCAAAGAGGTGATATTGATATCAGATTTCCAGACTTAGTCATTTTTGGAAGGGTGGGAGATTTTGCCTAGAATGTAAGAGGGGATGATTTTGAGAGGGTGCAAGGTTCATAATCATTATCAAATTGATGGTGTTGAAGTGTAGATTGATTTGAAAGGATACATGCTTTATATTGGTCTTCATTTACTTGGAAGATTCTAGAAGGGATCACTTAAGAATTGATCTGGTTAAGGGTTTTAGATGATCACCTAGTGGCTAGAGATCAGATCCATCTTGTATTCTTGCTTAGGGTTTGGTGATCTTAAAGTATCTTGATCCTAGAGGATGAGCTCCTAGAGTAGCTCACTTTAGTTCCTAATCAAACAACATAGACAGCAGATCAAGGCAATTCAACTTCCAAACAAGTCAAGATACTACTATGGATACCATCAAGCCTAGATTGAGGTAAAGACGGGTATGTTAAAAGGTTGGAGTTTGTATAAGGTGAGATTCCTTGGCATCTCTACCAAGAGTAGAATTCAAAATCTTTAAAGAAAGGTTTCAGAAAACCTAGAGGTAAGAGTAGTTGAAAGTTCTGTCTTGAAAACATAAGGAGATTATTTTATATATCTCTAGTTTGATCAATAGAAGCTAATAAAATAGTTTGGGTTGCAAAGGCATCTTGGCTTAGGTTTTGAAATGCCAAAACATTTGAGAATATGTAAAAGGAGCCAAGACAGATTTGTTAAATAACTTTTTTCAACTGATGTTGAGGTAAGGAGTACATCATCTGCTATACAATCAGATGCATAAGCATAGACAAACATAAGCAAACACTGCATCACTAAACAAGAAAAAGTTTTTGTTCCCCTGATTTTTGCATTGTGGATAACTAATCAGGGTTGCTGAAATTGGGATGTTACAAACCTTTCCCCCTTAAAAGAATCTCGTCCCGAGATTCGGGAGAGTAAGGTTAGGGGATTTTGAGTTGGTGATAGTGCCATGGGTTTCTCGCATACTAACTTGTCGGCTTTGTCTTTGAACGGGGTCACTGCAATGGTGAGGTTGAACTTCAATCGTCTTGGATGCACGAGTGTTGAGGGGGCTTCAATCGGGATTGTGAGGAGTGATCTTCCTTCTATAAGGATTTACGACGTCTCTCTTGAGGGATTATCGTATCCTAGTTTATGTCTTTGGGTCTAACTGTTGGATTGCTTCTAGCAAAGGGTTATTCTATTTTGTGGGAAAGACATAGTCTTTCCCCCTTAGGGTTAAACTAGGGTGGCTCGGAGTTAACGCAGTCCTTCCTTCTTGGAGTCGTCAAATGATGTTAGGTGTATATCGTAATCTTCTGCTCGGAGTTGAAACCTTCTGATGACATCCGCAAACTAGGTGTTATGAGGCTTATATACTACTTTTATTCGTACTTAGCCGGCCGGAGTAGTTGAATTAGCGGATCGTCCAAACTGTTTAGAACTAACGGGGTTAGTGAATCTGCGGTCCCTTAGGGTGGTCTTCAGCTAAAGTAGCCGAGGGCTTCGTAGAATCTTTAGTTAGTTTCTCCTCTGATGACTCGCGAGTTGCTGTTTGACGAAAAGGCGTCGGATCTGGATATCTTTTCCAGTAAACAATCTTTGGGATTTGAGTAGGAAAGACACAGTCTTTTCCACCTTAGAGCTTCACTAAGGTTCTTTGAGAAGGGTGTAGATCTTCTATCTTGAGGTGCCGACGTGATGCTAAAGAAGGTTGTATCTCCTTGGGTCTTGAGTTGAGGTCCTCGAGTGACGTTCTATTGCATAACCTTGTCGCTGGGTTCCTAATGAAGCCTTAAGAAGTTAGCTTAGGACAAGTTAGCAGTTACTACTCTTCTAGTTACTCTTTAGTCAGGTTAGAGACATCCAGCTTTAGATAAGTTGTCTTCAGTAGAAATTTTGACGTTTCTTCTGCACGATGGTGGAGTAGACTCGTTGTCTTCAGGCAGTCCAGTCTTCGGGATTTTGGAGTATTCTGGCTTTCTGGTGAGGAACTTCTCATCGTTTGGGCAGGGTCAACTAGAATAGTTAGTCTCTTGAGGGGGTCGGAAGCTCTAATATACCAAAGGTTGGTGGAGTTAGATCTTTACTTCTTGTCTTAGTTAGTAGGTCTTGTGGTTTCTTGTGGGTCGTGAGGATCCCCTGGTGGTAGACTTCCGGCTTCAACGGGGTTCTTGCCATAATAGACTAAGGGATAAGGGAGTGCTATGCTATCGACGAGTCTTGAGTGGTGAGTTTGGCGGGGTATGCCATCCTGCTGAGGAGGAGCCTTCGAGTGGTTCTAACTTGATTATGTCAAAGTCCTAGTTTCTGCAATACTCTTCCTCTCATAACTCCCGAGGTTAGTATGGATTCTTGTCAGCGACAACTATTGGGGTTTCTGGGTTACTAGGTGGGGTATGGATCCCAGAGTCATATTTGACTAAGGTTAAAGCAAACCTGACGAGGGTTTAACTCATCAATGCCCATTGTTATGGACTTGGGTTTTAGAGAAGGAGGGAGCGCTGGAAGCATCAATCGGCTAGCAAACAAGCACACAGGGGGACTCGAAGATTTACCCAGGTTCAGGCCTCATAGAGGTCCCTACTCCTGCTTGTCTGCTCGTGGAATTAACGGAAGAATCGAAGATTACAATGGTGCACAGATGCAATCTGGCAAGGGTTGTGGAAACTAGGGTTGCGTGTGTCCTCCTCGTCGCCCCTCCTAGCCTTTATATAGATAGGCTAGGTCTTGGGTAGCAGGTCGAGTCGGTTACAGGTTAGGGTTTTCCCCAGTAAACTTTCTATCTTTAGCTTCTTCTTATTCTGCAAGCAATCTCCATTTGGGCCTTGGCAACACCGTGGGCTTCCACTGTATTCAGGCCGTATATACCAAGCTCGAGTACCTGTAGGGTATACCCATGTCAGTAGCCCCCGAGTGTCCAGTGGAATCGCAAATTCGACTGGAGACTTTATGAAGACTTTCGAGTGTATGACTGAGTATTTTTTTCGACTGCTCTGTTTGTGTCATAGGGATTGTTGATGTGTGTGCCTGATTTAACCGATGTATCGGTATCAGTTAACCACCTTAGGGTAAAACAACGCAATCTACTCGAACTTGAGTCCCCGGACTCAAATTCGGAAAAGTGTTGGTGTAATTCGACTCAAGCCGCGGAGGTCTTACAGGAGTCGAATTCTAGTATATGGGTGTGAGCACTCGACGCGTCCGTCAAGGCATGTTCATTGTTCTGTAGGTATGGATATATTTCTAGTAGTGCACAACGAATGCGTTGCTAGGCCTTATTCAGGTCTTATCTTCACGCTGCAAGCGCGGCATCCGAATTTTGTCATCGCGGAGATGATTCGGGTGACCCAGGAGACGCAGTCTCTTTGTAGGGAAAAATCATGAGGCAGTGTCGCCATAAACTTCGAGTGTGGATGTTACTGACACACAGTACGATGTACAAATAATCATAGGGTGCGCGACCAGCGCTCCATATGGGAGTAGCCCCCGAGTGCCTGGTTGAGTCGAAGACTCAGGCAGGGACTAAAGAACTTTTGCGACTGCTGTCGTGTTTTTGATTGCTGGTTTCAGTCGAATGTATTTCCGATGCTCCCTATGGGAGTAAGCCATGTCCATAGTCGAATTGCGGATTCGAGTGATTGGGTATGCTTTGAATGTCCATATTCCTGCAGGAGAGAAAAAGAAAAAGAAAAATCGTAGGGTGCGCAACCAGCGCTCCCTATGGGAGTATCCCCCGAGTGCTTGGTGGAGTCGAAGACTCGAGCAAGGACTAAAGTAGTCGAAGTCTTCTGCTCCGCAATTTTTGATGACATCAGTGCTAACGATGTGATGATCTCAGTTGCCCGAGTGAGCGGGTTTGATGGGACGTGACGAGTGGTGGGTCCCATTTTCTAACCCTGACTTGACCGGGTGTGCGTAATCTTTGTTTTAACTATGCCTCCTCGATTTCCACGCGTAATGGGGGTAGTGGGGGACGGTTCGCGCTTTGGGTCCTCCACGTATCGATCACGATGGGCGCCATGCATCTGATATGGTTTTTGATGGCCGTTGGATTACATCTTCCAGGGGGTTAAGTAGCAGTGCTGCGACGATAATTTTCCCATCTACTCTTTTCTCTGCCTTTGCCTATGTCGCCATTGCTGTTGCTCCTCTGCTTCCTAGATTTCATCTTCCTCGCGGCATTGGACCAGCTCCGTGTATTCCCTAGTTACTTCCTCCGGTCACATCACCACCGCAAGATGGGGAAGAAGAAGGAGGTGCCGCGGCTGAATCCGCCGCCGCCATAGTCGCTGCCAAGAAGAAGGGCAGCTCCGCCGTTGCGGGCACCAGCACCGCCGTCGCCGGGAAGAAGAAGGGCGCGGGCACTCGCATCACCAATGGCGTGTGGAGCGCGTCCATTATCAAGTCATCTGAGTTCCATCTCCGGCGCCAAGACGGAGTTCTGTCTCCCGCGGTGGTGAGGTAACCCCTTGTCCTCCTGCCGGTTTCCGGGTGATGTTCCTAGCGTTAACCATCCGTGGTCGCTCGCTGCACCTGCATCCTTTCTTCAGGGGCCTTCTTTGTTTCTATGGGCTCCAGCTAGACCAGTTGTCCCCCAACTCCATCCTCCATGTATCTTGCTACATTACACTTTGCGAGTGCTGGCTCGGAATCGAGCCACACTTTGGTCTCTTCAAACGTCTCTTCAAACTAAAGCGCCAGTCAGCGTCTAGCTCCATAGTCTATGATGTAGGAGCCTGCGGTATTCACGTCGACTCCTCCGTCACTTATTTTGACATCAAACTCATGGCGTCCGTCCAAGGGTGGAGGGACAAGTGGTTCTACATCCGCGACCAGAAGGCCGGCGGAGACCACTTCGGACTCGCGCCTTTCGATCCCACGACGCCGTGCAAGAGGAGGCACTCGTCGAAGAAGGTGGTGATGCCTGGCGAGTCCGCGGAGACAGATGTGCTATACGAGTGCGCCTGTGACCTCGAGAGTCGCATGGGTAAAGAAGAGGGAGGATGCACCCTTATTCGCACGTGGTTACGTCGTCGCGTCCAGCCCCTACAGGCCAGAGTCCACCCTATGTTCCAGTGGGCTGGCGCGGACGATGTCACTCGCGTATCTGCCGATGGCATTTCCGCGGGTGAAGTAGATAAGAGGGTGCGACTGCTCACCAAGTACACTACCAAGGATGTTCTCCCTAGTGAACTAGTCGTACCTCCATTTGATACTGCTAATCCTCCTCCTGAGGTATGGTTATGCTACGAAGTAGCTTTGTTTGTCAAATGCTTCTTTTTCCTTGACCAATGCTCACTTGTTGACTGTATGTAGGATTGGAAGGTGTCTCCCTGTATGCCCCCTCTTCCTGAGGGGGTTATTCCTCATGAGGCTTTAGAAGAGGACGAGTCGGAGTCGACCGTCCCATCTGATGTGGAGGAGGAAGCCCCCGAGTCTAGCAGTCCAGGCACTCGCAAGCGTTCGCGTAGCGAGGATTCGGATGCATCATCTCCTTTGACTCCGGAAGGCGCAGCTATTGTGTAGATTCGTCGATACCTACCGTTCCTGTGAGTGCTGTGACGCCGTCTTCCCGCAAGAAAATGCGGCCATCGAAGGAGTCGTTGTCAGAGTCGGAGGGACAAACCTTCGATTTTGACAAGTTTGATTGGTAAGTATACGAGTCTTTTCTTTGGTTCTTCTTTGGAGTTGCATTTTTTGATGTTGGTTTTGTTCTGCAGTCGGCCAGCGTCGTCATCTTCTGGCGACATCCAATTTTTAAAAGAATCTGGAGTCGCGACCTCCAAGGCAAGAAAGTGGCTAAGCAGACTCCTTCCCTTCCATTGGCGGCCCACTCCGGGTACAATTCATCGAGTTCTCCACACGATGTGGAGCATCAGATGGTTGTCCGGACGACTGTGCGTCAATCAACTTCAGAGTCACTGGAGGATCACTTATATCTGTAGTGTTGCTTCTTCTGATTTTTGCAGTCAAATGTATCATCCATACCATCTACTGATCCTTTGATGTTTCTTCTGTCACAGCTTATTGTGAAGGAAGCTCCTCGCTTGATGGAGCAAGTGCTTGCGATGGGTCGCCAGCATGCAATGCTAGACAATCGCCATCGCGTGGTTGAAAGTGAGTGTTTTTGCTTCTTCTTCTTCATCCTTGTGATATACTTGACTGACGGTCTATCTTTGTTTCTTTCACAGCTGAGCATAATGCTCTCCTTCACGACGTTGCTTCCCTCGAAAAGGCGCTCGTCGCGGCGGTGAAGAGTCACGATGAGGCAGTCGTAGCACATGATGAATCGAGAAACGCAAAGAGGATTTGCGCACCTCCATCATAGCTAGGGAGAAGTTGTTCGAAGAACATCTTTTCTCGATTGCCAAGGCTCTTTCAGGTATTCCCTCGTCTAGATTTTCATCGTGTCCCTTCTTTCGAATTTGTTGTTGTGCTAACTTTTGTGCCAATGCTTGATTCTTGTTTAGATGCCAGCGGTCTGAGCTTCGACGCCCAGGCACTCCATCGTGATGATGCCTTGGCATGTGCCATCTCGGCACTCGAAGATCGTAGTGCTTCTGTTCAGGGGACACTCATCAAGGCCAAGGGCGTGCTCAGTCGCCTCCATGAGGAGCTGGCGCCCAAAGCTGAGTTAATCGAAAATGTAGATGCTCTAGTGGAGTCCCTTGCTGGAGGCATTCCTGCAGGCTTCAAGAACTCACTTCGTGTGGCTGGCGCTTCGATGTCACTCGCGATGGTTCAAGCCCATGGAGTCGAGGTTGATCCTGCTACGGTCTCCAAGGCAATGCCTGTTAGCACGGATGGCCAACAAGTAGTCTTTGCTCCTTTCACAACTGCCTGTGGCAAGTACCGGCCATAGCTAATCAACACAGTTGCGAAGTACTCTGAGGAACTGTAGCGATCCAAGAAGGCGGCGAAGGCTGCGGCGTCAGGGGCCGGCGGGAAGTCTGTGGCATCTGATACTGCCACAGACTCGATGAGGCCCCCAAAATCAAAGTCTAAGTCGAAGAAGCTAGTTGCTCCTCAGTAGTCATGTCTGTAATAGTTAATAGCGTCTCTTTTGTCTGGAACATGCCTTTGGCAAATGTATCTGTTGATACTTTATTATGCTTGAATGCACTCGAGTCTTTTGTCCATGCATCGCCTTAGTCTTCTCATTATCTCTTGCTTGGCTTGTGATAGGGAACATCGAGTGGTCCTTCGAGTGAACCTCGAAATATGCCATCCACTAATGATACTTTGGCGCAGTCGCGCTCAAGGGTGGATGAGCTGTCTCTGCTCTCGCGACTCCGTGACCGCGTGAAGCAGTTGGAGCGTGAACTGCTTGTGCTCCGTGGTAATGCGGATGTATGGAAGTCGAGGGCGGAGAAGGCCGTCACCCGAGGACAATATCTGCTAGGGGAGGTGACGCAGCTGGGCGACCAATTCAAGTGTTAGCTTTCTTCTTCCTTATCTTTTCTTGTAGCCACTCGCAGTAGTTCGTTGTCTTCATACTTTTTCCTTTGCTTGGTACAGTTGTCAGTGCACGCCATCCGCAAGATGAGAAGGACATGATTGCCATCCGCATGAATGATCTGACCCAAGAGCAGCTTCAGGCGAGTGGGTACTTATGGGTGGATCATGATTATGCAATCGCGCTTGCGACCCTGCAGGATCGTGCTTCGTGAGTACTTCACTTCCTGAAGAAGTCGCAATCATGCTTGAGGAATATTTATCAGACGATGTTCCTATTGGACGTCATTCCATCGAGCCTGCTGGCCCTTCTTGCCAAATTTCAAGACTTAAGTGCAGTCCACGAGTGTGTACGGCAACAATTAGTGGTTGGTGCCAAGGCTACTCTGTCGCTGGTGCAACTGCATAGGCCAGATGTGGATGTTGCAGCGGTTGCTGCCAGACCGCCAGCACCGCCAACAGGTTCGACCTGGAACATGGTTCCTCACTACCAGGCGGTGGATCGCCCAGCGGAGGAAATCGTCGACTTCTTCGAGGAGCAGATAAACGTTCCTTTGTTGCAATAGTAGTTTAGTTTGTATCCTACACATAGTTGCACCAGTGTTGTAAAGTTCATATATATATATTGTGTATAATTGATTCACATTGATGTATATAAAGAGCTTGTTAGCTCATATGTTTTTGCGAGTGCGTCGCGTTATGCGATTCCTTTTCGTTAGCCTAACTTGTGTTTATCCCAGCACCTTGCCAACCTGTCAGGTGCGTTGCAACTGGGTTGGTGTTTGTCAAGGGTTCGATTAGTGCGTCAGCTACTCAGGATATCGCGTTTGTTCGTAGAACAGATGTGTATAGGATGGCACAGCCCCCGAGTGGATAATTTGCAAAAATAAAAGAACACAGAGTTTGGGGCACTTAGCTTTATTTATTCGCAGGATAGTACGAGGTACAATGTGTGGCTAAGTAGCCTTGGCTGAGTAGCCTTATTTGCAATGTAAAAAATAAAAGACGACTAAGGGTAGAAGCGCCGCAGCTGCACGATATTCCAGGGGTTGGAGTACTCGACTCCTATTTCAAAATCTTTAAGGCGATAGGTGCCACCTGGGATTACTTCTGTAATCACGTATGGTCCCTCCCAGGGGGACTTGAGCTTGAGATGCCCTTGTTGTTTCAGTCGCAGGTCCAGGTCTCCTTCGACGAAGGATCTTGGGCGTAGCCTTCTGCTGTGGTAGTTGCGCAGGTTCTGCTAGTAGATTGTTGATCTTTCTGCGGAGATTTCTCATGCCTCGTCAAGGAGGTCGACGGAGTCTTCTAGTGCAAGAGTTGATTCCTGCTCGCTGTAAGCGACCACTCGCGGTGCTTTGTATCGTACTTCTGCGGGTAGCACCGCTTCAGCACCGTGCACCATGAAGAACAGGGTGTACCTCGTGGCACTGTTTGGGGTCGTGCGTAGGCTCCAGAGTACCTATTGCAGATCGTCTAGCCAGCAGCATGCGGCTTGTTGGAGTGGCCTGAGGAGTCGCTTCTTGATTCCGCCGCAGACGCGCCCGTTGGCTTTTTCGACCTGACCGTTGGTCTGTGGATGTGCTACGGAGGCATAGCTTATGTTGATTCCCAGATTCTCACAGAATTCTTGGAACTCCTTGGATGTGAAGTTCGTCCCGTTGTCCGTGATGATGATGTGTGGTACTCCGAAGCGATAGACGATGGACTCAAAGAACTTGACTGCGCTGTATCCTGACTGGTTAGTCACTGGCATGGCCTCTATCCACTTGGTGAATTTGTCGACTGTGACCAATAGGTAGACGTAGCCTCCTCGTGAGGACTTTGGGAGCTTGCCAACCATGTCGAGTCCCCATTGCGTGAAGGGCCAGGCCAATGGAATTGGCCGGAGCTCCACGCCAGGTGCGTGTGGCTTGTCCGCGAATCGCTGGCAAATGTTGAATTTTTGGACGATGTCCTTGGCGTCACGCATGGCCGTAGGCCAGTAGAATCCAGCTCGTAGAGCTTTGGCGACGAGGGCGCAATAGCCGGCGTGGTGCCCGCAAGTCCCCTCATGGATGTCGAGGAGAACAGCTCTTCCATCGGCGTTGGAGACGCATCATTGGAGTACTCCTGTGATGTTGCGCTTGTATAGTTCACCGTTGATAATAGTGAATGCCTCGCGCAATGTGCCGTGCGTCAGTCGGATCGTCCGGTAGCCTCTTGCTGAGAAGGTATGTGATGTACGATTGAGTCCAAGATGGCTCGATCATCATGACACCCATCGATCCTTCGAGTCCTATGTCAAGCTCCAGTTCGTCGAGTGCCATTGGCTCATTGGGCGGCGCAGCCCCCGAGTCCATTGTTGCGCTTGTTTTCTTCTCTATGGCCTTTGGCTTGATGGAGCGTTCGCAGATGCGCTCGAGAAATACCCTAGGTGGTATGGGGGCGCAGGTATATCCAATGTTGGCGAGTGCGTCTGCCTCTTCATTGCTTTCACGTCCTATGTGCCGTAGCTCGCAGCCGTCGAAGTCCCCTTCGAGTGTGTCATAGAGGTCGCGGTAGGCGATCATATTGTAGTTCAGTGCGTCGCACTCGTGCATTGTCTGGTTGATGACCAGCTTGGAGTCGCCGTATATTATGAGCCTTTTGGCGCCGCAGGCTTTTTCCATCCTCATCCCGTGTAGCAGTGCCTCGTATTCAGCTTCGTTGTTGGGGGCGGTGAAGTGCATTCGCAGAATATACTTCAGCTTGTCTCCCTGGGGTGATGTCAGTATGACACCGGCACCAGCTCCGTCCTTTCGCTTGGATCCGTCGAAGTGCATTGTCCAGAGGTAGGACATATCTGGTTTTTCAGGGAGCTGGTTCTCCATCCAGTGCACGAGGAAGTCAGGGAGAACTTGCGACTTGATTGTGTCGCACTTTTCATATGTAATGTCTCGTGGAGACAGTTCGATTCCCCAAAGCGTGACTCGTCCGGTGGAGTCGGGATTGTTGAGGATATGTCCAAGTGGGGCGTCGTTGACCACCACGATTGGGTGTTCCTAGAAGTAGTGGCGCAGTCGCATGGCTGTCATGAAGACACCATATGCCAACTTCTGGTAGTGCGGGTACCGCTGCTTTGTTGGCGTGAGTACCTCGCTGAGGTAGTAAACTGGGCGTTGTACTCCGTGGACCTTGTTTTCCTCAGCTTGTTCTACCACGAGCACCGTGCTGACCACCTGGTTGGTGGCGGAGATGTACAGCAGCAGTGGTTCCCTTTCGCGTGGGGTCACCAGTACTGGTGAGGTGGACAGCAGGCGCTTGAGGTGTTCGAATGCTTCCTGTGCCTCGTTGGTCCACTCGAACTTGTCGGTTTTGCGGAGAAGTTAGTAGAAGGGCAGGGCCTTTTCGCCCATTCGACTTATGAATCGACTGAGCGCCGCGATTCGCCCAGCCAGTTGCTGGACGCCTCTTATGTTCTTCGGCTTCCCCATGGCCAGAATGGCTTTTATTTTCTCCGGGTTCGCCTCGATCCCTCTAGCGAAGATGACATACCCGAGTAGTTTCCCAGATGGTACGCCGAAGGCGCACTTGTCCGGATTGAGCTTGATCTGGTAGCGGTCGAGGTTGGCAAAGGTTTCGTGTAAATCGTCGATTAGCGAAGCTTCCTCTTTGGTCTTTATTACGATGTCGTCAACATAGACTTGGATGTTGCGACCAAGTTGGTTCTTGAGGCAAGCCTGCATGCACCGATGATAGGTTGCTCCTGTGTTTTTTAGCCCGAGGGGCATTGTGTTATAGCAGAACACACCAAAAGGCGTTGTAAACACCGTTTTCTCTTGATCCTCCTCCTTCATTCGAATCTGGTTGTATCCTGAGTAGGCGTCGAGGAAGCAAAGGTGCTCACATCCCGCAGTGGAGTCGATGATCTGGTCGATTCGCGGTAGCGGGAAGTGATCCTTTGGGCAGTGCTTATTCAGGGAGGTAAAATCCACGCACATCCGTAGGATATCCGTGTCCTTTTTTGGTACTAGCACCGTGTTGGCGAGCCAAGTGCTTTCCTTGATCTCGCGTATGAATTTGGCGTCGAGGAGTCTATTGATCTCCATTCCGACTGCTTTTGCTCTTGGCTTAGACAGTCGTCGAATTGTTTGTTTGACTGGCCTTGTGTCTGGGTTGACATTGAGTGCATGCTCGGCGAATTCCCTGGGAACTCCTGGCATGTCTGTTGGACACCAGGCGAAGATTTCCCAGTGCTCACGGAGGAATTCAACGAGCGCGAGTTCCTATGCGGGACTCAAGTTGTTGGCGATGAGGGCCGTCTTGGCGGGATCCGATGGGTGGACCTGAACTTTCTTCATGTGCACCAATGAGTCGAAGGATAGGTCGGGTGAACTTGGCTGGCTCAGGGGAGGCAGACTGTTGTCTGTCGACTCCTTCAATCTTGTGAGTTCTTCCTGCATGCCGAAGGATTGGAAAATTCTGTTGAATTACCTGTCGCAACTGTCGGACCTCTCGAAGCTCCTGTTGACTGTGATGAGGCTATTGGGGCCTGGCATTTTCATCTATAGATAGGCGTAGTATGGCACTGCCATGAACCTGGCGAACGCGACACGTCCGAGGATGCAGTGGTACTGTGAGGGTCAGTCGATGACTTCAAAGTCGATGCGTTCGCGTCGAAAGTTTTTCGGCGTGCCGAAGATGACGTCGAGGTTGATTTTGCCAAGGGGTATACGCCCTTGCCTGGGACGATGTCATGGAATGTTGTGTCCGAGGCATCTAGGCAGGTCAGACAGATCCTCATTGCTCGCAAGGTACTCGCGAACATCAGGTTAATGCCGCTTCCGCTGTCCATGAAGACGCGACTCATGTCGAAGCCTCCAATTTGTGCCTTGAGTACGAGGGGACAATGGCCTGGACGAGGTACTTGGCGCAGATGGTCGCGCTTGTCGAAGGTGATGCAGGAGTCGCTTCCACTGAGGTACTCAGTGGTGGATGGTGGTGAGTTTGTCGCCAAATTGACTTGGCGAGTGATGGCCTTTTGCACCCGATTTGAGGGGCGGCCCTTTTGGGTCATCATGGTACACATGGCCCGTGGTTACGGCTCACCTCTGTGATGCTGGTCAGGCGCAACTGCGTTTGGCGGTGGTCCAGGTGGTGGTGGAGGAGCTACATGTGCCACAACGCCTGGGGTGGTTCCGTAACCCCTGTTGACCGCGTCGCGATTCATCCGAGCCAGACCCTCGTGAAGTTTGAGGAACTCGCGACAGTCCTTGAGGAGGTGGCTGGATTTTTTTTGCCATCATGCTTGTCGATGTAGAAGTGCACAGTGCATGGCCCGGACATCTTGTCTTCAATGGATGCGGCAGGTGCGTCATCGCGAGTGCGGCGCTGCCATACGTGCGTGGTTTTCCCGGAGTCGCGGTGTCCACCGCTGCGGTAGCCGCTATTGCGGTTGTCATCGTGTCTGTCGGCGTAGCCGGCTGCGACCATGTTGACATCGTCGCGGTCATCGTAGATGCGCGTTCGATGTTTGCTTCGGTGATCGCGTATGCGCTCGAGTTCTGCCTCGTCGTCAGAGTGAACGCAATTTTTCACTGAATCTTCTCCATCTGCCCACCGATTCGTGATTTCCATCAGGTGTCAATGGTTTTGGGCCTCGACCGGCCCAGCTCCTCCCTGAGCTCTATGCGATGGATGCCGCCGTTGAATGTGTCAATTTGCCCGGTCCTCCAAGATGTTTTCCGCGGAGTTCTAGATGATGGACCACCTCTAGATGTATGAGCGTAGCGATTCGCCCGACCTTTGCTGGCAGCATCTCAGCTCTTCGATTGATGCAGGCCTTTTGTAGGTGCCCTTGAAGTTACTCACAAAGCTGTAGACCAGCTCTTCCCAGCTGCGAATGGATCGCGTGGGAGGTTGTTGACCCATGCTCGGGCAGTGCCCTATAGCTATAGCTGCAGGCATTGCATGGCCGTGCTTCGACTCCCACCGTGGAGCCTGATGGAGGATATGTGGTCCTCCAACCAGATTTTCGGGTCCTGTAGGCCGTCAAACTTTGGGTTCTCCGACGGGAGCTTGAACCCCTTGGGCATTCGCTTTTGCCTGATGGCCCTGTTGAAGCATCTGGCGCCACAGAGCTCCACGTCTTCGTCTTCTGAGTCAGTCGATCGGGCACGTCGCGCCCTTGACTTGTCAAGTTTGCGCTGCGTGATGACATCACGTACGTCATAGTCATGGTCGTGTCACCATGAGTGGCGCCGTCGAGATAGATCATGACTGTCGTCGCTGGATGAGGGCGAGGAATAGCATTTTGCCAGAGCCTTGCTTTTCTTCGGCTCCGGCATCAGCTCCTTGTCGAGAGCGGCCTCTATTAGCCCCAAGCCTACGATCGTAGATCGGTGCATGGCAGCTCAAGGATCTCTAGCTGGCGGCTGGTTGTTGAGTAGGTACATGGTGGCCGCCGTTATTGCCGTAGCTTGCGGGGTTTTTGGAAGCACATTGCCATGCGTATCCAGTGTCATGGAGCCGAAGTCGAGGACCTTTGTGGCTTCTACATGTTCTTTTTCGGTGAGGTGGGCCAGTCGAGATTGTCTCTTGTTAGCGATGTATTCGTTGCACTTGGAGGAGGATCCTCCGTGGGAGGAGAGCCCAGCTCACCGAAGGCTCGACTCGTCTGCCGCCTTTTTACGCGCCTCGAGTTGCGCAATTGTATGCAGTTGGTGTTTGTATTCTTCCTTCAGGAGCCAATGGTAGCCCATCAGCAGTTCTTGCGGGGAGCCGAAGGGTAGAGGGTTGCCTCGTTGGGCTTCTCAGCAGCGGGCCCACTCGAGATTGTTGAGCCTGATCATGACGCGCTCACCAGTCTGCTCATTCACCATAGTTGGAGGTTGGACTGCCCCTCCGTTGTTAACGGGGGCACTGTTAGTGGGGCTGCCGTTGGGTGGTCCGCCATTAGGTATGCCACTGTTTGGCGGGTCGGTTCCATTGCCACCGTTGCTCGTGTTGTCGCGATTAGCAGAGGAGTCGCCCGCGTTGATGACGGCTCACATGAAGTGGTTGGGGAAGCTGCTGCTCCCACAACTTTCAGATCTGGAACCGTAGACTCCATCTTCAGTTGCTAGATCGCCCAGATCGGATTCGCGACTGCTGTCGCTGGCCGTATTCTCAACTGTTGTCGAGGCATTGAGCTCACTGAGGGTGCCGATCGATGGAGGGAACCACGATGCTGGAGCAATCGATGGTGTTGTTGGCTGGTCAGGCATGCGAAGCATGCCCATCTGACCAACTTGGAAGCGGAAGCTCCCAATCGTCAGGCTGATTCCATCACCCACGGACTCGAAAGCCGGGCGAGTGGCCGGCGTGTGGACGGTGAAGTCGGACGCGCCGAAGAGCTGGCGAATCTCCGCTGTTGCAGAGTTGTAGATCGCAGTTGATGGGGCCGAATAAGCCGCAACATCAGCACTCCCAATTCCCATAGACGGCGCCAATTGACGAGGGTTTAACTCATCAATGCCCATTGTTATGGACTTGGGTTTTGGAGAAGGAGGGAGCGTTGGAAGCATCAATCGGCTAGCAAACACGCACACAGGGGGACTCGAAGATTTACCCAGGTTCAGGCCTCGTAGAGGTCCCTACTCCTGCTTGTCTGCTCGTGGAATTAACGGAAGAATCTAAGATTACAATGGTGCGTAGATGCAATCTGGCGAGGGTTGTGGAAACTGGGGTTGCGTGTGTCCTCCTCGCCGCCCCCTCCTAGCATTTATATAGATAGGCTAGGTCTCGGGTAGCAGGTCGAGTCGGTTACAGGTTAGGGTTTTCCCCTTTAAACTTTCTATCTTTAGATTCTTCTTGTTCTGCAAGCAATCGAGAGTCCGTAGGTTACTCGAGTTCTCCATTTGGGCCTTGGAAACGCTGTGGGCTTCCGCTATATTCAGGCCGTATATATCAAGCTCGAGTACCTATAGGGTATAACCATGTAAGTAGCCCCCGAGTGTCTAGTGGAATCCCAGATTCGACTGGAGACTTTATGAAGCCTTTCGAGTGTATGACTGAGTATTTTTTTCGACTGCTCTGTTTGTGTCATAGGGATTGTTGATGTGCGTGCCTGATTTAACCGATGTATCGGTATCAGTTAACTACCTTAGGGTAAAACAACGCAATCTACTCGAACTCGAGTCCTCGGACTCGAATTCGGAAAAGTGCTAGTGTAATTCGACTCAAGCCGCGGAGATCTTACAGGAGTCGAATTCCAGTATATGGGTGTGAGCACTCGACGCGTCCATCAAGACATGTTTATCGTACCTGTAGGTACGGATATATTTCTGGTAGTGTGCAGCGAATGTGTTGTCAGGCCTTATTCAGGTCTTATCTTCATGCTGCAAGCGCGGCATCCGAATTTTGTCATCGCGGAGATGTTTCAGGTGACCCAGGAGACGCAGTCTCTTTGTAGGGAAAACTCATGAGGCGGTGTCGCCATAAACTTCGAGTGTGGATGTTATCGACACACAGTACGACGTACAAATAATCATAGGGTGCGCGACCAGCGCTCCATATGGGAGTATCCCCCGAGTGCCTGGTTGAGTCGAAGACTCAGGCAGGGATTGAATTACTTTTGCGACTACTGCCGTGTTTTTGTTTGCTGGTTTCAGTCGAATTTATTTCTGGCGCTCCCTATGGGAGTAACCCATGTCCATAGTCAAATTGCGAATTGGAGTGATTGGGTATGCTTTGAATGTCCATATTCCTGCAGGAGAGAAAAATAAAAAGAAATACCGTAGGGTGCGCGACCAGCGCTCCCTATGGGAGTAGCCCCCAAGTGCTTGGTGGAGTCGAAGACTCGAGCAAGGACTAAAGTAGTCAAAGACTTCTGCTCCTCAATTTTTGATGACATCAGTGCTGACGATGTGATGATCTCAGTTGCCCGCGTGAGCGGGTTTGACAGGATGTGACGAGCGGTGGGTTCCATTTTTTGACCCTGACTTGACCGGGCGTGCGTAATCTTTGTTTTAACTGTGCCTCCTCGATTTCCGCACGTAATGGGGGTAGTGGGGGACGGTTCATGCTTCGGGTCCACCACGTGTCGATCACGATATGCGCCACGCGTCTGATAGGGTTTTTGCTGGCCGTTGGATTACATCTTCCAGGAGGTTAAGTAGTAGTGCTACGATGGTAATTTTTCCCATCTGTTCTTTTCTCTGCCTTTGCCTCCGTCACCATTGCTGCTGCTCCTCTGCTTCCTAGAGTTTATCTTCCTCGCGACACTGGACCAGCTCCGCGTATTCCCTAGTTACTTCCTCTGGTCGCATCGCCACCGCAAGATGGGGAAGAAGAAAGGAGGTGCCGCGGCTGAATCCGCCGCTGCCACTGTCGCTGCCAAGAAGAAGGGCGGCTCCGCCGTTGCAGGCAGCAGCACTGCCGTCGCCAGGAAGAAAAAGGGTGCAGGCACTCGTGTCACCAATGGAGCGTGGAGCGCGTCCGTTATCAAGTCATCTGAGCTCCGTCTGCTGCGCCAAGACGGAGTTCTGTCTCCCGCGGTCGCTGACTCGCGAGTCCCAGGTGGTGAGGTAACTCCTTGTCCTCCTGCCGGTTTCCAGGTGATGTTCCTAGCGTTCATCATCCGCGGTCTCTCGCTGCCCCTGCATCCTTTCTTCATTGGCCTTCTTTGTTTCTATGGGCTCCAGCTGCACCAGCTGTCCCCCAACTCCATCCTCCATGTAGCTTGCTACATTACACTTTGCGAGTGCTAGCTCGGAATCGAGCCACACTCTGGTCTCTTCAAACTGAAGCGCCAGTCGGCGTCTGGCTCCGTAGTCTATGATGTAGGAGGCTGCGGTATCCACGTCGACTCCTCCGTCACTTATTTTGACATCAAACTCATGGCGTCCGTCCAAGGGTGGAGGGACAAGTGGTTCTACATCCGCGACCAGAAGGCCGACGGAGACCACTTCGGACTCGCGCCTTTCGATCCTGCGACGTCGTGGAAGAGGAGGCGCTCCTGGAAGAACGTGGTGATGCCCGGCGAGTCCGCGGAGACAGATGTATTGTACGAGCGTGCCTGCGACCTCGAGAGTCGCATGGGTAAAGAAGAGGGAGCATGCGCCCTTATTCGCACGTGGTTGCGCCGTCGTGTCCAGCCCCTACAGGCCAGAGTCCACCCTATGTTCCAGTGGGCTGGCGCGGACGATGTCACTCGTGTATCTGCCGATGGCATTTCTATGGGTGAAGTAGATAAGAGGGTGTGACTGCTCACCAACTACAGCGCCAAGGATGTGCTCCCTAGTGAACCAGTCATACCTCCATTCGATACTGCTAATCCTCCTCCTGAGGTATGGTTGTGCTACGAAGTAGCTTGTTTGTCGAATGCTTCTTTTTCCTTGACCAATGTTGACTTGTTGACTGTATGCAGGATTGGAAGGTGTCTCCCTGTATGCCCCCTCTTCCTGAGGGAGTTATTCCTCGTGAGGCTTTAGAAGAGGACGAGTCGGAGTCGACCGTCCCATCTGATGTGGAGGAGGAAGCCCCTGAGTCTAGCAGTCCAGACACTCACAAGCGTTCGCACGGCGAGGATTCGGATGCATCATCTCCTTTGACTCCAGAAGGCACATCTATTGGTGCAGAGTTGCCGATACCTGCTGTTCCTATGAGTGTTGTGGCGCCGTCTTCCCGTAAGAAAATGTGGCTGCCGAAGGAGTCATTGTCGGAGTCGGAGGTCCAAACCTTCGATTTTGACAAGTTTGATTGGTAAGTATACGAGTCTTTTCTTTGGTTCTTCTTTGGAGTTGCATTTTTTTGATGTTGGTTTTGTTCTGCAGTTGGCCGGTGTCGTCATCTTCTAGCGACGTCCAATTTTTAAAAGAATCTGGAGTCGCGACCTCCAAGGCCAAGAAAGTGGCTGAGCGGACTCCTTCTCCTCCATTGGCGGCTGTAACAACCTCGGACCCTACGCTCTAAGTTCAAGCCTGGATGAACCAGAAGTGGTTAAAAAATAGTACAGCGGGGGCCCAGGGGCCACCCACGTGTAGACCCGTTGGCCATCCTAACCACTTCCAGAACATCGGGACAAGAGCGAGCGGCGTAGGCAACAGGCGAAGAGATCAAATACATACACAAGTGAGTATGTATGCAAGCTACCTTACAACAGTTCTCAGAGCCATACCATCTAAAAGAAATAGAAATATTGCAACGCCATACGGCAAGATCCAAATATCCTAGATAGAGTTAATGGTGTAGGATAGCTCCTCATACATCAATCAACCGAGTATCAAGCGGAAGCGGGAAACAAGATCCGAGTACGGACAAGAAGCAAATCGGCATAAGATGCCACATAAATAAGCACATCCCGCCCACAGATCTCGCGGATCCCCATCCCCGGAATCTCTACACCGAGTGATCGTTGCCAACATCATTTGTCTCCTCCACCCAGTATCCATCTTGCGAATACACATGTTCATCTGAATCAAACAATTTATCGTGTGAGACCCTAGGGGTACTCAACAAGTCTTTATGCCTCTACAGGGGACATATACCTGGGGTGACGCAATTGCAGCAAAAGATAATAACTAACAATCCTAGAGATACTCGCTAACCATCCGCCTAACCAATGATAGACGGATGTCCGTTAATTAGGAACAATAGTTATAACAGTATAAGTAACAGATCCATCCTCCTTCTCGCTTACCAACGAGAAAGCAGACGAACAACCCATCCGTTGGCAGTTTTATTAACCATTCCATGAGTATTGCACTATTTACTAGTCAGGTATTTAGTCAAGTTAAAAGCGGTACTTTAGTTATACTTGTCTATCATCAAGAAATTGTGCTCCAAGTCGTCCATAACCGCGGACATGGCTTTCAGAAAGATTTACCCTGCAGGGGTTCACAATTAGCAACACACGCTCGATCAACCTCGGAAAAACCAAATCAAAACCCAACAAGGCATTCACGACAAAGCGATCACAGGATTCAGAAATATTTCAGGGGGCCACCCCAATAAGCTACCCGCAACGAAGTTGGCCGGCTCCGAGACGGACCCAGGGTTTGCGACAATGGCTGTAAACGACTGGGAACCCGAAAATGTGACTGGGCTTGTCGATACCACGAAAACATTCCGAATTCTTAAACAGTACAGGTGCTCCCCGCACAATCTTAAATAAAGCAGTAAAGCATGGCATAAGTACAGGATAGTAATAAAGCCCCAAACTACTTGTGGCCCCAAGAAATAGAAATGAATCAAGCTGTGGCTCAGGGGGTCCATAAGGCCTCCCGGATGTGGATAGTCCTAATAGTCAAGGAACAGGAATCAAGTACTCGGGGTCATACGGAACACAAGTGAGCATGAAAAACCCAAATAGCAGATATTGCCCACCGGTGCCTCTTTCATTAGTTATCCCATTACTACTCAGGTTAAGTTGTTTAGGTACCTCGTTATCCATCAGACACTCACATACCCTACACATGCTATTCTACGACTCGCATGGCTCAAACAACTCTTGTACTAATGTCTCATGGGATGGAGGAACAAGCTTCGGTGGGGTTTAAAAGTAAAGGCTATGCAGTACTTGGGATTCAATTTAATGCAATCGCGACTCCATGATGCAAGAATGAGATAGAAGCAATAGGTACTATATGTATGCAAGCATGTGGTAGTGCTTGCTTGGCAGCTCAGTTGAAGCGAGAGACGGATCTGGGTAGTACTCCTGGGATTCCTGATATTTCCCCTGCTCGGCGTCTATTCGAAAGAAGAACCAAACAAACAAGGGCCAACATAAATAAAGTGCACAAGCATATAAATAAAATGCGACAAGCAATCAAGCATGCCATGATGAATGATGGACAATTTACAAGGCGATAAGTAGCATGGCATGGGTGAGGTGTGGGGTACAAGAATAAAGCATTTTATTAAGTTTTAGTCAAGTTTTATTGCAATAAACAGTCCTGATTTTTAATAATTACATGATGCATGCTTCAATTCAGAACATGGAATGCATAGTTAGAACGGGCTCGTCGCACTGATCGATTTAGACATATTATTTGTCAAATTTGGAGTTACAGAATTAAAGTTATTAATTAATTAAGAAGAAGGCATTTTTATTGCAATTAAACATTTTCACAAGTTTAAATTAGTCAAACAGTATTTTGGATGACAAATTTGAAATCCTCACATTTTCTGATTCAAAAACATGTATCATTTGTATTATTTGGATTTATTAATAAAAAGTTATTAATTTCTGGATTTAAAACAGATTAAACAATTTCTGGAAAATATTTTATTAAACAGAGAAAGGGTCGAGACTTTTTGTACCGCGGCAGAGCTAGCCCTAGCCACTGACGAGTGGGGTCGCGCTGATCTGGCGGAAACGACGCGCAGCGGACTTTCCTCACCGCGCGTTCATCCAGCCGCAGCGGATGACGGGTGGGGCCACGGCAGCCGCAGGGCCACACGTGGGCGCGCGAACCAGGCGCAGCCACGTGGCGCGGACGGGGACACGCTTGTGATGGCGGGACAAAACCCAGGTGCGTTTCTATAAAAGACACATAGTGGCAGACAGGTGGGACCGGGGAGCGCGGGTTGAGCCACAAAAAGTGCAGGGGGGTAAACGGAAAAGGACCGCGCGAAGCCACGCTGCACTGTTGTTCTTCCCGCTGTTGCCTGACGAAAAAACAAGCGCGGACAGAGCGCAGCGGGGGCTCGATCCCGCGATCTGGAGCGCGCGCGCAGGCGGCGGCGACCACTGGGCTAACAGGGGTTGGTACTGGGTAAACGTGGCGCGGCAAGATGACCCTACTGCGGTGCAACGACGAAGAGCAACTGCGAATGGCGGTGCACTAAGAGCATTCGATGGAGAGATCCGTGCGTACAGGAAGAGCAGGACGAGGAGAGGGTGTCAGGGGGTACGTCTGCTCACCGCAGGGAGGTTGGTGGCGTTGGATCGGCTAGGCACGCAAGAGAGCGACATCGAAGCAGGCGGACGGCGAGCTAGGGTTTTCTTCGGGCTCGACGTAGTGCAGCAGGTCTGGGGCTTCTCATGGGAGTGACACGAAGGTAAACGAGATCACCAGGGACATACTCCATGTCCGTGTGCTTTCTGTCATAGTTGCTCTTCTGGCGACTTTGAGCAACCTTCAGATTTTCGAGAATGATGTGAACCTTCTCCTCCGCTTGAGTTACAATGTCGAGGCCAAACAATGTCCTTTCACCTGCGCCCGACCAACTAATCGGAGTTCTGCATTTGCGGCCATAGAGAACCTCAAATGGTGCCATCTTTAGACTCTTCTGGAAGCTGTTGTTGTAAGAGAATTCAGCATAAGGAAGGCATTCTTCCCACTTCATGCCGAAAGAGATGATGCAAGCACGGAGCATATCTTCCAGAATCTGATTGATCCTTTCAACTTGTCCTTGCGACTGAGGGTGATAGGTAGTGCTGAAGTTCAACTTTGTTCCCAAAGCATTTTGGAAACTTCCCCAGAACTTGGAAGTGAAGATGCTTCCACGGTCTGAACTGATCTCCAGAGGAACCCCATACAGAGAGACAATTTTGTTGATATAGAGCTCAGCCAACTGAATTGCAGAAATTGTTTCCTTGACGGGAAAGAAGTGATCCACTTTAGAAAGCCTGTCGATGACAACAAAGATCGCATTGTCGCCCTTCTGCGACCTTGGAAAACCAGTTATGAAGTCCATCTCTACTTTCTCCCATTTCCATTCCGGAGGCTTCAATGGCTGTAGAAGACTAGAAGGTTTCTGATGGACAGCTTTAACTCTGCGGCAGACATCACACTCCGAGACATACTTGGCACAATATCGTTTCAACCCAGGCCACCAATATTGTGTTTTCAGATCCATGTACATCTTAGTGCTGCCAGGGTGGATAGAAAGAACAGAATCATGCGCCTCCATGAGAACTTGCTCTCTTAAACCCGGGTAGTTTGGAACAAACATCCGGTGTTCAAAGAATAGAGCGCCTTGGTCGTCGACGTGGAAGGACTCGTACTTTGGAAGCTGAATGTTGGAGATGATCTTTTTAGTGTAAGGATCACCAAGTTGAATGGAGCGAACTTTTTCTTCCAAGAGAGGGGTTGCCAGAAGGTTCAGAAGATACCCTTGATCCACAATTTCAAGGTTGAGCTGACGGAATTCCTCACACAAGAGAGGCTATTGTTCTTCCATCATGAGGTTGTTGACATAAGCTTTTCGGCTGAGAGCATCGGCCATCACATTAGCTTTGCCCGGAGTGTAGTTGATGGTCAGATCGAAATCATTAATTGCTTCAATCCACCTCCTCTGACAAAGGTTGAGATCAGGTTGTGTGAAGATATACTTCAGACTCTTGTGATCAGAAAAGATCTGACAATGGTTGCCAAGCAAGTAGTGCCTCCATACTTTCAAAGCAAAGACAACTGCTGCGAGTTCGAGGTCATGTGTAGGATAGTTGATCTCATGCGTCTTCAACTGTCGAGAGGCATAAGCAACAACTTGTTTTTCTTGCATAAGGACCGCACCCAATCCTTGCAAGGAGGCGTCACAGAATATCTGGAAAGGCTTTGAGGTATCTAGAGGAATCAAGACTGGTGTGGAAGTGAGCTTCTCTTTGAGTGTTTCAAAGCTTGCTTGACATGCAGGAGACCAAAGGTATTTCTTGCCTTTCTTGAGGAGATCGGTAAGAGGTTTCGCAATCTTTGAGAAATTCTGAACGAAGCGACGGTAGTAACTAGCCAAACCAAGGAAACTCTGGACTTCTTTGACATTTTTGGGTGGAAGCCAATCAACAATTGTCTGAACAGTTTCTGGGTTGACGGCAATGCCCTTGGCAGAGATGACGTGACCAAGATAGGTGACTCCAGGTAGCCAGAACTCACACTTGGAGAACTTTGCATACAGGCGGTTCTCACGAAGCTTGTTTAAGACACACCAAAGGTGTTCTTCATGTTCTTCCTTTGACTTAGAATAGACTAGAATTTCATCTAGATAGACCACGACGAACTTATCAAGATACTCCATGAAAACCGAGTTCATAAGCCTCGAGAAGGTGACAGGTGCATTAGTGAGACCGAAGGACATGACCGTGTACTCATACAGGCCACAGCGGGTGGTGAAAGCTATTTTGGGAACATCTTCCTTGCGGATCTTGATTTGATGATATCCACTTCTCAAGTCAAGCTTAGAAAATACGACAGCTCTAGCTAGCTGATCGAAGAGATCATTAATCCGCGGAAGGGGATATTTATTCTTGATGGTTTTAGCATTGAGAGCCCGATAGTCAACACAAAGTCTATCAGTCTTATCTCGCTTCTTCACAAAGATGGTTGGGCTACCCCAAGAAGAAGTACTGTGCTGAATGAAACCCAACTTCTCTTGTTCATCAAGCTGACGTTTGAGTTCAGCCAACTCAGCAGGACCCATTTTATAAGGCCGCTTGGAGATAGGAGCGGTACCAGGTTCAAGCTCAATCACAAACTCAACCTCTCGAACAGGAGGCATACCTGGCAACTCTTCAGGAAAAACATCTAGAAACTCACGGACCACCGGAACACTCTGAATAGCATCAATCGCATCATCATTTAGAGCCGCCAAAGAGAAAAGCTGAATTTCAGGAGTCAGACTTGGAGAATAGACTATATGGCCTTTAGGATTTTTTAGAGAAACCGAGCGTTCAGCACAATCAATCACAGCTGCATTTGCTGTTAACCAATCCATGCCCAAGATAACATCAATGTCAGAATTGCCCAGAATAATTAAGGAAGCCGGGAACGCAGAGCCACCAATCTCAATTTGATTGCCATGGCTGATTTTGGAAGATGCCATTGTTGCTCCAGGAGAAAGGACCATTAAACGTTTAGGGAGAGGATCCATAGGTAACCCATTCTCATCAGCAAAACTTGTAGAGACAAAAGAATGCGATGCACCAGAATCAAACAAAAATCGTGCAGGGAGAGAGTTAACGGGAAGCGTACCCATCACAACTCCAGGTGCATGTCCAGCTTGAGCGACGTTGACACAGTTGGCACGAGCAACAGTGGACCCGGGCTTAGTGTTGATGTTGAGAGCCCGAGGAGGAGGTGCATGAACCATAGAAGAACTTGCTGTAGGCCTTGGAGGTGGTGGAGGAAGAGCTTTTTTGTTCATGGGACAACTCCAGTGTTGATGCCCAGTGTTCCCACAAGTGCAGCAAGCACCAGGTGGACGTGGAGCAGCATAGCCAGGGACTCTGCCAGGCGCTGCAGGGTAGTTGTGGTTGTAGCCCCTAGGAGCCGCGGTGAAGGAGTTTGGTGGCCTTGCTGCGTAGCTTGGAGTTCTTGGTGGAGCCAGGAGCGACAGTGCGGTATTAGGAACCCACACGCGACGCTTAGAAGGAGCTGTCATAGCTGAAGAGCTTGCTGCGTCACGGCTGTGTTTGTTGGACTCCTCAAACACTTGCCTACTTGCTTCCTCCTGTAGAGCTATATGTTGGAGTTCTAGAAAAGACCCTGGCCTTGCATGAGTGATTGCATATTTTATAGATGCATTGAGTCCTTGCCTGAACCTCTTTTGCTTCTTCTTGTCATCAGAGATCTCATCGCCACCATACCGAGAAATATTCATGAAGTTTCTGATATGGGTATTGACATTGTCATTGCCCTGCTTGAGGTTGAGAAACACTTCATTCATCCTTTCCATGACAATTTCTGACAGATATTGCTCTTTGAAAGCCCCAGTGAACTGCTCCCAAGTAGGCTGAAAACCAGAGTGGTTTGCCTTTAGGTAATTCTCTCGCCACAGAGCTGCGTCTCCCTTCACAAGGTGAGTGGCACATTTTACCCATTCTTGCTCAGGAACATCAGCAGTCATCAGCAACCTTGACATCTCACGAAGCCAATCATAAGCATCCAGTGGCTGATCAGACACCTCAAAGTGGCGTGGATTAAACTTCAAAAAGCTCTTGATGTCTCCTCGCTTGGGAGGTGGAGGTAGTGGAACAAACTCATTCCTCCTGACACTTTCTTGAAAGCGCTGCTGGTTCTGCTGCATTGTTCCCAAGGCATTTGCAATACTTGCCAACGCATCCCCCAATTCAGGTGGTATGTCCTCCTCATTGCGACGTGGTGGTGCCATCCTAGGATTGATATAAAACTCAAGTCAGTACCATAATGGAGAATAATAATAATCCAAAATAGTACCAAAATGGAATTAACCAAGATTAAAGGATACAAATCACTAAGATGATATTAAAATATCAACAAAGTTTAAAGCACCTAGAAGATATTAAGCATATCGCACACGACTGAACAAGGAGTGTGGTACACAAAGCTAACAAAGAAAAAATTCCGCAAATTTCAGCATTAAAATACTACTATATGCGCAAAACCACTTAACGAATCGAGATTAGTAACTCTACCAATTCAATATACAAGAGCGAATGATAAAAGTAGTGGTATGGTCGCGACTCCATCCCGCACTCAAATCATTACTCCGCACATGAATAAGTAAACCACATATCCCAACACCTTCTTCTTAAGATGAACCTAAAGATTAGTAACTACGGAAACGAACACCCCAAACAAGATAGCGTCGGATAACAAAGAGTAAGACAGATCGCGCCAGTATACAACAAATCAGATAGATCACGTCGGTTTACAAAGGCCTGTCGGTATGGAATGTACCAACAGTTGATAACCAAAAGGCAGATAGTGATAACAAGTTGGATGCAACATATAGACAAGGAATTCACACACACACACACACAACCTATGGTACTACGGAACCCCGAACACGTGAATCCTAGTTTGAATTTTAGAAGAGGATTGAAAACGTTACACTTCCTTACCAGAAAAGGGTGGGTGGGTGGGTAAGAAGAAAAATGGAAGCGGTCCTACTCTCACGTTTTGTTTTTCCCTAGTATACATAACTACCAAAATATTTGCTAGACTGACAACGACCATTTGGCTGAGACCCTGAAGGGCGGGATGGCTCTGATACCAATTGTAACAACCTCGGACCCTACGCTCTAAGTTCAAGCCTGGATGAACCAGAAGTGGTTAAAAAATAGTACAGCGGGGGCCCAGGGGCCACCCACGTGTAGACCCGTTGGCCATCCTAACCACTTCCAGAACATCGGGACAAGAGCGAGCGGCGTAGGCAACAGGCGAAGAGATCAAATACATACACAAGTGAGTATGTATGCAAGCTACCTTACAACAGTTCTCAGAGCCATACCATCTAAAAGAAATAGAAATATTGCAACGCCATACGGCAAGATCCAAATATCCTAGATAGAGTTAATGGTGTAGGATAGCTCCTCATACATCAATCAACCGAGTATCAAGCAGAAGCGGGAAACAAGATCCGAGTACGTACAAGAAGCAAATCGGCATAAGATGCCACATAAATAAGCACATCCCGCCCACAGATCTCGCGGATCCCCATCCCCGGAATCTCTACACCGAGTGATCGTTGCCAACATCATTTGTCTCCTCCACCCAGTATCCATCTTGCGAATACACATGTTCATCTGAATCAAACAATTTATCGTGTGAGACCCTAGGGTACTCAACAAGTCTTTATGCCTCTACAGGGGACATATACCTGGGGTGACGCAATTGCAGCAAAAGATAATAACTAACAATCCTAGAGATACTCGCTAACCATCCGCCTAACCAATGATAGACGGATGTCCGTTAATTAGGAACAACAGTTATAACAGTATAAGTAACAGATCCATCCTCCTTCTCGCTTACCAACGAGAAAGCGGACGAACAACCCATCTGTTGGCAGTTTTATTAACCATTCCATGAGTATTGCACTATTTACTAGTCAGGTATTTAGTCAAGTTAAAAGCGGTACTTTAGTTATACTTGTCTCTGATCGAGAAACTGTGCTCCAAGTCGTCCATAACCGCGGACACGGCTTTCAGAAAGATTTATCCTACAGGGGTGCATAATTAGCAACACACACTCGATCAACCTTGGAAAAACCAACTCAAAACCCAACGAGGCATTCACGACAAAGCGATCACAGGATTCAGAAATATTTCAGGGGGCCACCCTAATAAGCTACCCGCAACGAAGTTTGCCGGCTCCGAGACAGACCCAGGGTTTGCAACAATGGCTGTAAACGACTGGGAACCCGAAAATGTGACTGGGCTTGTCGATACCGCGAAAACATTCCGCATTCTTAAACAATACAGGTGCTCCTCGGACAATCTTAAATAAAGCAGTAAAGCATGGCATAAGTACAGGATAGTAATAAAGCCCCAAACTACTTGTGGCCCCAAGAAATAGAAATGAATCAAGCTCTGGCTCAGGGGGTCCATAAGGCCTCCCGGATGTGGATAGTGCGAATAGTCAAGGAACAGGAATCAAGTACTCGGGGTCCTACGGAACACAAGTGAGCATGAAAAACCCAAATAGAAGATATTGCCCACGGTGCCTCTTTCATTAGTTATCCCATTACTACTCAGGTTAAGTTGTTTAGGTACCTCGTTATCCATCAGACACTCACATACCCTACACATGCTGTTCTACGACTCGCATGGCTCAAACAACTCCTGTAGTAATGTCTCATGGGATGGAGGAACAAGCTTCGGTGAGGTTTAAGTAAAGGCTATGCAGTACTTGGGATTCAATTTAATGCAATCGCGACTCCATGATGCAAGAATGAGATAGAAGCAATAGATACTATATGTATGCAAGCATGTGGTAGTGCTTGCCTGGCAGCTCAGTTGAAGCGAGAGACGGATCTGGGTAGTACTCCTGGGATTCTTGATATTTCCCCTGCTCGACGTCTATTCGAAAGAAGAACCAAACAAACAAGGGCCAACATAAATAAAGTGCACAAGCATATAAATAAAATGCGACAAGCAATCAAGCATTCCATGATGAATGATGCCAAATTTACAAGGCAATAAGTAGCATGGCATGGGTGAGGTGTGGGGTACAAGAATAAAGCATTTTATTAAGTTTTAGTCAAGTTTTATTGCAATAAACAGTTCTGATTTTTAATAATGACATGATGCATGCTTCAATTCAGAATATGGAATGCATAGTTAGAACAGGCTCGTCGCGCTGATCGATTTAGACATATTATTTGTCAAATTTGGAGTTATAGAATTAAAGTTATTAATTAATTAAGAGAAAGGCATTTTTATTGCAATTAAACAATTTTGCAAATTTAAATTAGTCAAACAGTATTTTGGATGACAAATTTGAAATCCTCACATTTTTCTGATTCAAAAACATGTATCATTTGTATTATTTGGATTTATTAATAAAAAGTTATTAATTTCTGGATTTAAAACAAATTAAACAATTTATGGAAAATATTTTATTAAACAGAGAAAGGGCCGAGACTTTTTGTACCGCGGCAGAGCTAGCCCTAGCCACTGACGAGTGGGGTCGCGCTGATCTGGCGGAAACGACGCGCAGCGGACTTTCCTCACCGCGCGTTCATCCAGCCGCAGCGAATGGCGGGTGGGGCCACGGCAGCCGCAGGGCCACACGTGGGCGCGCGAACCGGGTGCACCCACGTGGCGCGGGTGGGGACACGCTTGTGATGGCTAGACAAAACCCGGGTGCGTTTCTATAAAAGACACATAGCGGCAGACAGGTGGGACCAGGGGGAGCGCGGGTTGAGCCGCAAAAAGTGCAGGGGGGTAAACGGAAAAGGACCACGCGAAGCCACGCTGTACTGTTGTTCTTCCAGCTGTTGCCTGACGAAAAAGCAGGCGCGGACAGAGTGCGGCGGGGTCTCAATCCCGCGATCTGGAGCGCACGCGCAGGCGGCGGCGACCACTGGGCTAACAGGGGGTTGGTGCTGGGTAAACGTGGCGCGGCAAGATGACCCTACTGCGGTGCAACGACAGAGAGCAACTACGAACGGCGGTGCACTGAGAGCATTCGATGGACAGATCCGTGCGTACAGGAAGAGTAGGACGAGGAGAGGGTGTCAGGGGGGTACGTCTGCTCACCGCGGGGAGGTTGGTGGCGTTGGATCGGCTAGGCACGCAAGAGAGCGACAGCGAAGCAGGCGGACGGCGAGCTAGGGTTTTCTTCGGGCTCGATGTAGTGCAGCAGGTCTGGGGCTTCCTCCTCCTCGACGGCGTGGACAGGGGAAACGCCGGGGTCCTCGTGGCCTTCCTCGACAACCCACACACCACGCCCGCCTCCTGATACGCTGTGGCCGAGAGGAGAACCGACGGTGGCCGCCGGAGTTGGAAGAGAGAGGGTAGTGGTAGGTGGGGAAGGAGGGGTGGACGGGCAGGGCCCTGGGTGGATCTGCGGTAACGCAAGGCAGAGGGAAGGTGTAGATAGGGACGGGAGGAAGATGCCATGGGGAGGCTCGGGATAGAAAAGGTGGTGGCCACCTTTTTCTTCCTCGTCCTCACGTGCTTGGGCTAGGCTCGGACCTGGGGTGGTGGCTGCAGCTGGGCCAGGCAGAGAGGAAGGGTGGCTCGGGTAGGACCGGCTTGGCAGCCAGAGAGAGAGGAACCGAGAGAGGAGGGCGCTCGGCTAGGGTTAGGGCTAGAGGAGGCTCGGCATGGTAGAGAGAAAGGGTGGGGTGGTGGCTAGGTTAGAAAGGATAGGGTATAGCCGAAGCTAGGAAGGGTGGTTAGGGTGTGAGGAAAGTGTGTAGAAGCTAGGTTTAGAGAGAGAGGGGACTCGGCTTAGCTAGAAGAGGAGAGAGGGCAAAACCACATGATGGATGAGCTAGGTTTTAGAGTAGCTAAGCAACACCAAGAGTTTAACCTATGACAAGGAAGAAACAATAGGACCAAAAGAGAGAGAGGTAAAAGAAAGAAAAGATCTTGCATGCCTCATGCACATGATCATGTTTTGTGAAAACAAAATATATCCCATGTATACTTGGCAAGGAGGAAATACACTAAAAGAGGCAAGGTGGAAGACAAGTGGAGAAGAAGTATTTAAATGGGTTCATTTGTTCAATTGAGTTCAAACAAACACCACCCAAAAATATTCCAAAGGAACCCAAAATGAAGAACAAGTGAGTGCCTTGCATGGGCCATGCACAAGTATTAAATGCCACTAATTCTAGTTGTGAAAACAACTATCTTCAATCATGGACATATATTCTTGCATGCATGCCAAAGTATTTGATTAAAACCATTCAAAGAAGAAGCTTTCTTGACATATGGAAATAATTAGTATAAGCACATGTAAGAGGACAAATGACCATGGTAGTGTGTATTTTTCCACTAGAGCACTTGTAGCCAAATATAGCTCCATACATGAGCATATAGTAAATAAAATCCATATAGAAACTTAGATGCAACATTTCTACTCACATGTCATGAAAAAGTGGACATAAGGCTTCCCATAATCAATATTGTGAGAACAACATGTATCATGTATGGAAGCATGTAGAAAGAAGTGGATTCACCCCAACACATATGAGCTAGATTTAAATGCCAAAGGGAAATGTAAAAGCTCATGTACAGTTAGGATGGTGGAATTATAAGGTGGTGGCAAAGAAAGGTGGTGGAGTTAATAAAAGATATTCCCCCAACTCAACTTGGGCACCAAGCATTTATCAAGAACCAAATACAATATATCAAGAGGCAAATACAATTAATAAATGCATATGAGGCAAGATCCAAAAGATAAAGGGCTTTATATGATGCTCAAATGCAAGGTGGCATGATGACATGAGCATGATATAATTATGATGCAACAATTATATGTAGGAAGTAGCATTTTATTATTAGACCATGTAGCATTAGAGATGTTAGACAGATGGGATGCTACAGCGGCCCACTCCGGGCACAATTTATCGAGTTCTCCACACGATGTGGAGCATCAGATGGTTGTCCGGACGACTGCGCGTCAATCAACTTTGGAGTCACTGGAGGATCACATATGTGTAGTGTTGCTTCTTCTGATTTTGCAGTCGAATGTATGATCCATACCATCTGGTGATCCTTTGCTATTTCTTCTATCGCAGCTTATTGTGAAGGAAGCTGCTCGCTTGGCGGAGCAGGTGCTTGCGATGGGTCGCCAGCATGCAATGCTAGACAATCGCCATCGCGTGGTTGAAAGTGAGTGTTTTTGCTTCTTCTTCTTCATCCTTGTGATATACTCGACTGATAGTCTATCTTTGTTTGTTTCATAGCTGAGCATAATGCTCTCCTTCGCAACGCCGCTTTCCTCGAAAAGGCGCTCGCCGCGGCGGTGAAGAGTCGCGATGAGGCAGTCGCAGCACATGACGAATCACGGAAACGCGAAGAGGATTTGCACGCCTCCATCGTAGCTAGGGAGAAGTTGTTCGAAGAACAACTTTTCTCGATTGCCAAGGCTCTTTCAGGTATTCCCTCGTCTAGATTTTCGTCGTGTCCCTTCTTTGAAATTTGTTGTTGTGCTGACTTTTGTGCCAATGCTTGATTCTTGTGTAGATGCCAGCGGTCTGAGCTTCGACGCCCAGGCACTCCGTCGTGATGATTCCTTGGCAGGTGCCATCTTGGCAGTCGAAGATCGTAGTGCTTCCGTTCAGGGGACGCTCATCAAGACCAAGGGCGTGCTTAGTCGCCTCCGTGAGGAGCTGGCACCCAAAGCTGAGTTAATCGAAAATGTAGATCATCTCAGGTCTTGGGTTCCCAGTCGTTTACAGCCATTGGCGCAAACCTTGGGTCTATCTCGGAGCCGGCCAACTTCGTTGCGGGTAGCTTAATGGGGTGGCCCCCTGAAATATTTTATGAATCCTGTGATTGCTTTGTCGTGAAAGCCTCGTTGGGTTTTGATTTCGTTTTTCCGAGGTTGATCGTGTGTGTGTTGCTATTTGTGCACCCCTGCAGGGTAAATCTTTCTGAAAGCCGTGTCCGCGGTTATGGACGACTAGGAGCACAGTATCTCGATCATAGACAAGCATAACTAAAGTAGTGTTATAAATTTGACTTAATATGTGAATAGTAATCAGCTCAAGTATAACGGAATGGATATTAAAAATGCCAACAGCTGGTGGATCTGGGTTGTTTTGTGACATGTTATACCTGCCTAGTAAGTATTGCAACTCCAATGGAATGTGATAAAAGTGCCAACAATTGTTGGGTTTTGGGATTCCTCAGGACAAGTATATCTGACTAGTAAATGTTCCAACTATAACGGAATGGTTAATTAAAACTGCCCACTACTTATGCTTCAGGATGGCTCATGCTATCTATATCTGATTAGTAAGTGCTGCAACTATAACGGAATGAGTAAAATTGCCAACTATGTGAGTTCCTTGTTCCGACTTCCATGTTTGGTCTCGAGGGGGAAATACCAGGATGGGTATGTTTGGTGTTAGTATCAGGTAGGATTCGAATAGGTCTTTCTTATCCCTCTCTAATAGCCGACAGATGTATCGAGTCTCTATAGGTTGTTTAGTGTTGCTTCGCTACCGCTTCAGTCCACCATACCTATGTAGGCGAGAGCCGCCGAATTCTAGCCTCGTCGTGTACTGGCCTCAGTACTGACGCTCCTCTTTTTCCTTTGCCCTTTATCGGCACCCCTTATGTTTTAGCAGGTTTGAGATCGACGTCGTTAGCAGGGTTACCCTTCCGTCTTGACCTGGGCAGGGTTATGGACGCCATTGGTTATTCTTCAAGGCTCTTAGCCCAATTTTCTTGTTGTCCGTACTCGGACGCTGTATCGTTTTCAAGGTGATTTGGATCTTTGTATTGTAATCTGTATTCTTGACTCCTGGAGTTGTGTTGTATATATATATATATATCTGTTCTGTGGGTCCCCTCGAGGACTGTTGTGTAATGGTATTACTTCGTTTTCCACCCGCACGCAAGTGCCTGGTGGGCGTCCTTAAATCGTTTCTATGCGGGTTTTGCGGGAAACGCTAAAACTTGCATAGGGCCGATTTGAGGGTGTTACAGAGTGGTATCAGAGCCCAGCAGTTGCGATACCCTACAAGTCCAGCCTGTAGGATAACCTAGCTAAAGGCCGAAGCAGAGTGTCAAAACTATTTTGAAAAATCGGTTGGATAGATCTGATGAGGTCTGCTTTTACTCCTTACCCCGCTCATGTTCTCCTCTTACCTCTCCGTGTTTTGGATCTGTTCTCTTATCTTTTCTTCGAGTCTAGGAATTCTCGTGGTTGGGTTTCCGTCGTACCTTCAAGGTGTCGCTTCCTCCTTTGGTAACGGTGCTTCTACATCCGGTTTTCATGCTATCTGAGGAATCCGTCTTCTGTTGGACTTCTCTTTGTTCCTTGTTTGTGCCTTCTGGTGTTTTCCGACGCGACGACATCATCTACGCTAGACCCGATGCAGAGACTACATCCTTCCCTTGTTTCCGAACCTCGCATGTCGAGATCTTCAGTCTGAATTTCGAGAGTTGGTTGCATAATTATCCTATTCATGTGTAGAGTAATTGTTTCGGTGCGCGATGGACTGATCACCATCCGACTACTCTTATCATTCGCTTTTGTACATCGAATCGGTGGATCAAGAAATTTTACCCCGTCCCCGGAAGTTAGAGGTGGCGTGATCTTCTAATGCCTCTACCTTCGTCCTTTTTCTCCGGAGTGTTCTCTCGACGATCATGGACAACGACCTCTTTTTAGTGGTATCGCGAGGATCTACATGAAGGGAGAAGATTCAGCTCGTCGACCTTCTTTCTGGTACCATGAGGCGGATCTCGAGGGCGGGATCCCTTGTTAGTGGTGTCGAATTGTGGCATCCCGCTAAAACCACTACTAGAAAATCGCGGTGTTTTTGTGCATTGCATCATCATGACTGCATGCTCATGTCATCATGCCACATTGCATTTGAGCATCGTCATCATCTTGCATGGTTTGTTTAAAAACTATTTTAGAAAATCCTAGTTTTGTTTTCTAAACGCCCGTCTTTATTTCAAATTAAAAACCGGATCTCCGGATTATTTTGCTTCGTCTAAAAACGGATTCTAAAAGCCTTGTTGTTAATAAATAAAATTTTCAGGTATTTTTTGGGAGGCAGCCCGCCAGGCCTGATAGCCCGGCCGGCCACCTCCAAACCCTAAAACTGATCCTATCATATCCCCTGCCCTAGACCTACCCCTCACCCTAACCTACCCAGCCGCCACACAGCAAACTCAACACATGCACACACCCACACGCAGCAGCCTAGCGTCGACACGCCCTGCTGCTCTCCTTGCAAAGCCTCGGTCAACCTCGCCCGACCGACGCACTTCTTGACCCGCTCACCTGGTCCGCACCGCACCGCCTGCACCTAACTACTTGGCCCCACCCTGCAAGCTGCCAAGCCCCGCCAGCGAGCCATGTCGCCCGCACCTGGCCCACCACCCGCGCGACCCCCCGCGCGATCACGCAACGCATGCTGCCCCGTGCCCTCCTGCGTGTCTAGGCTCGCACGGCCCCACCACGACCCTCTCCCTTGGCTCGATCCACCCAACGCGTGACCTCGTCCCATCCCTGCATCGCCCTCATCCTCTCCTCTGCAGTGTTCGAGCAACCAACCGCGAGGCCTCCTCTCCCCAATTCCCCGTCGCCTCTCCAAGCTTGCCTTCCTGCCGCCGCCGCTCACTGCACCGAGCCCTCTTCCTCACCTCGCTCGCCTTGCCCCGCTCAAGCCCTTCCTGTATGCCGCTACCTACCCTGGCCTCGCCTTCTCGGCCAACCAGGCCCGCCGGCCGCCGCCTCTCTACGTCGCCCCATCTCCCTGTCGAGCACGACCACGACGGCCTCTGTCTAGGCCCCCTCTCTACCTCGCCGTTGGGAACTGGCCCACTCTGCTCCGCCGCCAGCGGATGAGCCGCTTGCCTCCCCCGTGTCGGCCTCCTCCGGCGAGCCTGCCTCCCTCTCCTCCTCGTGCCCGGCCGCGACCAGCCTCGCACAAGTTCCTGGCATCCCGGCCTCACAGAGGTCATGTGGACCCTGCCAGCCCCTCTAACCGTGCGTGCCTGCAGGAACTACCAAGTTCCTCGCTCCGGCCAGAAGCAGCACGCCGCCGCCACTGCAAGTTTCGCCCGCCCCGACCCAGGCTCGCCGCGTCCCTGCCGTCCTCTCTGCCTCTGGTTTGAGGGGCTCCTCCTGTTCGACGATAGTGTCGCCCCTACCTCTGAAGGTTGTTGTCTCGTTCATGAGATGAGGCTCGTGATGCTTGTACCCAAGCGGTTTTCCTTGCTGTTGATGCGCGTGATGCACGACTTAGTTGTTTGCGTGTGTGTTTCAGCTCCAACGACCACTCCTTCGTGTCTGTCGTCACCCGCAAACTCCGATGCGAGAAGATGTACGTGAGTACCTGAAGGCCACCAGCGACACACAAGTTCACCATCACCCGATGAAGCTGGAACTCCAAGATCTCCGCCACAAACCCCAAGATCGCCGAGAGGGAACCAATGACCCTAGTTCCAAGCATGTGAAGCCCCGAACCTAGATCACCTTCCCGGATGCCACGACCGTCTACACGAATCCGAAGACCGATCCCCCCGAACCTCTCGGAACCAAGACCTTCGCCCCTAATGTGTGATCCCCTTTTTCGAGTCCTATTTTATAAAATGTTGTATAAAATTTGTGCATATTGACTTGCTCATACTTGCATGCATATTATGGGTGTTTGGGGCTATTTCGATGATTCACCGAAATTAAATATGGAGTCTATATGTGGGCTATTCTAGTCTTATTCCGGACTCCATTTAAATTTGTGTAGCGAACCGATACCATGTTTTGCCTTGTTAAGACAACATTTAATTTGCAGGGTAGATAAATAACTAGAACCTAGTAATTAATTGTCGGGACCCCGGTTCCGCTTAATATTGCCTAATTGCACCGCATCTGTGCCATGCCATGCATCATATCATAAGCATGCCGGACCTTCTGTCGTAGTATTAAATCTTGCATCTGGTGTTTCTTCTAGTGTTTGCTTCTTCGCGGATTAGGCCGATGAGTGGATGCGAGTGTCGACAAGTTCTCTGGCTATGAACCTTTGGCAGTGTTTTCCTAGGCGAGCATCTCTTCCCCTTCTACCTATTTTGCATTTATAGTCTTTATTTCCTCCTGTTTTTATCTATTGCTATCCGTGTCGCGATGGTTTAGTTTCTGTACACCAGTTATATCCCGTGCAGCCTCTATATTGCCTTGGACACCTCCTATTACCTGTGTTTGGTAGATATCTGGCCTTGCGAGTCGTAATTGCTTGCTCAGGTGCGATCTTGTGTTGTCAAGTACCACAGTTGTTGGAATGCTGGCAGATGTTTATGATGGAGATGATAATGACTTTAAATACAACTATTAAAATGCTAGATATAACTAAAGCAGAGGCATCGGTGGGTAATAGATGTTATTTGGTTCTTCCACGCTCACTTGTGTCCCGTAGGCCCCGAGTACTTGATACCTGTTCCTTGATTATTCGCACTATCCACATACGGGAGACTCTATGAATCCCCCATAGCCAGAGGTTGAGTCATTTCTTATTTCTTGGGGCCACAAAGTAGTTTGGGGCTTTATTACTATCCTGTACTTATGCCATGCTTTACTGCTTTATTTACGATTATGCGTGGAGCACATGTACTGTTTAGGGTTGCGGAGTGTTTTCGCGGTATCGACAAACCCAGTCACACTTTCGGGTTCCCAGTCATTTACAGCCATTGGCGCAAACCTTGGATCCATCTAGGAGCCGGCCAACTTCGTTGCGGGTAACTTAATAGGGTGGCCCCCTGAAATATTTTATGAATCCTATGATTGCTTTGTCGTGAAAGCCTCGTTGGGTTTTGATTTGGTTTTTCCGAGGTTGATCGTGTGTGTGTTGCTATTTGTGCACCCCTGCAGGGTAAATCTTTCTGAAGGCCGTGTCTGCGGTTATGGACAACTTGGAGCACAGTATCTCGATCATAGACAAGCCTAACTAAAGTAGTGTTATAAATTTGACTTAATATGTGACTAGTAATCAGCTCAAGTATAACGGAATGGATATTAAAAATGCCAACAGCTGGTGGATCTGGGTTGTTTTGTGACATGTTATACATGCCTAGTAAGTATTGCAACTCCAATTGAATGTGATAAAAGTGCCAACAATTGCTGGGTTTTGGGATTCCTCAGGACAAGTATATCTGACTAGTAAATGTTCCAACTATAACGGAATGGTTAATTAAAACTTCCCACTACTTATGCTTCAGGATGACTCATGATATCTATATCTGATTAGTAAGTGCTGCAACTATAATGGAATGAGTAAAATTGCCAACTGTGTGAGTTCCTTGGTCCGACTTCCGCGTTTGGTCTCGAGGGGGAAATACCAGGATGGGTATGTTTGGTGTTAGTATCAGGTAGGATCCGAATAGGTCTTTCTTATCCCTCTCTAATAGCCGACAGATGTATCGAGTCTCTATAAGTTGTTTAGTGCTGCTTCGCTGCCGCTTCAGTCCACCATACCTATGTAGGCGAGAGCCACCGAATTCTAGCCTCGTCGTGTACTAGCCTCAGTACTAACGCTCCTCTTTTTCCTTTGCCCTTTGTCGGCACCCTTTATGTTTTAGCAGGTTTGAGATCGACGTCGTTAGCAGGGTTACCCTTCCGGCTTGGCCTGGGCAGGGTTATGGACGCCATTGGTTATTCTTCAGGGCTCTTAGCCCAATTTGCTTCTTGTCCGTGCTCAGACGTTGTATCGTTTTCAAGGTGATTTGGATCTTTGTATTGTATATCTGTATTCTTGACTCTTGGAGTCATGTTGTATATATATATATATCTATTCTGTGGGTCCCCTCGAGGATTGTTGTGTAATGGTATTACTTCGTTTTCCACCCGCATGCAAGTGCCTGATGGGCGTCCTTGAATCGTTTCTATGCGGGTTTGGTGGGAAGCGCTAAAACTTGCATAGGGCCGATTTGAGGGTGTTACACAAACACGGCCAACTAGGAGGACCAAGGAGTTAACTACTCATGATATAAGGGAATCCTATCTTAGGACTAGTTATCCTAGACGTTAGTGTTCTTAAGGCCTGAGTTGCTATCTTGCGTATGAAGCCTTCACTGAGTCATTGGACACTTCTCGATAGTGCAGTACTTGATCTCTTCTAATTAGGAGGATTCCGCTGGTAGGGCGATCTTGTAGTCTCCTTGTGTTTGCTGGTAGTTGCTTCTCTTCGTATCATCCTCAACGTCTTCACTGGTTTCTTGGTCCTAGTTAGTTGAAATCGATAGATTTGAATTTTGGATAAGAGATAGAGTAAATCAATTTCTGAAATCATTTGAATTTGGAGGGGATAAGAACTATAACTTTTCTAAATGATTTTGAGAAAGTAGTTTTTGAGAGCCGTTGTTTCCAAAATAGTTTTCTTGTCTAACGACCATGCTAACTAAGGTTCTCCTACAGTCAGGATGGCTCAGATACCAAGTCTATGTGCCCCCTGGATTAATCCTCCGAGAATCCATGTTATGCATACACCACGATCCCATGATCATTTAGTCATGGCACATAACTGACAAGTATCAAAGTAAACATCCAATACTTAAGCGGATACATGTCATACCTTACATGCCATTATGGCTACATCAATATTCATCAGCGGAACTTCATCAAGTGTAGAGCCAGAGTCGTGCCTTAACCTACAGGCAACTGACTGGGAGAACGTCCTAGCTTGCATAGCCGTCAACTTCAGCTTCTTCTTCATATCTAACCAAGTTAATAGCCAGGGACAAAGCTAGTGAGTACTTTGAATGTACTTGCAAACCACCTTAAGATAAAAATAATAACAAGAGGATATGCATTATGGTTGTGGTAGTAGGAGGGCTCCAATGGAGGTTTTTTTCTCAAATAGTTTCTCTTGTAGATATAGCATCTACATATCTTATAGAAAACTTTTGTAAAACATTTTTGAAACCTTTCTGAAAAGTTTTAGAAAACACTAGGATTGGGTCACCCATTTGTTCCTCCTTCCGGTCATCCCATGACCAAACTCCTTTCCTTCATTTCCGACCATCCCATGGTCAAAACATGTATCCTTTCTGACCATCCCATGGTCAAAACATTTCCAAAGCAATTGCTTTTCCGAAATCCTTTTTGAAATCAAAACCAGCACCGCTCTACAGTAGTTTGTCCAACCCGTCCATAACCACGTACATGGCTATTCGAATAGATTTACACTCTACAGAGGTTGTACACTTTACCCACACCATCCGGGTACCCTACCCTGATCTACGCCGATCGTGGGTCGAGAAACCGATCAAGACTCTCCGGATGCTCACTCCAATATAAGTGCCTACCCTATGAGTGTTTTTCCCCTCAACACTGGGACACCCTATATAGTTCCCAAGCCAACCGGAGCGCTTTTTGCACTGCACAAAGTGTGCGCTTTCAATGAGGGGCTCATAGTAACGCGTGGAGGCCCGTAGACCCTTCGTTCCTTCTCCAGATCGATGTCTCACATGGACCTTTACAAGAGAAGGCCCACCCTCCAAGATTTTTAAATCCCCTGTAGTAGTGGTAAGCAGCTTATACCAGAGTAACAAATATCAAGCATAGCCCTGTCCCATTCCAGAGTAATGTGGTTGCACAGGTTAAGTTGTTATAACTAAAGCTGCAAAGAACCGGATGCGTTTTCGTAAACATTTTTCCTCCATCTTTCTTTCAGCCTTTTTGTAAAACAAAAACCCTTTTTCCTTTCTCAAACTTCTCTTGGTAGGTAAAACCTCACTAAGGTTTTGCCATAAACATTTGTAAAACTTTTTCGCGGGTCTTCCCATCCTCTAGTTTTGCTTCAGCTAAATCGGGGTCTCCAAAAGGGGGGGTATGGTGTTATACACCATCTACCATACTAGGGACAAGTAGGTGTCATCAAGGGGGTGTACTTATGAGTACAAATGTGTATTGGTTTGGAGGAGCAAAGTCACTACCAGATATAGCTCATCATATATTAAAACAACGCAGTTTCATAAACAATAGGTAAAACATGCATCAGTAAAACAATAGGGCAAGGCTTATGAGCAAGAATGTGGCTTGCCTGAGATCAGCAAACAGGCAATATATGTCCATGTACTTATTCTTAGAATATAATAATATCCAATTAATAAACATCTTCATAGGGTCTTCGATATTATCGCAACTATCATCGTCAACAAGAATACATGCAAATAAACAAAGACCACAATCATCACAAGGCATACACGCATCAATACAATAGAACAATCAACGTACAACACAGTATCCATTCAGTAGGTTTTGATAGACTGAGTTTGTGGCAAATGGAAACAATAGAAAAATATTTGTGGAGCTTCCTTTGGGTTTTGAAGGTCAAATACCAACTAATGAGGGGGTTTTGAACTAGGGCTTGGGTCTGTATGATATCATTGTGTGAATATGATATAGACATATAGGTATTGAAATAACAAGGCCAACAAAAGTGGTTTCATGATTTTATCACTTTTATTTAATTATTCATGATTATTCTAGTGGAAATCACCCTTGTTTAGGTGAATAATTCACCAGAAAGGATCTGGATCTCCAATAATTTTTTCCTCAGAGGATAATGTATATATTTGGGTTTGTGATTTTTTTAAATTGGAATCACTTCAAAATAATTAAAGGAATGCCCTTAGGAAATTCCCAAAGTCACATCTGCATGACATTCGTCTTTTTAACCAGATTTATTCTACAGATGATTTTGATATGAATATAGGGTCACATGGTAGGTATATTGAATACCTCTCTGTAGAAATTGGATTCACCCTGTTTGGAGTTGTAAAACTCATGTAGTGATTTATCTACTAAAATAACCCTAGATAGAGAGGTTTAATCACCATAAATCAATATAGGGTCAATAAATCTTTATGTCCTGGTTTTAGATAGGTATTGAAGTACCACTTCATTGGGAGTTGTAATGCGTTCAATTCATCTCATGGTTTGGTCTAGGGAAATTTCTAAAGTAAAAAATGAAAAGATTTTGTTATTTTTCTTAAAGGAAAACCAAGGCTCCACTTGGCATGATACTAATGGAACTAGATAGGTATGTCCAATATATCCTAGATGAACTTGGATTTTCTCAATTTGGAGATGTGAATCTCACTAAGGGATTTATTGATTTCAAAAGACGCATTTTTGTAGATTAAAATGCCAGTAAATAAAGCAAAAAAAATTTGGCAGAGGGTGAGCTCTGCGTGTTGCACAAAACATTCCTGCACAAAGAGAAATTTAGATCTAGGCGATTAAAGTTGTTTTCCATTTTCATATAGATTTAAACCAAGCTGCAATACTAGCAGGTCTCAAACTGGAATTTAAAAAATAAAAAGAAAAAAGGAACGAAAGGTAACCAGCTGGATTTAACCAGAACTGGGCCGCTCGGGGTGGTTTCGGCCCAGTTGGCGAGAAGCTACACGGGAGAGGGCATTCGAACACCGACTGGCGGGGCCCGGCCATCAGCGGCCCGCTATGCCGAAGTGGTACGCGGCGATCTCGACCGTCCGACCAAGGCAGGATCGACGGTGTGAGGTCGTCGTCCTCCTTAAACTCGGTGGCGGCGAGACGGAACCCTAGGGGCGGTGGATTGGGTGCGGGGAGCTCACCCGGGTCAGGGAGAGATGACGAGGAGTAGACGAGGCGATGCGGCTCGACGAGGGGAGTCTGGAGACGGGTGATAGTGGTGGATCAGATGGCGGGATGAAGAAATGTGTGTCCGCGCCTGCATACATGCTCGGGTAGGCTCCCGACGGCGAGGCCTGGGTGCTCCTGCAAGAAAATAGACGGAAGGAGGGGTGAGTTAGGGAGAGGAGATCACGCTATGGTAAGGAGAAAGGAGGGAGGTAGTCAGAGGAGACCTCACAGTGAACCGCTATGGAGATACCCGAGAGAGCGTTCTATCATTCTCCAAGGTGATGCAGGGACAGAGGAGGGTTGGGGAGCTCTGTGGCGGTAAGTAGGAGGGGAGAGGAGGCAAATGAAGTGGGAGAGGGGGATCGAGGTGTCCTCTGGTCTTTTTACCCAAGGGATGGGGGTGCACGATGGACCGAGTCCGTTTTGGACCAGGAGGAGGAGCAGCAGGGCTACATTGGTGGAGAGGGGCGGTGGGAGCGCGAGGGGGGTGCTGGGCTATCTCTCCATCGTTGAGCATGGTCGAGGACGACCGGGATGGAGCGTGGGGTAGAGGGAAAGAGCGTGTATAGGGTGACATGCTCACAGCCGATTGGGGGTACTCGGGGGGCGCTGGGAGCGGTAGAGGGTAGACAAGGCGTGCCTGGGGACTAGGAGAGATGTAGAGGGAGGGTAGAGGTTGGTCAAAGTGGTCCGAAAAAGAAGGGAGATGAGTGGGGGTAAGAGATGGAGGATCATTTCCCAATATTTCTCTCCTTCTCTCTCTTTGAGCCAGGTCAGGGCCATGTGGGGCTGTGGGGAGATGGTACTCGACCATATCATGAGTGCAGGACATGATTTTGATGAGTTAGGATGAGTTTGAGCTCATGGTTTTGAATATCTCCATTTTAGGCCATTTTGATGATCATTAAGAACCTCATGATGTTTGATCTTGGAAAGCTGAGGTGAGGATGCTGGTAGGTGGATATGGTCCGGGTACATCTCCATGAATTATTTGGGAATTATTGGATGAAGTTTGGTCCACTTTATATCACATATTCAAATAATGCAGAAATGGTTTACAGGATTTTATTTGATATTTTTGAATTGTACAAGGATGGTTTTTGGCTTGATATGGTCCTAAATACCATATCACACATTGGGAAATTTTAGGGGAATTTATTTAGAAGGAAAAGTATTTTTAAGCAAATTTCTTGTTTCTGCCTTTTAAGAAAATGGGCAAAAAGAATTATTGAAACTCTTCAAAAATATTTATTTTTGATGTGGGATGATAGGGTATGATATATAGGCCTCAAATGTGCTTAAAGTTAGGGAAGTGTTTTGGCAAAAACCAAATTTTCCTTTATGGAAGGAGTTTTGGAGGTTTTGCCCATTAAATGAATTAAATAGTTTTTGAGCCATAATAATTATGGATAATATTTTATAAATCTTTGTAATCAAGGTATATGATGCACACAAGGTGTATATAGCATTTGTAACTAAAAGGGTAATTTACCCTATATTGTTTTTGGTTGACAATGACACCGGAGTTAGTGCGGACTAATGCTACCTATCAGTGTCTTGAACAGGTATTAATCCGCCGGGATGTTGGAAGATCATTGAAGACACCCCCCCATTTCGATAATGAAGAGAAGTGCCGGAGCTTTACCTTTTATATGTTTCGTGAGTATGTAGGAACACCGCACTATTAAGAGGGGTTATCTCGATGAGCTTGCTGGGGATGTTTTTCCAAGCCTTATACACATCCTATACACCCACTTGTTCCATTACCAAAGAGAGAGAAGAAGGAAATCTAAGTTTGATAACATCTCTGCCAAACTTGGTTCTCAGGCCGGTTGAACCGGTTCCTAGACCGGACGGTCCGGTACCAGTCCCGGTCAACCGAACCCAAACCGGGATTCTCGGTTTCATATACCGAGTCTATCCGGGCTCACTCACAGTGAGCATCCCGGTTTGGATTCCGGTTGACCGGGTTGTACACCGGGCGGTCCGGTACAAGTTCCGGTCAACCGAACCCAAACCGGGATTCTCGGTTTCGTATACCGAGTCTATTCGGGCTCACTCACAGAGAGCATCCCGGTTTGGATTCCGGTTGACCGGGATGTACACCGGGCGGTCCGGTGTGTGGTCCGGTCCAACCGACCTTAAAACCGATTTTCGCAGGAAAAGCTACAAACGGCTAGATTTCTCTCTTAAGTATAAATACCTCTTCTTCTAGCTTGAGGAGGTTAGGCATTCAGTTCATATCTCACTCTCGGAGCTCACTCTCTCTCTCTCCCCATTGTTGAAACACAATTTCTTAAGGATCTCCCATTCTACCCAATCAAACTCAAATCCCTTTGGTAGAAAGCAAGAGGAGGTCCCGATCTACGTTTCCACCAAGCCAAATTTCATTCCCCCTTGAGCTCATCGAGTTAGCTTGTTACTCTTGGGTTTGTGGGAAACCCTAGGTGGCTAGGGTCGCCTGGAGGCATTCGGCTTGTGATTTACTCCGTGGAAAGTTTGTGAGGGTTTGGAGACTACCTTAAAAGTCTACCACGAGTAAGTGAGCTATTCCTTCGTGGGATTGGCTCGAAGAAGAAGGTGAGCCTTCATGGCATTGGGGAATCCTTCGTGGAACCTCACACCTCTCCAACGTGACGTAGCCCCCTTCCCAAAGGTGGTGAACACGGGAATACATCTTCGTCTCCGCGTGCTTGGGTTATTCCTTAACCCCTCTCTTACTTGTGTTGTTTACTTTGTGATAGCCTTCGTGCTTGACGTATCTTGCATCATCATCTAGGTTGCCTCACCTAGTTTGCATTTAGGCACACTTATATTCCGCAAAGCCTAAAACTTGTAAACGATTATAAAGAATTTGTTAGAAACCTATTCACCCCCCCCCTCTAGGTAAACCATCTTACACTTTCAATTGGTATCAGAGCAAGGTGCTCTTCTAAGGGCTTTACCGCCTAAGAGAAAAGATGGTTTTCTCCGATGATGAGGAGGGAAAGACTTATTCGGTCAAGGAGATCCGTGAACTCTTTCCCAAACAATCCCTTGAAAAGGCTAAGGCAGATTCCGATCTCCTTGCTCGAATAAGTTTTCTTGAAGGACGTTTTACGGGGATGGGCGAGGGGGTCATGCTTGCTAGACCTTCGGTAGTACCTCAAGGGAGGCCGATGGACACCGGTAAGGAGGCTATGAACGAGGCCTCTAGCGAGAGTGACCCGACGAAAGCCTCCATGTCCCCTAATCCATTTCCGTATATATATCCCAAACAAAAGAACGTCATGCCTCATATTAATGGTTCGGGTCCCGCACCTCACTATGATGGAACTCACTTCTCTCATTGGAAAGTTTCTATGGAGTCTCATCTTCGCAGTTGCAGCGTGGAGCTTTGGGAGATTGTGGGCAAGGGCTTCTATCCACAATATCCCAATAATCTCACTCCGGGAGAGTACTATGATCGTCAACTAAATGCAACGGCTTGTGACAAGATAAGGAGTGCCATTCACCGCACACTCTATGATCAAGTTAGCAACATTCCCACTGCTAAGGAGTTGTGGGAGAGGATTGTCATTCTCCAAGAGGGAACTTCCCTTATCCAAAAATCCAAGTATGAAGCCGCCAAGTCGGAGATGAGCATGTTCATGAACAATGATGGTGAGTCCATCGCCGAAGCATATAAGAGACTTGTTGCCCTCCGTGTTAAGATTGATGGTCTTGGTTGTGACAAGTATGAAGATGGGTTCAACTTGAATGATGAGCTTATCAAGTCCAAGGTTCTCTCCATGATTGCCGCCTCCGACAAGAAGCTTGCCTTGAACTTGCAACTTCTTGATTCAGCTCGCCATTTCTCGCCTGATGATCTCGTGTCCTATCTTGTTGCCACGGACAATATGGCGAATGAAGGACAAAAGATCAAGGAGATCAACCGTGCCATTAGGCCTTCCCAATCCCTAGCATTGAAGGCCAAGTATGCGGAAGAAAGTGGTGCTAATGATGAAGATAGCGATAGCGAGGGCATCGATGACATGCTAGCTCAAGTTGCTCTCTTCACCAAGAACTTGAAGTTTCGAAGAAGAAGAAGCTCAACCGGACCAAGCGAGAAGAAGAGAAATTGCTACAATTGTGATGAGTCGGACCACTTTTCCGACAAATGCCCATATGAGAAGAGACTTGACAAGCCCAAGTATGAAGAGGGCGCGAAGCCAAGATTAAAGCCAAACCCCATCAACGAGAGATACAAGAGGAACAAGAAGCGTGATGGCAAATGCTTTCTTGGCCAAGAGTACCTATCCGATGCGGAGAGTGAAGATGAGGAGAAGGTTGTGGGGGTGGCCGGTTTGGCGTTTGCCGAACCCGGGTCACTCTTCACATATGACTACACCAAAGACTATGCCGATGACTCCATCACTCCCAAGGTCACCGGTACTTGCCTCATGGCAGGGAGTACCAAGGTAATCTATTCCCCTCCATCTCTCTCTAGCATATTAGATGATCATGTTAGTACCAATGATAGTGACGATGATGAATTCGATGAAAACTATGTTCAAGAAATGTGTAAAATCATGAAGTCCCTTCCTAGTAATACTCGTGCTAGATTCAAACAGTTAATGAGCCTTGTCAATTCACGTGATGAGACCATTGATAGTTTGGAGTCTCTTACTAATGATGAGAAACTAAGATTCAATCTTCTTGAGCACGAGCTAAACAAGGAAAGGGACATTACTTCGCTTCTTAAAGAACGAATTGAAATCTATGAGCTAGATAAGACAAAAGATATGGATACCATAGATAGAGCCATCACCTTGTCCCAAGAACTTGATACTTCGAAGAAGGAACTTGAGGTTGCTCATGCTTCTCTCACCAATGACCTTGATAACCTTGAGAAAGCTAATTTGCTTGTCAAGCGTGAGCTCATAAAACTTGGGGAGGATCATGATCAACTTCGAGTGTCCTATGAGAAAGCTCTTGGTACATTGAAGGTTCCTATTATTATTGAGGATATTACTTGTGCTTCTAACCCTTCCTTGGATCAAGCTAGTCTCCTTGAGGAGAATAAGAAGTTGAGGGAGCAACTCGAGATGGAGCGTCTCAAACCTATCACCAAGGGCAAGATTCTTGATGAGATTCTTGCTCGACAAACAATAAGAACTCCAAGGCAAGGTATGGGGTATGACCCCAAGAATGACAAGAATGGTTCCAAACCACCTAAAAGGATCAACTTTGTGCATGAAGGGCACAAGGTGGTTGACCAAGTAAAGAAGAGTGTTGTGAATGGGGGAGCCACTAGGGGCAACCCTATCCACAAGTTTGCGGGAAAATCTAACCCCTCCTATGTGCTATGTAAGGGCACTCAAGGAGAGGTTTATGCCAAATACGTTGGCCCTCGCAATGGTTATGCTTATAGATGGTACTCAATTTGGGTACCAAAAGATCTTATTGCTAATGCTAAGGGACCCATTACTCAATGGGTTCCTAAATCAAAGAATTGATTTTGTAGGGATATGCCTCCGATGGATCAAAATGGTTGTTTAATAGTGGATGCACAAATCATATGACCAGAGGTAGAAGTGCGCTTGACCAATTTATTCATGATGTCAATTCAACGTCAAGCATCACTTTTGGAGACAACTCGAAAGGAAAGGTACTAGGTTTGGCAAGTTGGTGGTTTCCAAGGCCTTGTCCTAGAGACTGTCATGCTTGTTGAAAACCTTGGTTACAACTTACTTTCCATAAAACATCTTGCGAATGCCGGTTACGATTCCTATTTCTCTCGAACTTGTGTGAAAGTCTTTAGGAGTGATAATCTCAAGTTGGTCCTTGTTGGATATGTGGAAGACGACCTCTACGTGGTCGACCTCTCGCAAGAGAGTCAATCTCTTCCTACATGTCTAATGGCCAAAGTTGATGAGGGATGGCTTTGGCATCGCTGCCTTGGCCATGTCAACATGAGAAATCTCAAACAACTCCTAAAGGGTGAACATATTGTTGGATTAACTGGTGTGTCTTTTGAGAAAGATCGGGTGTGTAGTGCTTGCATTTCAGGAAAACAACATGGGAGGAGTCATCCATCAATATCAAGGGTGGCCACGTCAAGACCTTTGGAGCTTCTCCATTTAGATCTCTTCGGACCATCAACATATGATTCTCTTGGTGGAAGAAGATATGGTCTTGTCATTGTCGATGATTACTCAAGATACACTTGGGTATTCCTTCTCAAGTCAAAGGATTAGACCTACAAGCACTTCATGATCTTTGCCAAGCAAGCTCAACGCACCCATGGAGTGGAGATCAAGACCATTAGGACCGACAATGGCACCGAATTTAAGAACTATACCATGCAAGAGTTTGTTCAAGATGAGGGAATCAAGCATGAATTCTCGGCTCCTTATACTCCTCAACAAAATGGAGTTGTTGAAAGGAAGAACTGGACCATCATTGAAATGGCAAGAACTATGTTGAGTGAGTACAAGTCACCCCACAACTTTTGGGGAGAAGCCATCGCCACTGCGGTTCACTACTCGAACCGGCTTTTCCTCCGAGCTCCCTTTGACATGACTCCGTACGAGATTCTCACAAAGAACAAGCCCAATGTCAACTACTTTCGAGTCTTTGGGTGCAAGTGCCTCGTCAAGAACAAGAAAGAAAAACTCGGTAAATTCGAATCTAGAACTATCGAGGGCATCTTTGTTGGTTATGCGGAAAACTCTCACGCCTATAGATACTACAACAAAGCCAATGGTTGTGTTGAAGTATCTTGTGACATGGAGTTTTTGGAAGATAATGGTCCGCAAGGGGGGCAAGTTGTTCCACATGTTGTAGGTGATGGAGGTTCCTCTCAAGTCATCAAGTTGATGGGAATTGGGCATATCTTGCCCACCGAGCATCACACTCATGATCAAGATGTTGATGGGGGAGAATCAAGTCCAATTCAAGAAGAGCCAAGCTCTACTCATGTTGAACCATCAAGTGTACCTCACGACGAACAACTCTCGCAAACCGAAGAACAAGAACCAAGCCCTCAACCCGTTGAGCAAGACCAAGAAGACGTTCATTTTTCCCAAGGTCAAGGTCAATCTCAAGATGCGGTTAATGATCAAGGACCAACGAAGGATGAATTTGTTGATCATGAAGGAACTATCCGAAAGATCAAGTCCTCCTCTATTGCAAGTGGACTCCAAGTCAATAATATACTTGGAAGCATATCTAGAGGAATCGAGACCCGCAACAAGAAGAAGCAACTCACTACCTTTTGTGGCCATCATGCTTTTGTGTCCAACTTCGAGCCTCTCAAGGTCCATGAAGCTCTCGAAGATCCAGATTGGGTCATCGCCATGCAAGAAGAACTCGAGTGCTTCACCCACAACGAAGTGTGGTCTCTTGTGGAGAGACCTAAAGATTATTGCATCAATGTTATTGGGACCAAGTGGATTTTCAAGAACAAGCAAGATGATAACGGAACCTTCACTAGGAACAAAGCAAGGTTAGTGGCGCAAGGGTATGCCCAAATAGAGGGTATTGACTATGAGGACACCTTTGCGCCTGTTGCTCGCCTTGAAGCTATTCGTCTCTTGCTTGCATATGCTTCTTTTCATAACTTCAAGCTTTTTCAAATGGATGTGAAGAGTGCATTTCTTAATGGTCCCATGAAAGAGGTTGCATATGTGGCTCAACCCCCGGGTTTCGAAAACACACGCTTTCCCAACCATGTGTATCTACTCCATAAGGCGCTCTATGGACTAAAGCAAGCTCCTCGTGCTTGGTATGAGCACCTTAGGGATTTCCTACTCATGGACGGGTTTAGCGTGGGTAAAGTCGATTCCACCCTTTTTACCAAACGGGTTAAAGGGGGTGGCTTGTTTATTGTTCAAATTTATGTTGACGATATTATTTTTGGTGGAGCTAACGAATCTCATAACAAAGCTTTTGCCGAGTTGATGACCCAGAAATTTAGAATGTCCATGATGGGGGAGTTGAAGTACTTCTTAGGCTTCATTGTGAAGCAACTTGCTCAAGGCACCTTCATCTCCCAAGAGAAGTACGTGAAGGACATGCTTGCGAAATTTGAGATGACCAATGCCAACCCCATGAAGACACCCATGCCACTCAATGGGCAGCTTGGCCTTGGAGAAGGTGAGAAGGATGTGGACCAAAAGGTATATCGCTCCATGATTGGCTCCTTGCTCTACCTTTGTGCTTCTAGGCCGGATATCATGTTAAGTGTTGGAATGTGTGCTCATTTTCAATCCGCTCCTAAGGAGTGCCATTTGATGGCAGTCAAACGGATTTTTAGGTACCTTATTCTCACTCCTACTCTCGGGCTTTGGTATCCAAAGGGGTCAACCTTTGAGCTTGTTGGCTATTCGGATTCCGATTGGTCCAGTGATAAGGTTGACCGGAAGTCGACCTCCGGGGCTTGCCAATTTATTGGCAGGTCGTTGGTGAGTTGGTCATCCAAGAAACAAAACTCCACCGCTTTATCCACCGCCGAAGCCGAATACATTTCTGCGGCATCTTGTTGCGCTCAATTGTTATGGATGAGGCAAACCTTGAAAGACTATGGTGTGTCTCTTGGTACAGTGCCTCTTCTATGTGACAATGAAAGCGCAATAAAGATCGCCAATAACCCCGTCCAACATTGCCGCACCAAACATATTGACATCCGCCACCACTTCCTACGTGACCATGTCACAAATGGTGACATCAATCTCACTCATGTGGGAACGATGTTTCAATTGGCGGATATTTTCACGAAGCCTTTGGATGAAGCCCGTTTTGTCATGTTGAGGCGAGAACTTGGTATTCTAGATCCCAAAAACTTGGATTGATTCTCTTCTTGCATTATATTTCAGCTCTTAACTTGCTACGTAGCCTAGTCGCACATCACACATAGGGATAGTCATCTTACCATGTCTTGGTTCAATGCATACATATGCGTGCGATATTAATTGATCTTGTGTCATGATATGGGTCCAAGCATCTATCTTTGAGGCGCCATGACATGTGTGCTTAAACATAGGGGGAGAAATCCCCCGCCAACTTTGGTCTCTTATGGCTCTTGATATCTTCGAATCATGCCTATTGTTGCTATTAACTGTGTTGATTTGGTTCTTCTCCAATAGGCATGCCTAGATCACCTGCCTCCTCTACCCTTTTTGGAGTCTACTATCTTCTTCCTTGCACATGCCATTCTCGAAAAAAATTCTGTTTTCTCAAACTTTTCAATTTTTTTCTTTCTGATGTTCGGTTTCTGGCCCGGTCCAACCGGCTCCATAACCGGACCGTCCGGTTTTCAGCCTGGTTCCCAACCGAGTCTATCCGGATCTGCAGACAGAAGGCTACTGAACGGGTTCGGTTGCCAGTCCAGTTCTGAACCGAGTACTCCGGTTGTGGGTCCGGTTGACCGGGCTGTGCACCGAATCTCCCGCGTGTCAAGCTCGGTTGACCGGGTTGTGCACCGAGCGGTCCGGTTTGCATCTCGGTTAAACCGACCTAAAACCGGGATCTGAAAAAAAAATCCCCTTCTTCTTCCCTGGACACCCCCACTCCTCCACAAGTTACCCCTTCACTTTGCCTGACCCATCCTCTCTCCATTGCCGTCCCTCCCACCTTCCCCCCCTCTCCTAGGGTGTTTCCACCCCTAGGATTCATAGATCGGGCCACCATTTCTCGGAGAAAGACCTTTGGAGGCTCTCCACCGAAGGAATTTCTCCATCTCGTTGTGGTTTGGGACCTTTTTGCAATCTTCTTCCTCAAAGGGCTTTTGGGGCTTTCCTCCACGGGAAGTCATGTCCTCGGGTAATCCCTTGCTCCTCTCCCTTTCCTCCTTGTCAAATCCCCATGTTTTGCTACACATTTCGATGGATTTGCCAAGTTAGGGTTCCCACGTTCCTTCTTGTATGCCAACCACATCAAACCATGGCCTACCTCTCTTGGGAAGTTTGTATTTGTGCAAGTCTTGAGTCATGGGTAGATCTTTTACATTGCATCGAGCTGTTTTGGGGTTTCTCCGACCAACTCGGTCCCAGGCCCGGTTGGACCGGATCTGACACCGGGCCATCCGGTTCAGGTTCGGTTTTCCAGTGCTGACACCGGACTGTCCGGTTTCGGTTTGGTTGACCGGTGCTGACACCGAACAGTCCAGTTTCGGTTCGGTTGTCCGATGCTGACACCGGACCGCCTGGTTCTGGACCCAGTCAGACCGGCCCTAGCACCGAATCTCTCTGCAATGTTCCTTTTCTACCATGCACTTGCCCAAATACAAGTTTTTTTCCTCCGTTTTCGTTGTTTGGCATGTGTACTTATCCTAGTGCTCCCAAACCTCTCTCTCTTTTTCACAGGTGTCGATGATGATGACTATCTGAGTGATGAGTATGTGCCAGAGGAAACCGGCAGGGGTAAGTGGGCTCTTCGAGCCAGTCAGTCTGAGCAGCATGAGGAAGAGGGCAGCGCCCGTTCTGGTCGTTTCAAGAGCAAGGCCATCCGGGGCAAGAAACTTGTCGTGCATGATGACGAAGAAGATGTACCGTCTCAAAACCTGAAGAATATGGAGATCACTATGTACTGGACCCTTCGCAAGCAGAACCCCTATCGCTTCAAGTCTCGCACTTACACTGGCTCTGACAAGAAGTTTTGGACTGAGACTCAATCTTTGATGTGGGAACATATTTACACTCAGTTCAAGGTCACCTCCTACGGTAACATTCTTGCTTTCAATGAGCACTGGTTCAACATGTATGCTACCTCAGATTATCGCTTTGTTGATGATGCCTTGAAGAAAATGGATCTCTTTGACCTTGTGTGTCTCAAGGAGGACTACTATCCTGAGTTTATTCGTCAGTTCTTCTGCACAGTCTATTTTCATGATGATGTTGACCACACTATGTCATGGATGACCGGCACACGGTGTTTCCGTGCCACCTTTGCAGATCTGGTTGAGGTTATGGTCTATTCTGCTAAGCCCGGTGGTTTTTGCATTCATAGTGAGAAGATCAAGCCTGCTGACTGTCTGGCCTTTTGCTACCCGAAGGATTCTGAGTATGCTCCTCCATGCATCTCTGGCATGTACTTTTACTACCACACCTTGGCCAGCATCTTTCGTCAGTCGCTTGTTCCCCGTGTTGGAGACACTACAAACTGCTGTGGGTATTTTGCCAACCTCTTGTATTATTGTCATCCTGACAGGTTGAGGAAGATTGATGGCTGTGATTTTGTGTACTTTGAGCTTCGTCAGGCTGCTTTGGACAGGATGACTCCCACCTTCTGTGTTTATGTACAAAAGCTTCTCAACAGGGTTGTGCCTCCTGGTGTGATGGTTGGTGAGCGTGTGGAACAAGAGCAGCTTACTCTTTCTCTTCGTGGTTAGTCTCCTGAGGTTCCATCGATGAGGCCCCCTGAAAAGTGCACCAAGGCTGTCCATGATCCTCACCCTCACTTTTCTACTCGATCGGGTTCTCGTCGTCCTGTTGGAGAGTCCTCCTCATCTCGTCCCAAGCCCAAGGGTGGTGCTGCCACCTTCTTCAAGCGGTTGTTTCAGATGTGCCGCTCGTCCTATGATGTGAGCCACAAGGCCCTTGAGATGAGTCAAGAGACTCGGCGCAGGCACAATGAGTTTCTCGTGACCCGGCATGTCACTCCTCCTCTAGATGGTCCCGAGATGACTCATGTTCCTTATGTCAACTATGAGATGCTGCCCCTTGATGATGCCATGCTCTTCGGCTACTTCCCCAGTCAGTTTCCTCCTGGTGGTACTAGTACCTCCTCTGCTGCTCGTCGTGGTTCTGATGATGATGATGTTGAGGATGATGATGAAGAGGAGATTCATGAAGACGAAGAGGCCTCCGTTCACCCTCCGCCGCCTCCTACGTTCTTCTAGTTGGGTTCCGTTAGCATCGTCCTACTCCTCTTCCTTTTTGGTGCCTCGATGCCAATGGGGGAGAAGAGTAGAGTTCTGTTAGATCTCTACGGGTTCCTGCCAGGGTTTTTCTGGGGTTCTGTAGCATCCCAATTGTCTAACAAATTGTAATGCTACTTGGTCTAGTAATATATTGGCTCCTTCCTATATATAATTGTTGCATCATAATTATATCATGCTCATGTCATCATGCCACCTTGCATTTGAGCATCATACAAAACCCCTTTTCTTGTGGTTCTTCTCTCACATGCATTATTAATTGTATTTGCTTCTTGATATTGTATTTGGTGATTGATATATTGATTAAATGCCCAAGTTGAGTTGGGGGCATATCTTTTTATTCCACTCTACCCCTTTCTTTGTCACCACCTTATAATTCCACAATTCTATTAATCCATGAGCTTGTATCTCTTTACTTATGATTTTATGCTAGCTCATGTGAATGGGGTGGGTCTAATCCAACTATCTCTTGCTTGGCCTTTAGTTCCACTTCTTGGGAATGCATCAGAACAATGCCATTTTATTATTTTGTTTTCACCAAATAAATCAGGGCATTTATTATTTTGCATGGGCCATGCAACCACCATCACCACCTTTAGCTCCTTTGTTTTTCTCTTTGTTTAGTGGGTCCTTCCTTGTGGGACCTTTTCCACCTCTCTCCACCATGCCCTTGTCCCAACAAAACCATTTCATGAACAAGCATGTTCATATGGGATCCTCTTTTTATTTAATTTTAAACCCTATCCCCCCTCTCTCTCTCTCTCTTGTGTTTTCCTCACCAACTTGTGCCCAACCACTAGGTCCCACCTCATTCCAAAGCCAGCTCTCTCTCTTTTATTTCAAATTTACAAAAACTTCCAAAAAGGGGTATTTTGAGTTTGTTTGAATCTGCAACAAAACAAAAATCAAATCAGTTAATAAAAATAAAAAAATAGAAACGAAATAACAGAAAAAACTTACCTGCAACCCAGCAGCAGCCCACTGCCGCAGCCTCTCCTGGCCCACTTCCCCCAGCCTGCCTCCCCCAGCCCGTACCGCTTCAGCACCGTCACCTCGTTCTGTTCCTATTCTCCCCCGTCTGACGTCGTCTTGCCCTCCTCTCTCCTCTACTCTGACGGAGAGGAGCAGGTGGTCGTCTCCCCCGCCGTCATCCGCGTCAGCAGGCACGCGGAGCACGTGATCCGCCCCGCCATTATCCTCTCGCGCTGTGCTGCGAACCCTAGCTGCTGTCCTCGTTCTCCCTTCCCCTTCTCTACCGTACCATGCCGCCGTCAGAAAGTGCTCCGCGCCGCCGGTGCCGTCCAAGCTGGTGTCCGAGAACTCGTCGGGGGCCCCGCCGTAGAACGAGGAGTCGCTCCAGCCTGCTCAGTCGACCCCGGACCACATGGCGCTGCCCTCTCGCCAGTGAGCCGTGCACCACCGCAGCAGCCCTGCCGTCCCCTCCGCTCCGACCACCTCCTGCCTCGATTCCAGTGGGAATCGATTGAGGTGAGCTCCCTCTCGACCCTCTTCCGTTTTCCTCCCTCTGTGTGCCGTTCGCCGCCCGATTTTGGCCCCCGCCGGCGAGCCGCCCTGCCGACGCGCAGACCCAGCCTGGCGCTCCCCCTATGTTCCCCGACGTGCCCCGACCAGTGCAGCCCGCCGCCGCCGCTCCTTCCTGTACAAGATCCGTAGCTGGCACTGCCCTCTTTCTATTTCGCTTTTACGACAAGACCTATCTCGCCGCGGATGCGATGCCACCCTCGCCGGAAAGTCTCGTCGTCGAGATTCAGAGAACAGTGTCAGATGCAGTTCTGACCTCGCGCGGCGATTTTCCAAAAAGAACCCCCGCGCTTTTGTCGATCACGCCCAGGTCCCTAGCAGCCCCATTGCCCCCACCTGTCAGCCGCCTGGCAACTTGCAGAAAACCCCCCAGCATCCCAGGCCCTCAACCCGCACTCCTCCCCCGCTGCGCGACGTGGTCCACCCTTGCCCCTCGCTGTCACGTAGGACCTACGTCTCCGTCGGGCCCGCATGTCAGCCGCCTGGGCTAGCCCGCGCCGCGGTGGGAAAAGCCCTCTGCGCGCTGTGTGGTCCAGTCAGCAGCTGGCCCACCGTCAGCGGCTGTGGCTAGGTTTGCCTAGGTGACAAAAGTTTTCCTGTCTAGCTGATTAGATAAAACAAATTCAAAATTGATTTAAAATTCAAATTCAAATCAGTTTTCAAATAACTTTTAATTTACAAATCCAAATAATACAAATAATATATGTTTTTGAGTCAGAAAAATATGAGGAACTCAAATATGCCATTCAAAATATTGTTTGAACACTTAAAATTTCGAGATGATTAAAATTACAATAAAATGCCCTTTTTCTTAATAAATTAATAACTTTAATTCTACAACTCCAAATGTGACAAATAATATGTCTAAATCGATCAGCGCAACGAGGCCATTCTAGCTATGCAGTCCTTGTTCTGAATTGAAGCATGCATCATGTCATTATTAAAAATCTGAACTGTTTATAACAATAAACTGAGACCAAATAAATAATAAAATGCTTTATTCCTTGTATCCACACCTCACCTTTGCCATGCTACTTCAATGCCATGTAAATTGTGCATCATTCATCATGGCATGCTTGTTTGCTTGTCGCATTTTAATTCATATGTTGTGCACTTTATTTATGTTGGCCCTTGTTTGTTTGGTTCTTCTTCGAATAGACACCCAGCAGGAGAATTACCAGGAATCACAGGAGTATTACCCAGATCCATCTCTCGCTTCAATTGAGCTGCCAGGCAAGTACTACCACATGCTTGCATACATATAGTACCTATTAACTCTATCTTATTCTTGCATCATTGAGTCGCGATTGCATTAAATTGAATCCCAAGCACTGCATAGCCTTTACTTTTAAACCCCACCGAAGCTTGTTCCTCCATCCCATGAGCCATTACTACAGGAGTTGTTTGAGCCATGCGAGTCGTAGAAAAGCATGTGTAGGGTATGTGAGTGTCTGATGAATAACGAGGTACCTAAACAACTTAACCTGACTAGTAATGGGATAACTAATGAAAGAGGCACCGGTGAGCAATATCTGCTATTTGGTTTTTCATGCTCATTTGTGTCCCGTAGGACCCCGAGTACTTGATTCCTGTTCCTCGACTATTCGCACTATCCACATCTGGGGGGCCTTATGGACCCCCTGAGCCAGAGCTTGATTCATTCTTATTTCTTGGGGCCACAAAGTAGTTTGGGGCTTTGTTACTATCCTGTACTTATGCCATGCTTTACTGTTTTATTAAGATTGTGCGTGGAGCACCTGTACTGTTTTGGATCGTGGAATGTTTTCGCGGTATCGACAAGCCCAGTCACACTTTCGGGTTCCCAGTCGTTTACAGCCATTGACACAAACCTTGGGTCCGTCTCGGAGCCGGCCAACTTCATTGCGGGTAGCTTAATGGGGTGGCCCCCTGAAATATTTCTGAATCCTGTGATTGCTTTGTCGTGAATGGCTCGTTGGGTTTTGAGTTGGTTTTTCCGAGGTTGATCAAGTGTGTGTTGCTATTCGTGCACCCCTGCAGGGTAAATCTTTATGAAAGCCGTGTCCGCGGTTATGGACGACTTGGAGCACAGTTTCTCGATCATAGACAAGTATAACTAAAGTACCGCTTTTAATTTGACTAAGAACTTGACTAGTAAATAGTGCAACCCTCATGGAATGGTTAATAAAACTGCCAACGGATGATGGGGGTTGTTTGTCCGCTTCCTCGTTGGTAAGCGAGGAGGAGGATGGATCTGTTAATTATACTGTTATAACTGTTGTCCTTAATTCACGGACATCCGTCTATCATTGGTTAGGCGGATGGTTAGCGAATCTCTATAGAAGTGCTAGATATTATCTTTTGCTGCAATTGCGTCACCCTAGGTTGTGTCCCCTTTAGCGGCATAAAGACTTGCTGAGTACCCCTAGGGTCTCACACGATAAATTGTTTGATTCAGATGAACAGGTGTACCCGCAAGATGGATACTGGGTGGAAGAGACAGATGATGTTGGCAACGATCATTCGGTGTAGAGATTCCGGGAACGGGGATCCGTGAGATCTGTGGGCGGGATGTGTTTATTTATGGGACATCTTATGCCGATTTGCTTCTTATCCGTACTCGGATCTTGTTTTCCGCTTCCGCCTGATACTCTGATGTTTGTTGTATGAGGAGCTATCCTAAATTATTATCTCTATCTAGGATATTTGAATCTTGCCGTATGGCGTTGCAATATTTCTATTTCTTTTAGATGGAATGGCTCTGAGGACTGTTGTATGTGGCTTGCATACATACTCATTTGTGTATGTAGTTGATCCCTTTGCCTGCCGATTACGCCGCTTGTTCTTGTCCCGATGTTCTGAAAGTGGTTAGGACGGCCGAAAGGTCTACCGTGAGTGGCCCTGGGCCCCACCGTACTATTTTAACCACTTTCGTTCATCCAGGCATGTAACTAGGAGCGTAATTCATCGAGTTAGTTACAGGTTCGCCGTTTGCACAATGCCTTTTGCCTTATCTTTGATTCTTATGGCATTGTGCTTACCATTTGCTTTCGTGATTGGAACCATTTGCTTTTCTTCCGTATGTTGGACAAACGTGTGCTATGTGTGTGAACCATGGTTATGTCTATTGTGCTACGAATATGTGTACTTCATTCATCTGTCTAGCCTTGCATAGATATCCATGTTCTATATCTTGTCATGATATGCTTGCTTCCATAAAGACATAGGGGAAGCTCTCTATACTTTATTTAGGTGCACCTTGCATTCAAACGCAAATTCAACCAAGTGCACACTTTATGGGGGAGATCACATATGTCTCTATGGAATTCCTTGGCTTATTGCTCTTTATTACATCCTTGTGAACTCTAGCTCGGTTTGTCATCGCCAACCAAAAAGGGGGAGATTGAAAGGGTAATTTACCCTATATTGTTTTTGGTTGACAATGACACCGGAGTTAGTGTGGACTAATGCTACCTATCAGTGTCTTGAACAGGTATTAGTCCGCTGGGATGTTGGAAGATCATTGAAGACCCCCCCCCTTTCGATAATGAAGAGAAGTGCCGGAGCTTTACCTTTTATATGTTTCGTGAGTACGTAGGAACACTGCACTATTAAGAGGGGTTATCTCGATGAGCTTGCTGGGGATGTTTTTCCAAGCCTTATACACATCCTATACACCCACTTGTTCCATTACCAAAGAGAGAGAAGAAAGAAATCTAAGTTTGATAACATCTCTGCCAAACTCGGTTCTCAGGCCGGTTGAACCGGTTCCTAGACCGGACGGTCCGGTACCAGTCCCGGTCAACCGAACCCAAACTGGGATTCTCGGTTTCATATACCGAGTCTATCCGGGCTCACTCACAGTGAGCATCCCGGTTTGGATTCCGGTTGACCGGGTTGTACACCGGGCGGTCCGGTACCAGTTCCGGTCAACCGAACCCAAACCGGGATTCTCGGTTTCGTATACCGAGTCTATCTGGGCTCACTCACAGAGAGCATCCCGGTTTGGATTCCGGTTGACCGGGCTGTACACCGGGCGGTCCGGTGTGTGGTCCGGTCCAACCGAACTTAAAATCGAGTTTCGCAGGAAAAGCTACAAACGGCTAGATTTCTCTCTTAAGTATAAATACCTCTTCTTCTAGCTTGAGGAGGTTAGGCATTCAGTTCATATCTCACTCTTGGAGCTCACTCTCTCTCTCCCCATTGTTGAAACATAATTTCTTGAGGATCTCCCATTCTACCCAATCAAACTCAAATCCCTTTGGTAGAAAGCAAGGGGAGGTCCCGATCTACGTTTCCACCAAGCCAAATTTCATTCCCCCTTGAGTTCATCGAGTTAGCTTGTTACTCTTGGGTTTGTGGGAAACCCTAGGCGGTTAGGGTCGCCCGGAGGCATTCGGCTTGTGATTTACTCCGTGGAAAGTTTGTGAGGGTTTGGAGACTACCTTAAAAGTCTACCACGAGTAAGTGAGTTATTCCTTCGTGGGATAGGCTCGGAGAAGAAGGTGAGCCTTCGTGGCATTGGGGAATCCTTCGTGGAACCTCACACCTCTCCAACGTGACGTAGCCCCCTTCCCAAAGGTGGTGAACACGGGAATACATCTTCGTCTCCGCGTGCTTGGGTTATTCCTTAACCCCTCTCTTACTTGTGTTGTTTACTTTGTGATAGCCTTCGTGCTTGACGTATCTTGCATCATCATCTAGGTTGCCTCACCTAGTTTGCATATAGGCACACTTATATTCCGCAAAGCCTAAAACTTGCAAACGATTATAAAGAATTTGTTAGAAACCTATTCACCCCCCCTCTAGGTAAACCATCTTACACTTTCAGTAACCTTGGGTGTTGAGAATACAACTTGATTTTGGTAGGAAACAAGGGATATATGATCTAGGGTGATGCTATTTTCATACCATCAAAATCTGGTTGGATCTTGGGGCTCAGAGCTCCCCTTGGGTCATGGAGTATATGGATGGATAGACCAAGTGATGTAGATCACCATGGTGTAGAGGTTTGAGCTTGATCATGCTTGAGCTCACCAAGCATTGATTCCAAACTTTGAATAATAGCTTTTGTCAACTGATGTTGAGGTAAGGAGTACATCATCTACTATACAATCAGATGCATAAGCATAGATAAACATAAGCAAACACTACATCACTAAACAAGATTTTTTCCCCTGATTTTTGCATTCTGGATAACTAATCAGAATTGCTGAAATTGGGATGTTACATCTGCTATCATGATTGAGCTCATCTCTTTTTTGAACCCTCTGGTTTGGGATATGCTTCTATTAATATGGAGTACTTACATAGGATTCGATTGCAGATGTGTGCATTGATATTGATCAAATCAGGTCAGGTAATTTCTATACCATCAATTGTCTGATGCATATTAATTACTACTATTTTATGAATTATACATGTGTTTCCTTCTAGGTCAGTAGACCTAACTATCTATCATGTAGAAGAAACTGATGGAGAAAAATCTTTAATGTTTGCCTATTTCTGATTATTCTTACAATATTGTTATGCCTAGACTTTGTTTGCCCAGATTTATCGCAGCCATTTTTCTTTCCTAGCACATGTGCATCAGTGTTAATACTTGTGCGATTGCCTCTGTTGTGCATGAATTTCACTTTCCTAAGGAAAAGGATATCACAAGTATCTTTTCCTTTGCATCAACCCAATTACCCTCATAATTAGTAAGGGACACATAATGTTTATACCTGACCATGATCACGACACTATGAGAGCAAGAGAGTACTTCATTTAGTTAATTTTGTTCGGTATTGCATAGTTTGATGATTCCATCTAAGAGTGTTTTCTATGTTTCGTTTAAATAAGAGGGTACCTTTAATCACATTGGAGCCATCCTTTTATGATACCAAAGCATGGTGTTCCTAGGTTTTTCTATTTGTAACCCCTTCATTGTATGCCGAGGTAATCACCTCCAACTTAGGGCCTCCCTGTATGATGTATTTTCAGCCATCTTATATGGGATGAAAGCAATATGGGTATGTATGTTTGGGTAAGTGGAAATTTCTTTTACCCTAAGATGCACCCCTAACGACATCTCTTGCTTGATCAAGGACACATGATCTATTTTGAATTAGTATAATGAAGTTATGCTGGTATCAAGGTATTAATTGTTCCATGACATGTGAGTTAATATATTACTTTGCATCTCTAGTTGCCTCATATGGGGTATTTACTCTACCGTCCTTTCTTTGGCATCCATTGATCTCATCGTTCATATGGGGTATCATTATGTTGTGAAATACTTATACCTAAGTCTCTTTGTTACCGACATGTTACTAGAGAGATGCAAGTTGTCTAGACTAAGAGTTTGTAGTGCAGGTGAATTGTGATGTGAGTACTTATAAATTATAATCTAAAACGTTAGACTTTGGGTCACTACGGTTGGGGTCTCACGCATGGAGCACCTACATGTCCCTCCTTTCAGTTTATGTTGCTCTTTGAATTCTGGGTAGTGATATTTAGAAGTTTTTTATACTCTTAACTATTTGTGATTATTGAAGGACAACTGGTGAAGTTTGCAAGCGTCACCATTTCTTTGGAAAGGAAAGAGGTCACTAGAGCCGATTGAAAATTGTTCTCTACAAATATTTGCTATTTGGCCAGACATGTATGAGAAACCAACAGTGTACCGACAAATAAAAATGTATAAAGTGCATGCTTATTGATTCTGAAAAATCTATTGACCTACATTTTTTCTTTCATAGGATTTTTTTCATTGTTGAAAGCAATGTTGGTTTGATGACAATGTCTCCTCAGGAATATTCTAGAAAATTTTAGAAATGCATTCAATAATAAATAATTTAAATGACATGTTGAGACATGTCATCAGTTACAATATATAGTACATCTAGGCATTATCATTGACCAATTTATTGTGTATGTAATATATGCACTAACTGAAATAGAGTATTATGCGCCATTGATATATAACTACTAGCTGGCGTGGCCAAGACATCTGATCCTCTTCATATTTGTATTGTGCTCCTTGCTGGTGGTCATGTGAGGGTACGCTTCGGCTGGTGTTGGCTGATGTAGCAAACTAAAACAACATGTTGGCTGATGTAGCAGACTAAAACAACTAGAATGCCACACTATATGTGTGCCATTCTCGATAGTAGTAGAGAACAACGTGACTACAAGTATACTTCACTGGCCACGTTGTGCCAGAGCGCGCATACCCGTCGTTTGCTTGCTCATCTAGGAACAACCCAAGGAACTCACATGGTCAACCCCATGTGTCTCTTCCCCACACACCAAGTTGATGGTGATTGATCTCTTACAAATATCTATGTCTTCTAATTTGATGCAGAGTTAGAAACACGCGGGACAACTTTACAAGTACTATACCAAGTAGTAAACTCTACTTGTTTGTTGATTTGCAGACAAGATCAGAACTGAACATTTTCAGTGTTGTTCAGCCATATACGGGAGCAAATGTCTTTGTTTTCTTGCATTATTTCGCTAGCTTTTGATCTATGTTCTTCTCATTTAATTGCCGTGTAAAAGTCGAAACTATGAATTGAACAACAATCAAAATGATGGCACGTGAAAAGAGAAGTTGCAAACTGAATTTAGATGATGTTTGGTCTGCTATATATTGTTCCTATATGAGTTCAAACTATTTGTTTGTTTCTTTATAGAATTATAGGGCAGTAAAACCCATTACTGCTAGACGAGTACAACCGTAAGCCTAATTAATTGTCCATTTCGTCGCCTACTATTCGGGTGCAATTTTTATTTCAAATGTGAAATTATGTATATATGCATGTCCTAATTTCAGTTGTAAAGCAATATCTAATAGATTATAAGGTTTTTTGACAGCAAAAGTAGCTTATAAGTTATTTGCCAAGGAAGTATAGTCGTTCAATACAAGAAGTAATTTGTGTAGCAACCGTGCGATACGTACTCCACTTCATGTCTGTTACTCCGTGATCTCAATCTCAATTTCGTCCGAGGAGAAAAGATTGAATCGGGAGACATATCTAGATCAGATAGGAAATCAATAAGGAAACGTGTACATAACGCATTGATAGAAGTATCCTCTACGGCCCTATATTTGTCGATTTGATTGATCTCTGGCATATACCCACACATGTACTGGTAGCGAAAATCGGAACAACTCAATCGAGTCAATAGAACTTGACGAGTCGCTTGGCAAACAGCCGCAACGAGATCGTTCGTCCTACATTAGTGAAAAATACGCCAGGAAGTTGCTCTCCGACGAGAACACGGCCGCCAAGCACGCCGTGCACCAAGAGCTGATGGACCTCGGCATCGACGGCCAAGCGACCATGTAGATGTACCACTCCGACAACATGCTCGCCAGTAGCCGCCGTTGGCTAACGCGTTCCGGGAGGACCTTGCACGCTACATGCTTGGAGAGCATACCCTACTGCCTCCGTCGGTAGCAACCCGTCGTCGGCCCAAATAAGCATGGCAAGGGGCAGTAGCCGTAGTACTAATTGTCCGTTGAGTCGAACGCGACACATGGGAGAAAAAATGGAAGACGCATTCGGTTGGGACGTTGAAAAAAAAAAGAAGTCGGTGGAGAAAAGGCCTTCAACCAAAACAGGGGTATATTAGGTTGGGAAATTGGAAAAAAGATGGTCTATCGAGACAAAGGCAACACATGAAGAATAACTAAAACGACATGTTTGATTGGGAGCTCACGTGCGGTGTCGTTTTTTCAGCAACTGTAGCACGGGCATTCAACTGTAAGTCTAAATTTGATGGTATTATCCTGATTAAACATTTGTGTATTTTATAAAGAGTATTTGAGGGATTGAAAGAGATTGGTTAAAAGGCAAATCCCCTTCCATCCAAAACCTCGGGGATAAAAATACCAAGTAATTCGGTTCATCCACTCCCCTAGTGGATTGGGGTGGTTTGGAAGGGCTTAGAAGGATTTTGTCTTCCCCCTCAATCCCAGCCAATCCCGCTGAATTCTTATGCAACCGAACAAGCCCTAAGGCCTAAATAGGAAAGAGAGAGTCCCGGTCGAGGAAGACAGCGCCGACGGTGGCCCTCCGCTCGCTGCCTCGCCCGCTCCCGCTCCCTCTCACCGGTTGGCTCACCCCGCGTCGGCGCCGTTATCCCCCTCCCCAATCCTTCATCGGAGGCACCTCCCTGGCTACCCACCCCACTGGAGTTGGGCCCTCCCGGCGGCGCGCGGTGGACGTAGCGCGGTGCGGTTGGTGCCCGGTGGCGGTGCGCGGGGTGGGTGTCTTGGGGCAGCGTGGAGGGTGGATTTGGTTCCTGATTTTGGGAAGGACGAGCTCACGAGCTGGTCGGTGTCGGTTGGGGAAGACGAGCCTCTCGGGGGTGAGGAGGGTGCGCCCGTGCTGTCGATCTAGCGCACGCGCGCTGGCTATACGCGTCCAAAAACTCGTGTTTCTCCCGTTCCCATCTACTATTCGCTCCCCGCCCCGTACAGCTCACCCACGCCGCCGGCCACCGTCCCCCCTCCGCGCGAATAGTCGGATATAGAATCTTGCGAACCCGCCCCGTACAGCTCACCCACGCCTGCCCTCCTCTGCTCCCGCTGCACCCGATCGAACCGCGAAGGTACCCACGTCCCGCATTGCCCCCGCCGAGATCGCACTGGGTGTTGGAGGGCAATTCAGATGGTGCCCGATGGGAGCGTGAAGGACCAGGAGGTCTCGACCTCGTCGTCCACAGCCGCTGCGGCCATAGCGAGGGCAGCGCGGCCGCCTAGGCCGGTGAGCTTCAAGAGGTTCACCATGTGGCACCCGATGAAGCACCGCCGGTTCCGAGCAGGGGGCACCAAGAAGATGGCCGTGGCCTCGTCGTCCGCTCAGGTGGTGGCGGGGGCCAGAGAGGTGGGGGAAGCGACCATGGCGGCGGCGGCCATGGGGGCGCTGAAGGATAGCGAGCGGGATGACGAGAAGGGGCAAGTATGGGGCAGCTGGAAGAGGTAACCTTGCCTTATGCCCTTATAGTACAAACTACTACTACAATGCAACGATGCATAGTTTTGTTGTTGGTTTACTCAGAGTTTGATTTTACAATTTGCATCTACGGCGTGTTTACTTTAAACTAGTGATTGCGGAGTGTGCTTGGTGATGTGGTACTCAGGTATTTGGAGATGTTCTTATCACCAATTGCCAGACCACCTTATGGTCTGTTTAAGCTTGAGAATGCATGTCAGCAGTAACCCTATTTCTTCATCTATTATGTTCCTTATTAATTCCTCTCTTGCGATCATCTGTGGTTGCAGTGATGATGGAAGTATGCATTGTGGATACTCTAGCTTTAGAGGGAGAAGAGCAAGTATGGAAGACTTCTACGACATAAGATCATATAAAACAGATGCTAAACAAATAAACATCTTTGGAGTATTCGATGGTAAAGAACTTTTACTGTTCAAACACTTCATCATTCTACTTTATTGTTCAGACTCAAATTCTTTTGTCATCACAGGACATGGTGGTTCATGTGCTGCTGAGTACCTCAAGGAGCACTTATTTGAAAACCTCCTGAAACATCCAGCTTTCATTACCGATACAAAATTGGCAATAAGTATGATGTTTACTCATAGAGCGTTACTTCATAATCAACTTTTGCTTCTAGTAGCTGAGCAACCATACTAACTAATGGCAATTCTCAGGTGAGTCCTATAAGGAGACTGACTCTGATTTCTTGGGTGCTGAAACCAATATTCATAGAGAGGGTGGATCAACTGCGTCAACAGCAATTTTTGTTGGCAACCATCTGTTTGTGGCAAATGTTGGTGATTCACGGGCTGTGATATCCAAGGCGGGCAAAGGTGTGTGTGTGTGTGTGTGTGTGTGTGTGTGTGTTTTCTCATTACTTTTATCACAGTTAGTTTTATATACAGCTACATCAGAGCCTTGACCATGCATTTATTTCTAATCCTACTAATCACTTCATAATTTTCTATGACTCCTTCATATCTCGATTTAAACTAGTGGTGGATAATTGCTCGCATGCCACTTATCATGATTCTTGGTGTGCTCTTTCAAATTTGGTATGGATCTCATCACGAGGAAGGCCCAACATTGCAGAAATGATGACTACTTTTATCAGTAATTAGTATCCTAGAACCATCAAATGCTTATTTTGTAGTTCAGATGATTTAGTATTTTCTTTTCTTACGTAAGCAGTGCAGCTAGATATTTTTAATATTTTTTCTTTGAAAAATAGATCATCTGACTTCATTTCTTTCAAGCAAATTTATCGAAAGGACAAGCCACTTTTCTGTGTTGAATAGAATACTGATTGGACAGATCATGTGCTAAATATGTACAAGGGTGCAAACTGGCAGTGGATAATCCAAAATGTCCGTTATTCATATTCGGGAAAATGCATTTAGAGGAAACACCACAACTGGAAATGGCTGTAGGAAACACTACAACTGAATCAAAACTATGTTGGCTAACATTTATCACTGTTAGTATTTCATTGGATAATGCGTCCGTGTCCTAAGTGATGTGCTTGACTTAAAAATTACATTTACGCAAGAAAGAAAGATCATGTTGCACGAGCAGCTTATCTAGCAGTATTTGGTGCCGTATTGAATTATTCATATGAATCCTATAATATGTTGGTAAATCACTTCAGTCTGCTTGTTTTGCAGCTATTGCACTCTCTGATGATCACAAACCAGACAGATGCGACGAGCGGGAACGGATTGAAAATGCTGGAGGAGTTGTTACATTTAGTGGTAAGCCTGATTTACATGTGTCATTATAAAGGTGTATTAGCTGATTATGCGAAATGTTTATTTTGTAGGAACATGGAGGGTAGGTGGTGTACTTGCAATGTCTCGGGCATTTGGCGACCGCCTGTTGAAGCAGTTTGTTGTTGCAGAGCCTGAAATACAGGTGATATTGGAATCCTCATTAACTTTTTATTGTATATAGCAACTAAAAACATACCGTAGTGAAATGGCCCTGGATCTTGATAGATGTCATGTATTCTGTCAGGAACAAGAAATAGACGATGAACTGGAGTTTCTTATTTTGGCCAGCGATGGGCTGTGGGATGTGGTGTCAAATGAGGTTAGTGATGTCATATACTCCCTCCAATCCAAAATAATTGACTTGGATTTATCTAGATTCGGATGTATCTAGTACTAAAACATGTCTAGATACTTCTGAATCTAGAAAAATCCGAGTCAATTAATTTGGATCGGAGGGAGTACCAAAATTATACACATACATGTTTTGCCTTTCTTTTATGGCACATGTACCAATAGTACAATAGTAAAATACCCATTGTGCTCTCTTGGGTGAACTATATATAGTAGATTTGGCAGTGACACATAGTGGTGAGAATCAAATAGGGACTTGTATATGGCATACTGATTGATGTGAACTGATAACCAATGTTTAGGAGTGGACTAAGCCTTATTGAGTCATTAAATTCATATATATTCAAAATGCAAGCCATTTTGTGATACAAAATTCAATGACCTGTGCAAAGTTACCATCTCTTATTCTATTTAAGTGACAAGAAATGATCCACGGTGTATCTTTTGCCAACAACTTTTCTGGTTTTTCATTTTAAAATGAGAATCATGGGAATATATTGGATTCCCTAATATTTTCCAAGTTTGTCCTGATATAATAACTTTTTTCCAGCATGCCGTTGCATTTGTGAAGGAGGTGGTGGGCCCTGAAGCTGCAGCCTGGAAGCTGACAGAGATCGCTTTTAGGCGTGGGAGCACCGACAATATAACTTGCATTGTAGTAGAATTTCATCGTGACAATGTTGGCAATGGACAAAGTTGATTTCAGCTGTTGTCTTTTCTTGTCTCTTTTTAACTTATTCTGGCATCATCTGTACTGATGAAGGTCGAACTATGGCCTTTTCAATCGTTTACTTATATATTCGTGGTAGCTTTAGTGGCTCACCTGCCGTGATGTTGTCTCTGGATTCATTATCCCCAATTGATCAGTTTGCCAATTTGAGTCTGAGTTGCTCTGCAGTTTGGATGCTATGACTTTGCGTAACCATCAGACCCTACATCATGAGTACTGGATCATTTTCTGTGTGGTTAATGTTGCTGCAAATATTGCCACTATTTTAATCCCAATTTTCTCTTTGACATTTATCGTAAAATACTACTCGTAGTAATGATGCAGTACTTCATAATGGAAAGCAGGCAATCCAAGATATTGTTTCGAAGGATAATGAGAACTGATGCGACTTGCTTGATGATGGGGCTGACGAGAATATAAGCTGACTCATGTTGCTACTAGTACTTGCTTAGCTTGTTGCAAGTCCAGTGTAAAGCTGTACCAACGATACCAAATAGTAGCAGCTTGCCTTAGCTGCGCCGATAGAAAATGAGTCTTTTGGTAGACGGTTGCACTGTTGGCAAGATCTGAAGCGAATTTCACTTCTGAAGCTGACCTGTCGTTGTTCTTCAGTCAAATCCCTACCTCTATGTCACCACTATGTAACTAGGTTGACTTATAAATTTCATTTTAAGCTTCACCACTATGTAACTAGGTTGACTTATAAATTTCATTCTCTTGCACAATTTAGAAATAGCAATGACTCTTGTCTTAACCATATACTTTCTCCGTTCCACATTATTATAAGATGTTTAAGTATTTTTCTGAAACACATGTATGTAGGCACCGCATAGTGTGTAGGTTGACTCATTTCCGTCTGTATGTAGTCAATAGTGAAGTATCTAAAACATCTTATAATTTGGAACGGAGAGAGTACATATGTTTTTCCTCATGATCTACAGTGCGCCTTCTATTTGGGCCGGGTTGTGAGTAGGTTGCACCCAGTCCATATGCAATGGATTGTTGAATACGGGCCTTTTTGTTTGGGCTGGCTGTGCTGCTGTGCAGGCAAAGCTGATGTGCTGAGTGTTGTTGTTTGGCAAGTTAGCTGGCTGTTTGGCTGGCAAGTGAGAAATTGTCTGAAATGTCCTTAGAGTTATAAGAACGTGTATTTGTGCCGATTTATGTATTAAATAATTTTTTGATCACTTAAATTCCAAAAAAGCTATAAAATACGATGAATGCAAAAGAATATGCACACCGAATAATCCATAAATATATTTTGTCCAAAATACATACCATGGGATTACACTAAATAATATACCTATCACAAATGGACATGCCACTTTTTATCTTAAATACCGAAATGACTATGAGACATGGCGTCATCACGATGATCAAAAAACATATCCATGCACAATAAAAAATAGCAAATTATCCCTCAAAAAAATAATAGCAAATTAACCCATTCATCTACATAGCTAGAGAACTAACTCCACTATTACGAGATGTACTAGTACTATTTTGATTCCAGTCAAGAGTGGAGCAATATACAATGGCAACATCGCTAGCAAACACAGATCGGAGATGCGCAATTGGCTAGCTTCGAGTGATTTCAACACCAATCGGAACTGGCTGAAATCCCCCCAGCGTGAACTGGCTTGCTTGAGCGCTGCCGGCCAGCTGCTGTACGCACGTGACGTAGGGAGGGCCGTGCAGGAGGTCGGACGCGCGGCAACACAGCGTGCAAGACATGGGCCGGCGTGCCGGTGTTGCTTGAGTGCGGACGGTACGGAGGAGCTCCGGTGGCAGTGTTTCAGTAAATAGTTGAAACGAAAGGGGCAAAGGTGTTTACCGTTTCGGTTTGACAAAGGAAAAGCTCGAGAAGCATCTTCCGGACGTGTTTTTCCACATAGGGGGGAGAAGGACCTGCTTTAGGAAAAGCCCATAGCGCAGCCGACCTCTTTGTTTCGTTTGCCCTACTTATTTTCGTGAAAAGCTTAAAAAAGCCTAAACAAAGAGGCCCTACATCAACCTGTTCTTAGAGCATCTCCACTCGGGTTCACAGGAGACCGTTCTTAGGGCGAAATTTTTATCCGGATGGTGAAAAATGACCCAGTCGTGTTCCCAGGACACCGAATTGGTCCGGATTTGGCCCAACTTTCATCTGGCGTTTCCAGGTCGAACCCAGTGCGCTGGGAACCATCTGGGATAGCCAGACGCAGCGGAATCGGCGAAAAAAATAGCTCCACTCGGCGGAGAAGGCCGAGCGTCGTGCCGCTCGCCAGGCGCGCCACTTATTGTCCTCGACGACGAGGAAGACGACGACGAGGGCACGCCCTCGTCTTAGCCAAGGCGCTGCGACGACCCCGGCCAGGGCAGCTCGCACCCACCACAGCCGTTGTCAGGGGGATGACCCCCGGATAGCCTAGCCGGACAAGAATAAGGGCAAGCAGGTACCGGCTAGCTAGCAGATCCTAGCCGGACGCAAGCACCAGACAACACAGAAGGTAGCCGGATTAAGGAAGGCATGCAAAACCCAGATCTGGCTATACGGCCGTAGCCGGATGCAATCAAGACGGAGGCAGGGCGATGTGCTGCACAATGCACGGTACGCCCTGGTACAACGACAAGAGCATAGGAGGACAAGGACCATGCCGAGACTTTGTGGCTGACGGGGGAACAGTGGCCGGTTCCTGACGCCAGGCTCGCACGACGTTTACTGTGTCCATGACGACCCGCACGGCACGTACCGTCGATAAGACTCGCCACTACTTGGTACTGTAGATGACCAGCTGGCTGGGGCCCGCCTGTGGGACCCGCCTGCCGGACTAGCCAGTAAGATCGCTACCCCCAACCTATATAGGGGGGGCAAGGCTCTCGTAGCAAGGGTGGCCATTGGAGTAGCTAGTCAGTTCATACAGCCCGAGGAGCAAGTTGTATCCCTCCTATCATACTTAGTCAGATCGACAGGAGTAGGGGTGTTACCTCCGCACGAGTGCCCCGAACCTGGGTACTTCCTGTGTCACGCTACTCTTGCTAGTATCCAACCCCGCATGCGGACGCCGTCGATAGCTTCCCTGCCGTTTGCCAACACCTCTATCTAGCCTGTTCAGGCACTGCCGTTCCCAATACAACGATAGCCGTCGAGCGACAATGACGACGACGACGGCCCGAGACGCCGACTACACATGCCTCTACCGCAACTTTGGCATATGAACGGCGCCACCGGCGGCATCGGCATCGGCATCGCCATCGCCTAGTAGTTGTTTTTATGTTTTTTATTTTTCTTTTAGACTAATGCAGTCAAAATTCGGGCATATGTCCGAATTTAGCTTAATATGTACAAACTCGCCTATGTTTAAATAAAATCATCTATATTCGTCTAAATTTCGCGGAGTTTGATTAAAATTTAGCCAAACGCGGGATCTCGGTCTAGGAACGCGAGTAAAAAAAACTGTCATTTTTAAACTAAAAGTTACATCAGTCCGGCGTTAAATAGCGTCGGATTTCAGCCTGGAAAGGCCAACTGAGTGGAGGTGCTCTTAGGATGGAACACCTAATTCCTTTACCTAGTAGGCTCAGGAAAATCGCTGGCTGGCCTCCAGCACCAATACGGAGTTCGGGATATCAGCAGAGTTCGGCATATCACCTGATTCCTTTACCTAGTACAGGACGTGTCGTCAAAGTTTTCAGTGTTGGGATGGAGCTAGCATTTGAATTAAAATCGAATCGAACAGAACAGTCCGCCCAGTTTGAAACACAATAATCGTCCAGTACACATCCAAAGTTGAAAGAAACCGGTTCATCATACTACACCGACTAGACTAGGACTAGAACCCGATCGCAACTCCACGCCCCAATCCTACTGTACTATATAGATCGCTGGGGGAACGCACCAACCTGCTCAATCGAGACACACAACACCAACCAACAAACGACAACTCGCCGCGATTCTGTAGCTCTCGAGTCTCGACACGACCTGAAGCAAGCAAGCGACCATGGGTCTCGGCGGCAAGGCCGCGGCCTGGGTGGCCGTGGTCCTGGCCTTCTTCCTCTTCGCGTCAGCAGCAGCGGTACCCGACATGTCCATCATCTCGTACAACTCGGCGCACGGCGTCCGCGGGCAGGAGCGGACGGAGGCCCAGGTGCGCGCGATGTACGACCGCTGGCTCGCGCGGCACGGCCGTTCCCACAACGCGCTCGCCGAGTACGACCGCCGGTTCCGCGCGTTCTGGAACAACCTCAAGATCGTCGACGCCCACAACGCGGACGCCGGCGCGAGAGGGTTCCGCCTCGGGATGAACCGCTTCGCCGACCTCACCAACGAAGAGTTCCGCGCCGCCTACCTCGGCGCCGCCGCGAGCGGTCACGGGCGCCACGCCATCGTCGGGGAGAGGTACCGGCACGACGGCGTCGAGGCGCTGCCGGAGTACGTGGACTGGAGGGAGAAGGGCGCCGTCGCGCCGGTCAAGAACCAGGGCCAGTGCGGCAGCTGCTGGGCGTTCTCGGCGGTCGGCGCCGTGGAGGGCATCAACAAGATCGTCACCGGCGACCTGGTTACGCTGTCGGAGCAGGAGCTGGTGGAGTGCGCCAGGGACGGGCAGAACAGCGGGTGCAACGGCGGGATGATGGAGGACGCCTTCGACTTCATCGCCGGGAACGGCGGCATCGACACGGAGGAGGACTACCCTTACACGGCCAAGGACGGCAGGTGCGACCACGCCAAGAGGAACCGCACGGTGGTGTCCATCGACGGCTTCGAGAGCGTGCCCGAGAACGACGAGCTGTCCCTGAAGAAGGCGGTGGAGCACCAGCCCGTGAGCGTGGGCATCGAGGCGGGCGGGCCCGAGTTTCAGCTCTACGAGTCCGGGGTGTTCACCGGCAGGTGCGGCACGGAGCTCGACCACGGCGTGGTCGCTGTTGGATACGGCACGACGGACGACGGCAAGGACTACTGGATCGTGCGCAACTCGTGGGGGGCCAACTGGGGCGAGGGCGGCTACATCAAGATGGAGCGCAACGTCACCGCGCGTACCGGCAAGTGCGGCATCGCCATGATGGCGTCCTACCCCGTCAAGACCGGGCCTAACCCGACACCCAAGCCGAACCCGCCGGAGCCGACAAAGCCGGTGACCTGCGACCGCCACAACAAGTGCCCGGCAGGGAGCACCTGCTGCTGCACCCACGGCGTCAGGAAGACGTGCTTCGTGTGGGGGTGCTGCCCCGCCAAGGGCGCAACCTGCTGCAAGGACAGCGCCACCTGCTGCCCATCGGACTACCCCGTCTGCAACCAAGAGAATCGCACTTGCTCCAAGGTAGTAACTAGTATTACCCAACTTACCCAATCTGTGACTCCTCGATCATGTTCTCAGTTTGATTTATATAGGATCAATTTGCATGGCAACTTTGTTGGTTTGGTGCTAATGTATATGTTCCTCGGACTTTTTTTTGACAGAGCAAGAACAGCCCGTATACCGTGGAGGCGCTCATCCGTACTCCGGCCAAGCGAAGGACGACAACGCCGATTATAGACCTGATCGATTCGATGTTCTCATAGTTGGATATCTAAGCTAGGATCTTAGGTCTTCAAATTTTTCTTACTCCCTCCGACCCATATTAGTTGACTTAGATTTATCTAGATCCGGATGTATCTAGTACTAAAACATGTCTAGATACATTCGAATCTAAACAAATTCGAGTCAACTAAAATGGTTCCGAGGGAGTAGTTTTTTTTAGTAGTATAGGAGACGTTGTACCCAAGCGCTCATTGTATATATCCATTATTTTTCTGGCACATTTCTTTGTTTCCAGCTCTATCTGAATCTTTACTATTAAAAGAGAGAACCTGCAGTTATGGTACGTCCGATGGTGTCACACTTCAAACAATTTACAAACAAATGCCACCACAACCCACTGAGACAATCTCACGTCCACAACTAACAACCCGCTCGCACCTCCTAACAAATCTACACCATTTATTATCGCAACAAATAAAACAAACTATCCGATAGAAAATACCACCATGTTCAATCACCTCACGCTGTAACATCCTTATCCCATAATGTACTCTCCTGATCTCCTCCTACGTTTTAGCTAGCTATTTCACACGCCAGGCTCATACGCATCTCGTGCCCACGATGGCATCTCCAACATCGTCTTCTTCCTCTCATATCTTCCCATCTCGCTGATCAGGGGTTGCACCACCAAGTGGTCTTCGACAGCCAGGCTCGGACGCCAGCCACAGCACGGCAGCCGGCGGGTTCGTCATCCTGGACGTTGGCACAACGACGGCACCACCGCCAGTCTCGACCCCGTGGACAACCGTAAGTACACAAACAGCCCCCGATCCAACCTCGAACACAAAGCTCACCGGTGATGGTGATATGTGGCCAGATTCTTTTGGTTCGTTTTGGAGTCCTCTCTGATAATTATCTAGAGTATCTTAAGTGTGTTGTGAACGCAACAGCGGGTGGTCAGGCCACTGTCGAGGAAGGGATCATAGCGGAAGCACCCATTTTGCTGATCAGGAGTCGCAAAACTATGTACTGCAAAGAGTACAAACCACCTTGCCATCGTCCATATCCTATCCAAACCAATAGCCAACACAGGTATCATCTTCCTCCACAATAAACTCCATAGATTGCTTATCCGGTGTCTGACATATGTGATCAAAGTTAAAAGCAATCTGCAGTCCCCCACCCCTGTCCAATCCACTATCCACCACTGGAATTTTCTTCCTCCACGATCACCTCTGCAGCTTGCTTATCAAGCGTCAAAAGTCCAAACTGGTGTCCACCACTGAAATTTTCTTCCTCCACGGGTACATCTCCAACTTGCTTATCCAGTGTTCATAGACCAACTGGATTCCCTCTAATCGTTATTGCATCGGTGTACAACAATCAAGACCATAGGAAGAACAACACTGGTGTAATCATGTGTCTTTTGACTTCTAATCCTCCCCGCCATCTCATTGTTTTATCCTAGGTTGCCAGATCCCTTGTGTCTCTCCGAACTTGTTGACCTACTCGGACTTAGCACACGCCCAGTCTTTATTAACCGCATATACTTCACAAATCAGTTCCATTGTAGTCAGGTGTTTATATAGCGAGTTTTTGTTACATATGATGCAATTCGAAAATAATACATAGGATGGGGCTTGTTATCGATAATTGATCTTCATATATCAGCATATGCACACATAGTGTTGTTTTGTTTCCATACATTCCATTTGAATATTTCAATGATTAGTGAGTAACTTTGCACATATATACCATTTTCATGCAGATGTCACAGCCACAACAACATGCAGATGATTATAACATAAATATTACCCTCCGTCATCTCGTCTAACGGATCCTGGTGAAACTTTCAATGGTAAAGTCTTATAACATTGCATTTTGAAAACTAGATGCATTTCAATATAGTTACGCAATTTGTTGTACATATAGAATCATGAACTTTAACAACCTTATTAGGGTTATATTAATGGCATTTTTCTCCAAAGGTGAAGGGCTTGAAGTTGCTTGCTCCCTTGACCTTGCACTGCTCTAGGGAGCACCAAGCATTGGTGAGCCTATTTTGACGACCCCAATTGATCGTCAATACGAGACAATTGCAAATATGAAAAAAGACATCAATAAAAGAAGACGAGAACGTGACAGAGCACGCCGAAATAGCTTAACAAATGAACAAAATAAGGAGATGAATGCCCAAAGAAGAGCAGCTAGGCAAAAGAAAATGATAGATGAGAGGAATGTCAGCCAGAGACAGGCAAGGCAAAATGTATCAGCCAAGGAGAGAGAAGAGATGAATGCTTGTCGAAGAGAACGCAGGGAGAACGTACCACATGAGGAAAGGCAGACACTGCTAGCTCTACGTAATGCAAGACTTGCAGAAAAGCGGAATACCCCATGCGCTGAATCCATTGCAATGCCTGTTGGAGATATGCCCAAGAGGCAATAATAAAAGTGATTATTATTATATCTTTGTGTTTATGATGAATGTTTACATCCCATGCTACAATTGTATTATTAGGAAACACTAATACATGTGTGTTTTGTAAACATAAGAGAGTCCCTAATAAGCCTCTTGTTGAACTAGCTTGTTGATTAATTGATGATCATGGTTTCCTGATCATGAATATAAGGATGTGATTAATAACAAGGTTATATCATTAGGAGAATGATGTGATGGACACACACCCATAGTAAGCGTAGCATAAGATCAAGTCATTAAGTTCGTATTGCTGTAAGCTTTTAAATGCATAGTAACCTAATCCTTTGACCATGAGGTTGTGTTAATCACCATCAGCGGATGGGTACTTTGATGACATCAAACGCCGCTTCGTAACTGGGTGGTTATAAAGTTGTCATTGGGTATTCTGAAAGTATGTGTTGAAGCGCATGAACCAAGATTGGGATTTGTCCATCCATATGACGGATAAATATGCTCTGGGCCCTCTCGGTGGAATGTCATCTAGTTAGCTTGCAATCATGTGACTAGGTCACAAGGGATGACATATCACCAAACGAGTAAAGAGTACTTATCAGTAACGAGGTAGAAGTAGGTATGGGGATGCCGACGATCAAACCTCGGATAAGTATAGTATCGTGAGACAAAGGAAATTGGTTTCGTATGTAAATGGTTCAATCGATCGCGAAGTCATCGTTGAGTATGTAGGAGCCATTATGGATCTCCAGGTCCCGCTGATGGTTATTGATAGGAGATGTGTCTCTATCATGGCTACATATTCACGAATCGTAGGGTGACACACTTAAGGTTCGAAGTTGTTTTAAGTAGATATGGAATATGCGTTGGAGACCGAATGTTGTTCGGAGTCTCGGATTGGATTCGGGACATCACGAGGAGATCAGGAATGGTCCGGAGAATAAGATTCATATATAGGGGATCATTTTCTAAGTTAGGAAATGTTCCGGAGTGTTTGTATGAGGATTCTAGAAGGTTTCGGAATGTTCCGGAAGGTTCTAGAAGATATCTTGGAGTTTGCTTGAAAATCAAGATAGGGATCAAGGAGTCCTGGTGGGTCAAGACAAGGAGTCGTGGGGGAGGAGGACTCCTCCCCCCACTCCCCAATCCGCCGGCCTAGAGGAGGGGAGTCCTACAAGGACTCCCCCTCCCCAAGGCGCCCTCCCCCCTTAAATAGAAGGGCAGGGGCGCCCCCTCCTCCCCGGCTCTCATAACTCCAATCTCTGCCGCCTCTCTCCTCCACCTTTCTTCTGCACAAGCATAGGCGAAGCCCTGCAGAATTTTCTACTCCACCACCACCACCACGCCGTCGTGCTGCTGGGATTCCGTGGAGAAGATCTACTACCTCCGCTGCTCGCTGGAACGGGGAGAGGAAGGTCTGCTTCGACTCCGCACGTGTGACCGACTGCGGAAGCGCTGCCGAAACGCGGTGCCGGAAGGATCGTCCACTTGACCGACTGCGGAAGCGCTGCCGAAACGCATCGCCGGAAGGATCGTCCACACGATCTTGAGATCGGCAAGTGATCGACTACATCAACCACGAGATCTAATCTCGTTAACGCTTTCGGATCTACGAGGGTTAGTTCCTATCTATCTCGTTATTCATGTCTAATAGATTAGATCTTGGCTTTTATCTGGATTAGATCTAGGTTTTGTTCGTTCTTGCGGTAGAAATTTTTTGTTTTCCATGCTACGAACCCATCAATGCCGTGCCCATATACAGCTACTTTGCATCCATCCACTTCCTAGAATTAATATAGTCTACGTACAGTTAGGGTATAACTGAAGTATGGAGGTATGTCTTGAACCATATCAAGGAGGTTGAGAAGGTGCCCAGTGTGAGAACGGGAAAACATCTCCATCTCATATGTGAGTAGATTTATGATCAATTTTATATGTTAAGCTATGTATTCCAGCTTGTTCATGTAAGCTTATTATACAACCTTCCAGTTATGTGTCCTTTCTTTTTATGCATATGAAATTAAATTATGCAAAATGATAAATTTAATGCCCGTGGAATACTGGCTGGATATATTTTCTATATAATATATGTGAGTATTATGTGGGGCCATGCATTATCCAAAGGGTGAGAGATTCACTGAAGCAAAGACAATTTTAAAAGCACCTATCAGTTAAAGTAACAGAATTTGTGTGTCTCATTAACTAACTCTCTGTTTTTCAGAAATTTCACAATTCATGTTCTATGGTCATATTTAAATTTGGCTAAAACTAAGTACTGTTGTGGTGATTACCTTACTATTATGTTAGGTTAGAACACTTAAACTGGTGGTTATCTGTGGATGTAAGATGACAAAACATGTTTGAACAGTTTTGGTGAAAATTACACTGGAATACTGTAATGTTGATGGTCTACGTCACCAAACACAATATGATAAGCACCCAACATTTATTCACTTCCCTGCACAACTTCACCGAGAGACATCTTCTATATGACGTTCAGGCTATATATTTTCGTACTCCCTCCGTCCACAAATAAGTGTACATCTAGCCTTGTCCTAAGTCAAACTTAATAAAGTTTGACTAACTTTTTAGGAAAACGTAGTATATTTATGACACTAAACTGGTACCACTAAATCTGTTCTCAAATTTAGTTTCATAATATGTCAATTTTATATAATGTATGTTGCTATATTTTTCTATAAAGTTGGTCAAATTTGATTAAGTTTGACTTCAGCAAAAGCTAGAAGTACCCTTATTCGCGAACGGAGGGAGTATTTGTTTCTCTACAAGGTGCTTGATGAAGTGTTCATCAGAGCAAACAATATGTAGCAGAGTTATAAGTTAGAGGTGGAGAAGAACATGTGGACGGTGCTCAGGTTCTATGCTGAACCTGTTTGTGAAGGAGAACGGTGTGCAGCCAGCAGTAACCACATGATCAAGTCTGAGAAATGATAAGAGTATGCGGTATGTACTACTTACATTGCACATAAAATGCATTGATATTCTCCTAAAAAATGCATTGATCGACTACTTATGTTGCACCAATTGGTTGTTATTTCTGGTGGAATAGAAAAATACTTAAGAAAAAAAATATAATTTTAATCACCTGAAGTGAAAATTGCGGCTTCTTCTGTGGTCTGTTGGCAGCTCGCTACAACATTTTTCTCTGATTTACCATAGCCATCTCAGTTACCCATGTATCATAATTCTTTTTTTTTTTTGAACACGGGAAAGGCCCAAAAGGGCCAGGAACATTGCATTAATCATCAGTGGTGGATTACATTTTACAAAGAGGTCCTCAGAAGAAAACACAAATACAACAAAGACCTCCAACTTTACACCCATGACCTTAGAACAAAATGGGAAAACACAATCAGGTCCCTCTCCACCAGAATCGAACATAAGCTCCAGATCGCGGGCGTCGTCGTCTCCAAGTGATGCTCAGTGAACTGCTCTAAAATTTTGGCTATCGGTTAGAGATGCTATAAGTAACTTAGCTTTCTCTCCGCTCATACTTTTCTCGCTGATCATTGTATTTTGTCCTCGTTAACCAGGTGGGGCTATAAGTTCCACACTATTGACTCATCCAATTTGGGCAGTCGGCTCTGTCTAAGTTCACATCATGCCACGGTTTGATATTTGCGGGTGACGAGGTCAAATTCCAAGGTTGCAGTAGGGGTTGCCAGCAAAGCTATGTACCCCCCTTGGATGCCGTTCCCTCCTTGGAGACGTGCCTTGTATCCTCCCGGAATTGGCACACACAATATATACATCCATTCCAAGCAGGACTAAACGAAGCTGCTACTAGTACATCATTACCATTCGGATCACAAGTCAAGAACAACGACGTAGTAGACGGACACAGATCACAAGCCAAGGAACGTTTATACTGCGTCACGCACGGTGCAAGAACCCCGCCCCGCCGACCAACTCGTACGGTACGAAGACGGCAACTGGATAGTGCCTACTACACTCGGGGAATGATGGGAAAACTGCATGGGAGCGGCGTAGTTCGTTCGAGCTAGTTACCATGCGTTCGACGAGAATAAAAAATGAAAAAAAGTATTGACCAGAGTGGGATTTGAACCCACGCCCTTTCGGACCAGAACCTTAATCTGGCGCCTTAGACCAACTCGGCCATCTGATCATTGTGACTCCTGATACAGTTAATGATAAAAATACTATAGTACTGTCTTTGTTGCCTCTGGTTACCAAGGGAAGTGCCCATCGTGGGGTTTGAACTCCCTCTCTCGGACCAGAATTACGGAAGTTCACCATTACCAAGGCTCTTTTTCCTCAAACAAATGATGATCTATCCTAGTATCCTCACCACACACTCAGTCAACTTGGTTATATTGCTCTAAAAAAAAAAACTTGGTTATATGTTGCAGAAGTTGGGCTGTTTGCTGAGATTTGTAATTTCCCACTGGTTGTGAGTCAGTTTGGGGTCATAAAAGCTAGTGTTGTGTTGACATTCAATTTGCTGGTATATTAAGTTAGGGTTGTGGTTCTATGAGACAAGACATACTACGACACAATCACATAACATAATTTAGAGCCACTTTAACTTAGTAATACAAAATTTATATTGTATTTTAGTATTAATTTAAAAACTATCGTTAGTATGTAGAACGTGATGGGTTCAGACCGTACCCTATTAACAGGAATCAAATTGGTCAGATAGGACATGCCCTAGTTCATAAAGGTGACCGACACTAATTTAAGTCTATTTTCGTATTGCAAGTGAATGTAATACTCGTGACCTCTTCTAAAACTTCATAGCAGAATAGTGTTGCATGGGGTCAACCACCCGGCCTCATCCCGTGGCTTTTCCTTGTGTATTTTTTTCAACTTCAATCACCGTCGCTAGTAGAGGATAATTGCATCGAGCTGGCCCGGGGTCGCTAGCATTTTTTTGTTTTCTAGGGAATCAACATTGGTGGCAGTGGACACCCGTTTCACTTCAACTTTGTCCAATTACCGGATTCATGGGCTCTAATTGGTTTTTGGGCCCAAATCATCACAATAAGTATATTTGATGTCCAGAGAGGCGCCTCTAGGGACAATTCAGCCCATAGCAGGATTAAAGTGCATCCAACGGACAAGAATAGCCAGAAAACCCAATTCGATGGCCAAAATTGCTGAGGCATGAGAGAGCTTCCTCTTGTCACAGTTTTAATATCCAAGTTACAAAGAGGGCAGCGACCACAAATTGCACTACATTCTTTGGACAGGCGCGCAAATATTGCTGCAAAAATGTGGTTATCTCTCCTAATTTTATATACCCAATTACTAAAATGAATCCAGCCGTTACAAAGCCGGGCCTCACGAGTCAGGAACCCGGCGAAATATCTTATCTTCTCGTGCCCGCGCGCCAAGCCGCGAACCCAGACAGTCGCAGAACCCCTTCCTCCCAGAACCCTACGCCCCAGCCACTCACCGGAGATGGCCGGCGGTGATATCCTGCTCCGCGCCCACGGAGGCCTCCCCGTCCTCGCGAGGGCTTCTCCCTGCCTCCTCCGCCTCCGCGTCCCAGCCAGCGTCCGCCGCGCCGCTTCTCCCCTGGCCGCCGCCAAGGTCGACATCGCCGACGTCGTCAGCCAGCTCAGGTCGGGAAGCGCCCGCGGCGCGGCCGACCCTAAGAGGCAGCGGAGGGTCGCGGAGGACGGTCTCGCGTTCCCTAGGGCTGTCACGGGCAGGAGAAGGGGTGTCCGCGAGGAGGAAGGGGAAGGAAAGGCTCTGGAATTGGATGCGGAGAAGAGTGGGGGCGATGCGGGGGGCGTGGATGGCTCCTACCTCAGCGAGACACGGTAACAGCGAAAGCCAAAACTTACAAACGCCCACTAAAATCTTTTCAAAACTGTAGAAATGGAGAGTTCGAATTCAGTTAATGTTGCATGATTCTAGGTTTGAAGTAAGAAATGTTGAATGATTCTGCTATAGTAGAGATTAAGTCTTAAAACATTGTGTTAGGACGAAATACTGAATATCTGTTCTTCGGCCTATCATATAAGCTATTATACTGTTCTGCTACAATTAATCGATTTTCACAAAGTTCTATTAGTGTTCTGTTTTTGTATATATGAAAATCTTTAGTTCTGAAAATAAGCAGTATTATAAACCAACGGTTGCTGCCTCTTTTAAGTAGTGCCGCGTTAGACATTGCGGTGGATTATAATGATCCCATTTGGTAGAGCTGCTATTAGATACTTGGGTGCTTGCCTAACCGTTTTTTCTGAACCAAGTTGCAAATGACATACTCCCTCCGATCCATAATAAGTGTCGCTCATTTTGTACTAAGCTAGTACAAACTTTGCACTAGATGAGCGACACTTATTATGGATCGGAGGGAGTACTACTTTTCAGAACATATAAGATTAAATATGATATAGAAATCATTGGATAACGAAATTTATCTAACGTTAATCAAATAGACCGCAGCTGCAAAGTAAGTATTGCATGGAACAATGAACAACAAAATACTGGGCATAATTGCATCCTAAGAAGTTTGGATGCCTTTCTCGGTTGGGGCCTAAATGACTAACGGTTCTAATCTGTGATGCTACAGGCTAACTAGACAGTCTTCATTATTGGGAACTATCATAACTTTTATGCTTTGCTGAATTTTGAGGTTTAGTAATCTCATGCATATTGCAGGTTTGATCAATGTGATATTTCTCCATTATCGCTGAAAGGCGTCAAAGATGCTGGATATGGAAGGATGACCCAGGTGCAGGAAGCAACTCTGCCAGTAATCCTCCAAGGTCAACAAAACTGCAAATAATAATTAGTGTACTGTGTGATATCAATCTCTTGGGTAGGAGGAACCCGGTAACTGATATTTCTTGTTTTCTTCCACTATAGGCAAAGATGTTCTTGCAAAAGCGAAGACAGGGACAGGAAAAACTGTTGCCTTTTTGGTACTCATTGTTATTCAGCCCCATGAACTATCGCAGTTGCAGTGATATTCTAAACCATTATCTAGTCTAACCGAGTTTCATTTTTTTCCATTTCTAGCTGCCAGCCATTGAGGTGCTCTCTGAATTATCCAGTTCTCAGCGAAGTCAGTTGCGGTCATCTATAAATTTGCTTGTGATGTGCCCTACTAGAGAACTGGCAAACCAAGTGGCTGTTGAGGCCAAAAAGCTTCTCAAGTATCATCGCTCACTAGGTGTTCAAGTTGTAATTGGTGGCACGCGAATAACTCAAGAGCAACGGAACTTGCAAGCTAACCCATGTCAGGTCAGACTTATCACCTCAAGTGTGTGCATATCTAGGTACGGTTTATGCACTTATGCTTGGTATTGGTCAAACAGATTCTTGTTGCTACACCTGGAAGGCTTAAGGATCATCTTGAGAACACACCTGGTTTTTCTACCCGGCTTAAAGGCGTGAAGGTTCTTGTTCTTGATGAAGCTGACCGCCTGCTGGATATGGGATTCAGAAGAGATATTGAGAAAATCATGGCAGCCACTCCTAAAGATCGACAGACACTGCTGTTTTCTGCTACTGTTCCAGAAGAGGTATGTCCGTCAATCGTTTATTCACTGTTAATCCCTATTGGCAATTGATTTTTTAAACGTTTTGCTGTTAGGTCCGTCAAATTTGTCATGTAGCAATGAAGAAGGACTATAAGTTCATTAACACAGTTAAAGAGGGTGATGAGGAGACACATTCACAGGTTTAGATCCGTCATTTTTATAAGTTGTACAGTAAAAGTTTAAATCGAGTACCTTACACTAGTGCTGCTGCATCAGGTTAGCCAGACGTATATGGTTGCACCTCTAGATCTGCAGTTTTCTATATTATATGATGTATTGAAGAAGCATGTCGCAGAAGATGCAGACTACAAAGTAAGTTATCTCAGCACGGAGTTGCAATCATGTATTAGTAGTATATTAAAGATGTATTATGTGTTCTTAACTCATTTTACCCATACAATTTTGCAGGTGATTATATTCTGTACTACTGCAATGGTCACAAAACTGTTTGCTGAAGTTCTCTCCCAGCTGAAACTGAATATAAGAGAGATTCATTCCAGAAAATCACAATCTGCAAGGACTAAGGTCTCAGATGAATTCAGAAGGTCAAAGGGTGTGATATTAGTTAGTTCTGATGTATCTGCTCGTGGTGTTGATTATCCTGATGTCACCCTTGTTATACAGGTAGGTTATGTTTTCACATATTTTACCAAATATCTCATGTACGTTCCTCATGAAAGATATTTTCATTTACAAGGTTGGGATACCTGCTGGTAGAGAACAGTATATCCATAGAATTGGTAGGACAGGACGGAAAGGCAAGGAAGGGCAGGGCCTCTTACTATTGGCTCCCTGGGAAAGTCATTTTCTTACTAGCGTTAAAGATCTGTCAGTATCAGAGGCTGTGGCACCTTCAGTTGATTCAAGCATCCAAACAGAGGTAAGCAGTATACAGTTTTAGTACCTGGTGTCTACCTCGTTCTGTAATTTGATCAGTCTGGTGTAAATTTAGCAACTACAGACTACTGTAAGCTGTTTGAAAAAACCGAAGTCAATTTTCATGTGTGATCGACTTGACAGGTGAAAGTTGCACTCAGAAGAGTAGAGATGAAGAGCAAGGAATCAGCCTACCAGGCATGGTTAGGGTACTACAACTCGAACAAGACCATCGGCGGTAACAAGTCCAGACTTGTTAGTCTCGGTGAAGAGTTCAGCCGCAGCATGGGGCTTGCCGTTCCACCAGCCATACCCAAACTCATTCTTCGGAAGATGGGCCTTAGCAAAGTTCCCGGCTTTCGATCTACATAATCCAATCTCCGAGGTCAAGCAGGATTTGTATGCTAGAGCAGACTTCCGGGCCGCCACAGTGCTCTTGATCGGGTAAGCTATTAATTCGCCCCTACTGTACCTCAGTGCTGCCGATATTGGGGATTTGCAGATTAGTCTGTCAAGGGTAGTCAGAGTTTGGACAATGAACACTATGACGACTTCTGTCTGAGTTCAGAAGTCCTGAGTTCAAGCATGGCCGCCGTATTCTTTTTGACGCCAATTTTGACCGGTTCACTACCCACACAAGACAGGTTCAGACAGACCCATTGATTCATCATGTTAAACAACAAAAAGATATAGTGACCCAATCGCGATATTCTCCAATCCATTTTGAGAAATGTGCTTTGCATTGTACCGCAGGGCACCAGATAGCTCAATACACCCGTATTGCTACTATATGTATCATCTATAGTACTCCCTGCGTTCAGAAATATAAGACATTCTAGCTTTGTGAAACGAATGTATCTAGATACGTTTTAGTGTATCATTCCAAACCTCTACGAACCTATACACTGAAAGATGTCTAGATATATCTGATTCACAAAGCTAAAACGTCTTATATCTCCGAACGGAGGGAGTACGTATCATATTTATACCTGATGTATTACACTGCAATTGTGAAGCAGTGCCTGTGGGGGATTGCTGACCGGTGTGATGTATTGTGAATCCTCCAAATGCATTAACAGCAGACTCACTTCAGACGGCTTGCACAATTTCCTCTATTTTATGTACTTCCTCTGATCCATATTACTTGTCGTAGAAATGGATATATCTAGACATGTTTTAGTGCTAGATACATCCAATCTGGTGACAATTAATATGGATCGAGGGAGTAGCATTCTGTTCTGAAGACTTGAACTGGCATCCTAAATAAAAAAAAATCAATATTAGATACTCCCTCTGACCCACATTAGTTGACTCAGATTTGTCTAGATTCGAATGTATGCATACTTGTTTTAGTGATAGATACAACCGAATCTAGACAAAACCAAGTCAACTAATTTGGGTCGGAGGGAGTACTATAATAAGACAATAACATCATTCTAATCCTAGGGACAGTCATGAATAGACCACAACGACAAGAATGTAAAAGCAAAACAGCTTGTTCTATAATTATTGATCCTCATTGGCCTGATAAATAAACAATAGTAGTAAATCAAATAAAAAAACAATCTGGCATGATAAATAAACAATAAGCTTGTTCTACATTGGCATGATACTTATGAAACCTCCATAATCCAATGACAAAAGAAAACTGTAGACCACTCATGGGCTTACTGAGTCATGTCCATCCAGCACTCCACAAGATGATTGATGCTGCTCGCTGAAGTACAGAGTTCAAAAGTTGGAAACTACATAAATGACAACGAACATGGATATTATGTTCTTTTTTCCCAAAGTTAAAGTTGCACGAGGAAGCAGTCACTACCACGAGCTAACATTTTAATTGTGCAGTCCTGAGTATTCAGCTTATATACTCGTCGAGACCGTAGGCAGGTGAAAAGGGTGTGATTCGATCTTGTCTTAATGGCTTACAACCTCATCAGCCGCAAGTTCAACTAAGACACCACTCTTGTTGCAAGAAAATGCACTAGACGACGTTCAGAATATTCACTAGCAGGAGACAATAGATAATGCAGTCTAGTAGACTGCTCTTTGAGTTAGAAATGCAATTGCCAAGGAGAAAATGAATCATGTTTTAATAATCCTTGATTATTTCACTTGCCTCCAGTACTTCTTCACATAGTGGAAATTGTTTTCTGGTAACCATTACTCCATACTGCATACTGCAAGTCCAAACAAAACTAGAAAATTGGGAGTATTCCTTTTCAAAATTAGAACAATAAGAAAACAATATCTACTACCTCTATGCAATATGCAATATGTATACTTGTTACTATAGATAATATGACAAGCCCTCCTCGTCTCCTTCAAGTCTAATCGCGAGCAGAGGTGACATGATCGGTATGGTCGACTAGAGGGGGTGATTATGCGACAAACACTTTTTACTTTTGATTACAAATTAGGGTTGACAAGAAAGTAAAATTCTCTAGATATGCACTTAAGTGACTATTCTGTATGACAAGGCACAAAAAAGCAAGCAAGATACAAAAAGTAAAGGTGAGGGAATGAGGTAACCGCAATATAGACTGGAAGATGTATTACCGCAATTCCTTCCTTTTGAGGTGAAGTACTTCTAGTTGGAGGGTTGTGGCACTACAAAGGCCACCAACGCCACAAAGATCCCACTCTATTATCCCGTTAGCGCGCCACAAAGACGCGCATACGATCCACTAAGCGGTGCCCACGAAGGCGATGACCAAACCTTTACAACAAGGCCGGGACTATATCCACAACCCAATTGGAGGCTCCCAACGTGGCCAATTGTAACATCCTTAAGAATAGAAAATGCTAAGGGGTAGATTTTAGGTTTGTGCATTTGCATTGCATGCATTTGAAATTTGTGGGTAAATTTCAAACTTTTTTATTTGAAGTGACAAAGGGATTGAAATAGAAACCTAGTGTGGTATTTGACTTATGTCAATACTAGAATTTGAATTCAAATTCAAAATAATCTTTGTATTTTCAAACTTGGGGAATTCAAATTTAATAAAAAAATAAAAGAGTCCTTGACTCATATACACTTACACAAAGGATTAAGGATTCTAAAGTTAAATATAATCTAATATATACAGTTGAATTCAAAATTGAAGTTTGAATTAATCAAACTTGAGTTCAGATAAAACAATTCATAGTAAATATAAATAAAATTGGAATATTATGAAACAATTTTTGTACCGATCATAAAGTTATTATTTATAAGAATAGTACTTTTACATGATTGGATACAAGAAGGAATAAGAGAGAAAAATTACAAATAGTAATCAGAATCTATTACAAACTAAAAATAAAAAATCCTATCTAGATTTATATCTACTTGTTTCTCTTCTTATCTTGTTCTTGACATGCAAAACAAAAATCAGAGACAAACCTTTGTTACGGATACAATGTTGGATCCATCCTAAGGTGAATACATTTGATTTATAATACAATCAAAGAATCCACGAACTAAACCCGAATCCTTTGTAGCTTGAGGGTTTAAGCAAAGATAGTAGTGGAAAGTACAACAATAAGGAAATGATCAATGCTTTATCAGGATATAAGCAACACGATCATGATCATTCAAGCATAGGAAACTGACAACAGTAGATACACATTATGCAGTAGCAACAACGCCCAATTCCAAGAACTAGTGGAAAGCATCTAGTTAAGAAATCACAGTAAAGGAAACCACACCTCAAACTTTTGGATTCTTTCTAAAGAGCCAACGTGAACAACTGAATGCCACTTGACAATAATTAAGTTGTTATGAGTAAAACTCAAGTAAATAAGAAAATAAATAATTCATGAAAGAAATGCCACTTGGCATTCTCCAAATTGATCTAGGACAAAAAATAGACTCAAACCAACCTAACTTATTAGGGAAACTCATAACCGACGTAGCAACATTTAGTTAAGAACCACACACACCATGAACCTACACATAAAACCAAATTAGAGAGATGATTTTAAATAGTGAAGCAACTTAGTCAAGCATGCAAAAGAGTGTGGTGTCAACACATGGACGAACTAGAAAACCTATAAATAGCAACCAAATCCTAGAGGTAGTGATACCCAAACCTCAGAGCAACATCTCTAAGAATCACACCTAGGCTAGAGGTTGAGTGAAAGGTACAAGCTCTTAGAGCAAGGTCTACAACAGCAGTTGGAGGAGAAAGCAAGCTAGGAGAAGGCCACCATCATCAAACCTATTTAGGAAACTACAAAGTTTGTTAACCAAACCCTAGAATTAGATGAGAGTAGTAATCAGTATCTAGGTATCATCTGGATCTTGAGAGAGTGAGCCCAACTTAGTGTGTAGTACCGGTAGATAATGCATTAGCATGACCATATTGGGAAGTGGGAAGAAAGCACAAGCCCAGGTCTACTAATCAATTGTACAACTCAATAAGAGTCACCACACTGATCAATATGCACTGTACCATGTGCACATACCTAATATCCACATTATTAGTAAGAAATACTTTAAGAAACTCACTAGGAACATCTAACCCCACTTCCTAGGTCCATTTGATTTAATAGACCCATGAAGAGAAGGTAGATATGAGTGAGTATGGTTCGTGTGGGGATGAATCATTATAGTTCTACATTGAATCATATAAAGAAGACAATCCAGAATTAAAACAAAAAATTCTTACAGTTAACACTAATACAACAAACTTGGAACAAAGCATTGTCCAAGTGAACATATTAAATTAACATTGCTTGCATTGTGGATTATGAGTTCTAACAATAGCAACAAGAATACTATTAACATCCAGACACACTAGGACAATAACAATAGCATTTAATACGTTACCCTGATGAAACTAAACCCAAGTTCAGTGAACACTAATTTCAAAGATAGATAATTCATGATCTTGATCACCGACACTAATTAGACATCTTAGATCACTCTACAAGGCTAGATCAACTTCTAGACCACCTAAACTACACCAATTAGCAACCTAGACTACCAAATCATCATTAACAGGGTGAACCCTAGAATAGTAGTAGGGGAATCAAACTAGAGAGAGCCAACAATAGAAATTGAGAGAGAGAGAGAGTTACCTTGACCGTGATGGGATCTTAGATCGACTGATGACCGGAGAGGAAGAAGAATACATAGCGATAGCGACAACACAAGGAGCACCAGGAGGAGGCGCATCGGCCTGTTCCAAGTCATGCTAGCAGTAGCACGACATCAAGGACGAACCCCAATACCAACATGAAGCAGGAGAAGTACCGGAGCACGGTGGCACTACCATAACCAAACCCTAGGGTTAGAGAGACCATGAGAGAGCAAGAGATACGAATGAGTAGAAAGGTAGAGCGGAGCGAGTGGACTATTTTGACGCAAGTGCAACAACGGAGATGGCCGAAGGCGGCTGTAATTTGTCGGTGACACCGAAGGCGACACACAGTCGCGAGCGGGCACGGGAATGAGCGAGAGAGTGAATGAGATGCGCGAGTAAGGGTTGGTTCGGTCTAGTTTGACCCATTGGGTCTAAATAGTGAGCCTAGTGGCATTTTGGTAATCTCATAATTACTAAAAATGCCAATTAATATAAACACATTTAGAATATTTTAGAAAAACAATATAAGAATAGTTCCAAATCCTAATTTTCTAGAATTATTAAAGATAGTTTCGTGACAAAAGAATGAATGTTCATTTGTGAACTAAAAGAAAATCATTTAGGTATTTAAAAATACCTTTAAACCTTACTAATATTTCTAAAAACATGGGAATATTATTTAAAACTTAAATACAAACTTTGAACTCTAAATCATTCAAACTGATACAAATATGAAGTTTAACCAAATTGAAATGAATTTAAATCACTTAAACTCTAAAAGAGCAATTTTTTTATTCTAACAAAAAACACCAACACCATAAAAATTTCATGAAATGAATTTAACATGATTTTCTTGAGATATAGGGAAATTATAAAGTGAAATTCATATAAATCATATGAAATTTCTAAAGTAAAATTTTGTAAAAACTTAATACCCTTATAGCCTTTAATGGCAAAGTGATAAATAAACTTTAAAACAGAAGAAGTCCGCAATTAAGGGGGATTAAAATCAACACACAGAGACATTGCGTTACATATATTTACACAATAGCATCAAATTGATTTTAAAAACATTGAACTTACGGATAATGATGCTATTTTTAGAACCCGAGGTCGAGGGTTAAGTAGAACCTTCGAATTGCATTATCTCCTAGTTACCAGGCGAGTTCAATCTTACATGTCCATTAGAATATTTTATCCAAATTACTTTTCAAAATTATTATCACCTCCATTCAAAAGCAAATACTATTTTATGAATGCAATGAATTATGGACCGATGGATAATGAGATTATGGTTGGAATATATGATGAAAAATCATGTGGTGGAGAGCCCATTATACTGGAAAATTTATGAATTAAACAACAATTGTAGTTAGTCATTCCAAGGAACTATATAAACTACGCTTACCACAGGTCTCCATATGGAATAAGCGAGTCAGAAGTATCTTCTTTATTTTGTGTATCTTCGGACAACTAGGTGATGGTTGTGAAAATAGTGATCTTTATTCACGTTTAAATCTTATATTAAGTCAAGTATTTGATAAAATATATCTTTAGGCTTGCCACTAATGACTAATTATTGCAAAGATGTGCAAACACTTGTTTTGAATTGTGATGTGCAGAAAATCACTCTTTTATAGTGAAATATAGAGTAAACAAGGGAAAATCACACGTTTCCAACACTACCAAGTCAACCAAGGTCGAATACCATCGTCGAGAGGTGTTAACGAGCATTTGTACATGCAGAGCTTGCCTGTACCGTCTGCCCGTACCACCCGGCGATGACTTCACCAAGTAAAACCAAAAAACTTCCATGAAGGGTCCTATATATTTCGAGACTCCCAGCCACCATAGAGAGAGTCATTATTCATAGATTGCATCTGAAAACACACCAAGGAAGATCCTCCGCTTCACCACCTCCATAGTTCATCATCTCCATCTCCACCTCCATCTATATCCATAGCCATAATTTGTATTCAAGATCACCTCGCGGTTGGAGACTATTGTAAGGATATTTGGTATTGATCTAAGTAATTATACAATGTTTTCTATCTATGATCTTATTATGAGTGAGTATTCCTCACGGACTACGGGTTAGGGAATAGCCTCGCAACGATTATGTGCATCTAATTACATGGGTGTAACATCTCAGGATTAGCAGCTAGAAATAGTGAGGCCACATTTGTGTGCACTGTATTCATGCATAAGAAAATACGAGGATTTTTCACGCAAAACTAAAAGAGCCATAAAGGGATCAAGGTTTCTCTTGTTCTGATGAAAACGCCAGGGCAGGTGCGACAGATTTCGACATGACCTCTACTGTTTTTTGTGTTTTGAGGGCAAAACAGTTCAAATTTGAATGTTCAAATGGTATATTTGAATTCAAAAATAATATTAAAATGAATTATAAATTATAAATGGTAATTTAATTATAATAATAACTAAAAAATTTGGATTCCAAATAATAAAGAAGTTCTATAAATGAATTTAAGTACAAATAAAGAATGGTATTCTTTATTATATAACTAGGATCCAATCATTTATAAATTTCAAAGAAAGAAAGCCGGTGAAGGCAAGGAGGAGAAGGGCACTAAAGCAGCAGTAGTTGAACAAGATTCAGATGAACAAGCTAATCAAGTGTAAGACAGGAGTACAGAAGGAGCATATACACCTCAGCAGATCCTTAAGCTAATAACAAGTAGATTAAGAAGCCAAGATACAGTACAATACCTACACATTTGCGGGTAGGTACACACAAAAACCAGTCATAGAATCTGTTCTTACCTGTTCCATTAGAAAAGATTTTGGGAGAGTAGAGATTGTTCTCCGATGGGCATAGTGATGCTATGCTTATCTCATCATAGAACTTTTAGGCATTAGTAGTATCTATTTTTTATTCAGAATCAAAGCCTCAGACTACAACATCATTGGCAGCCAAAGTTTCATTCTTAGTTAGTAATAAAGCAGCATATCATGTTGCTACACATCATTACTACGCACACTCAATAGAAGAACCACAATAGAGTTCTATAGTAGCAGAAGCCACTCTAAATAATTGGAAACATGACTAATAAGGCAAAATGTTTTAGTTCCCTCTACTAGTAATCAAATGAAAACTCATAAACATTTTCCTAGTTTATTCAACTAGCAATCATCTAATTTTAACAACAAACTAATCAGTAAATGTTTTAAATCAACACTGAACCAAGAAATCCAGGCTATCGGTCTTCGCATCATAGGCAAGCGAAGTTATCAAGCATTAGATACTAGCAAGGATCTATTCTTGATTTTTTCTAGTTGCAAGTAGGTGTGAGGAATAATTTTTGCTAGTTATCTAAGGAGATCTGGACAGTAGCCCTTCTCTGTCCAGGGATGTTATCTAGATTACACAAAAACACCAAGAGCACAAGTAATTATCAAGAACATTCCATACTGATTGTAGACCAACATCCATATAGCTTGATGATCATATGTTGATCAAGGACACCGCATAAGATCCACATGTATCATTTTCAAGCAAATCAAAAAGAGTTTTAAATCATCTTCCTAGTACAACTCTCTAGGAATCATTTAATTATCAAGAAGTGCACAAAGGCAACTTGCAATAATCATAAGTTACTAGTACTGAATAGAAATTCAATCAGTTTAGCATATCAACAATCCCAACTATACCAACACATCAAGAACCTATCCAAAGTACAGAAGTTTGTACAACAAAGAGTACAAGGCATATTCAGATTCTTAGTAGTAAGGTCTAGAGAGAGGAATAGCGAGAGTAGAGAAAGGTGATATAGCTCACTATGGGTGACGAGCACCTGGAGCAGAGGCGTGACGAAGTCATCACTGTGTCACCACACCTCAACATCAGGGCCGCACTGTGAGGCGGTGTGTCGGAGGATGCTAGGTTGCAACCATGGTCACCATCCCGCTGACGTCGGGGTTAAGGAAGAAGAAGGCGTCGACGCCGGGTTGCGTAGCCATAGCACCATCCCACCGATGTCGAGCTTGGAGTAGACGATGCGACCACATAGCCTCAGTACCATCGTAACAACCATAGCAACAACATCCTCACACCCAGAACCACCACCAGTACACCACCACTACAACAAGATTAAGAGGAGGCATGGTGGAAGGATAGTAGATGCTCATGGGGGTGGACGCTATCGAGCTAGAGGCGATCAGAGGAGCAGTAGGAGCGTCATAGAGCAGCATCACCTAAGGTGGTCGACAATGACCGGGAGCACCCGCAAGCAGTTAAACTCAGAGTCTGCATGGAGATGCACGTGAGGGTGAAGAGAGTATGGTGGTGTTAGTGGTTTTGGTAGATACAGAGGTGCTAAGCCATGTTGGAAGGTGGAGGTGCCGGAGTTGACCGCCAACGGCTGGACCTAAGCGGCAGGGCTAGAGTTCTCGTAGTGGGGAGGGGGGAGAGAGACAACAAGGAATAAATCAAACTAGACGAGGTTATAAATTACGGCGAGGAAAACCAAAGGCCCATCTCACCAGCACCAGAGAGGGGGCGGTAGCAGCTAGGGCGAGCGACAACACGTTAGTGCCAGGGGAGCGTGTGCGTGCGTTAGGTGTGCAAGCTGGCCTATGTGCGTTGAGAGAGAGAAGGGAATTAGCGGGTGGGGTTGGACCCCAACCCAAACTGGGCGAGCTTACTGGGCCTAATCAACTTAGTCCAATTGGACCAGGTCTAGTTTTCATCAACCGGGCCACAACTCTATAAAATAATTCCAACTTAAAACCTACATATTAAGTTGATTAACAAATCCTAAAAATGCATATGATATATCAAAATGCTCACAAAAATAATATCTACCAAAGGAAAAATATAATATTACTTGTTTGAGTTAAATAAAATACAACTAAATATTAAAACCATTAAATATCTCAATGAAATAAGAAAAATAAGGAAAAAATATGAAAAATAAATAAAAATCTCATTTGGATATTAAATATAAACCACTATGTTATAAAATAGGGATTTCTATTTTCGTACCATCGGTTCGTTAGTTCTACTCATTTTTCCTCAACCGCTTAGTTTTTCCTCACGTTTTCCCATCACCTTGTACGAAACTCTCACATGGTCTGAAACTCGTCGTCCGTCAGGCTTGCCGTTACGTGCTGACAAGTGAGGCCGCATTTAGTCGGGTCCCGTAGTGGACTCTCGCCGTTACGTGCTGACGAGTAGGGCCGCATTCTGTCGAGTCTCGTAGTGTATCCTTACCGTTACATGCTGACAAGTGGGGCCACGTTCAGTCGATTCCTGTAGTGGACACCTCTCTCAACTTATCTAGATCAGCATTGGACCCACAGATTATCCACGTGAGCGCTGAACCTATAGCTTATCTATGTGAGCGTCGAACCTACAGCTTATCCTGGTTGACATTGCAAGATGAGACCCTGAGCCAGCCCCACGCCCGCGCCCGTGCCGTTGCTTCATTTTCACATAGTGAAATGTAATGCATATACGAAAATTATACACCTTTGAACTCTTTTAAATCGCACTTAGGACATGATAATGTTGTGCTTATAAAATCCTGATCATTTATCATTTCCATGGAGTGAAATATAATGCATAAACTTACATATACAAAATTATACACATTTGAACTCTTTGAAATCACACTTAATACGTGATAATGTCGTGCTAAGAAAATCTTGAGAGATTATCATTTTTACAGAGTGGAATGTAACGCACAAACTTACATATGCGAAAATTATAAACCTTTGAACACTTTTAAATCGCACTTAATACGTGATAATGATGTGCTAACAAAATTTTGAGAGATTATTATTTTCTCCCCCATTTTCATAGAGTGGAATGTAATGCATAAACTTGCATATATGAAGTTTATACACCTTTGAACTCTTTAAAATCACACTTAATACGTGATAATGTTGTGCTAAGAAAATCTTGAGAGATTATCATTTTCATATAGTGGAATGTAATGCATAAATTTGCATATACGAAAATTATACACCTTTGAACTCTTTGAAATCGTACTTAATACATGATAATGTTGTGCTAAGAAAATCTTGAGAGATTATCATTTTCATATATTGGAATGTAATGCATAAACTGTCATATACGAAAATTATACACCTTTGGACTCTTTGAAATCGCACTTAGGTCATGATAATGTTGTGCTAATAAAATCCTGATCATTTATCATTTCCATGGAGTGAAATATAATGCATGAACTTGCATATACGAAAATTTAAACCTTTGAACACTATGAAATCACACTTAATAACGAGATAATGATGTGCTAGCAAAATTTTGAGAGATTATCATTTTCTCCCCCCATTTTCAAAGAGTGGAATGTAATGCATAAACTTGCATATACGAAAATTATACACATTTGATCTCTTTGAAATTGCACTTAATACATGATAATATTGTGCTAAGAAAATCTTGAGAGATTATCATTTTCATAGAGTGGAATGTAATGCACAAATTATACACCTTCGAACACGTTCCCTTTAAATTCTATTCAAGTACATTTGTTTATGGAGTTAAAGTACCGGTGGGGAACTCCTTATTTTGCATGGATAGAGGGGTGCTCCCGACAGATATAGGGGTTATCCTATCCGATAGATCACAGAGGATCAACGGTTGGTGGGCATGATCCGCATGACAACTGTCTCAACCAATCAGAGCGTAGCAGCGAAGATGAGCACATGTGCGAGAGATTAATACTAAGACAGGGAAAACTGAGTAGCACTTAAGAACCAAGGGCAAAACTGAGTAGAACTTAAAAACCAAGGGCAAGATTGACAAAGGGATTCAAATAGGAAATAGAAAAATATTTAAAAAATGGAAAATGCGTCTTTTATACAATAAAATACATCTTGGCATACATCGAACTATTTGCAATTCAAATATACACCATTTTGATAATTATTGCCTCATTCAGAGAAACTATGTTTTGGGGAGGGATGTTTTGGGAAGAGGCTTGAGTAGAAAGCCATGAACCTTCCTACTTTTAGGTGATTTGAGAAGTGGTGATTTAGGTTAAAACTTGGTTTATATACATTTCTTATGGTGGCAGGTCACATAATAAGACTCCCTAGGTAGATACCACTATGTTTTGATCTTTTTGAATTTGGTGTGCATAAAATGACTCAATTAGCTAGCTAAAACCTATTCGTTGACTCTCTGTTGAACAACCACCGGAGGATAAAACTGAGTATATTGCACATGGCAGTGTTAGTACTGGAGGGCAAAACTAAGTACAACCAAACTGCCAGTGTTAAACTCAAGGGCAAAACTGAGTACAACTAAGTCGCCAGGGTTAGACATGAGGGAAAAAATGTGACTCACGGTACGCGTGTGCGGTGCATGGGGCGGTAGCGGACACGTGTGGCCGTGCACGGTGCAGTAGCGTACGCGGTTACGAAGTGCACGGTAGTCCAACGAAACATCGCATCCCTTCTCCTTTAATAGAGGCCTCCCCACTCTCACTCATCACTCACTCGCTCATTCAATCGTCTCCACTGTCCCATCACCTTCTGTAAACCCCCAAGAAAACCCCAACCACGTCAGTGGTGGAGAAGAATGGCACGGTGGCCATCGGCGCCTCCAAGGCCGCCAGTGAGGAGGCCCCCGTCCCCGTCCCCGCATTCATCGTAGCCGCCGGCGAGGAGGCCCCTGCCGGTCTTGGGCAGATCCTGCTCGGCTGGGACCTCTACGAGGAGGTTGATTACATAAGGCCGAAGAACCCCTATGACACCAGCATCGCCGACCCATGGTCGGAGGTAACTAGCGTTTTCTCCCCTTCCCTTGTTCTTCCCCTGTTCCCATCATTGGATGCTAGATCGTATGTTATTAGGGCTCGGTTGTTCTTATTTTTAGAGGATCTAATCCTCTTGTGTTAGATCTCGTATTTCGATGAATCCCCCTATTTGTATTTGAACCCTTTTGTTCGTTGTTGGGATCAATATTCGATTTGGTTTGAGATTTGGGGAATAATCAGGAGATCTCAATCGGTTAATTTATGCAAATAATCAATCCTAATAATCAAAGTATCTCAATCATGTCCTTATTGTACTCTACTGTTTTTACCAACAGGAGGATAGCAGCGATGTCCACAGCAATGACGAGTCCAAAGACACAAAGACTCATCATGTGCTGAGGAGGCTGAAGTCCGACCAGTACAACAACTTCTTCATTGATGACGTGTACATGTGCCCCTTCTGCCCCACCAAGAGGCTCCGCGCCACGGACTTCAACTCCCTCGTGAAGCATGCCGAGGACGTGAACGTCCACGGCTTCATAGCCAAGCACCAGACGCTCGGTCTTCACCTCCGCAACCTCCAAAAGGTGGCTATCGAGGAGGGTCGCATGCCCCCGATCAAGCCCAAGGCACCCAAGCTTAAGGGACTGGATAGCAAAAAGTGGAGGAGGCACCAGAGGGAGGAGGCGGAGGCCCTCCTAGCAGAGGCCATGAGGGGCCACTGATCTGCTGTTGCTGCTGCTGCTGTAAAGCAGCTTCTTTTGACTTGTCTGTGTTGAACTAGTCCGCTGCTACTGAGCAGCCTAATTGTCGAACCTCGTTAAATACCATACTATATAACCTATATTGTCTGCTTTATCTCCATCTGCTCTATTTACTGAATTTATTTATGGTGCTGGTTAGTTTGCTGCTCTAGATTTTCTACCAGATTAGGGAAAAACGAAGGCAAAAGGAACAATGAATGAAGAGAGAAGCTGCTCTAGATTCACTATCTTTTTGGACAAAAAAACACAACTATTAGCGAGAGAGAGGGGAAAAGGCACTCTTAAAAAGGCCAATCAGAAAAATAACAAAAAAGAAAACTTCCAATTTAGACGACAGGGCGCATGTAACCACCAAACACGCCCCACATGGTCCCACACCACGCCCCCATAATCAGTGAGAGATGGATGGCTGGTCCGTGATGTATCCTGGCCCCACCTGTCAGCATGTAACGGTCGAGGCGACATACCGTAATGCTCAACGCACGACCCACCCCAATGTGGTCCCACCGGTCGGCATGTAATGGTCAAGCCTTTGACCTGACAACATCCCCCCGTCCGAGCGCATGTGGGGATTTTAGAATGGAGGGAGGGCAAAAGTGAGAAAAACTAAGCGACTGGGGAAAAATGAGTACAACTAACGAACCAGGGGCACGAAAATAGAAATCCCTATAAAATATTAGCTATGAAATTCTATGTCATTTTGGTATTTCTAAGAATAATAATTTATAAAATCCTTTTTCTTGCATTTAAATAAAAGGAATTTATTTTCTTTTATCACCTATAATTAAAATAAATTCCTTTTAGTTCTACTTTAATCATTTGGAATTTATTGCTTTGAATAAAAGATATTTTTCTTGATAACTGCAAAGAAAGTGTTCTTAATACTTAAAAAATTTATGTTTACCTTTGTAACTTGGTTAAAGCATACAAAGAAAAATAAATGGTTAAAACCATTGATTACAACTCCATTTTATGCACAATGGAATCAAATGTTTCTTTATAACTGAAATCCAATAGTGCTATCAAAATATTATGTCTTAAGCTTAACTGATTGTTGAGGCAAGACAAATACTTATTGATTGCATCCTTATAACCTTAAAAATTAGTTAACTTAGTATAAGAAGCATTTTCTTCAAAAGTTATTATTTTGGCCACTCCAAACAAAAACCTTAATATTTATGTTAAATCTCAGCAACTTAAAATGTAACTTTTTATGAAGGATAAATGGTACCAATCAACATCAAGCATCTATTGCTATGATGCTTTAATCTTACATTTTGTATGTTAACTTCTTAAGTCTTAGGATATACTTTAGTTGTGAAGTAAACTTGAAGATAAACGAAATCTATAAGAAATCATCCAAACTCAACCAACACACAATAATAGAATTGCTGCGGGGTTTTATAAAGTGCATATCATTACTTATGCATCATAGCATATTGCATCTTTAAACATTAGTCCTTAACGGACCAATGATGCTGTTATCAGATGTTGGAATTATTGTCTCGAAGACCTTAGCTACATAATCTTGTAGTCAAAAAGGCAAGTTCATATTTTCTCATGTCCTTTGATTATTTGCTATCAAGTATTTGCAATATACTATTGTTATCACCTGTATTTTGAAAAGGATGCCAGAAAAGACTATTTTCATAATAATATGACTCATTGGTTATCGGCCCGTGTGGTGATAATCTAGTATGGCGAGCAAATCACTACAAAAAGTTGGATTTTACAACAAACAATTTTCGTGGTTGAAGGCCCATTTTTCATGGTGGAAAAGTCTTACATGATAGATGGATACCCGTGGTAAAAGCCTGGTCACCAAAGAATCAACCATGGTTTTTCGTGACCATGGCAGATCGCACCCTTTAGCCACAAAATTTTGTGCCGTGGTAGATCAGTTTCACTAGCCCCGTTGACATCTCTCATCATGTAAACTACCACAAGGCAAGCGCCATTAATGGCTGGTTACCACTGTTAACCGTCACAATACCATTGTGGAAGCCATATCCAGCAAAGGCCTACTAATTATTAAGTGGGTCGACCCATGATACAAGCCCAATAAGATGATGACACATTACTATTTCAGCCTGCCAGAGGCATGCGCTGATTGAAGGGGCCCATCACTTTGCAGCCCAGCTGTAGCCTGTTAACTTTTCGGTCCATTACTATTTCGGTATGCATAAGGCCCATCTTGGTCCATCACTGTGATGCCCATTAGCGACCTGCGCTAGGCCCATCACTATTCTTAGAGCCTATGGTTAGCCGCCCACTAAAAGTCCGATGTGCGAGAAGGTGTGTTACTGTTATGGCATTTTACTGTTCGGCCTGCCTGCCATGGGCTGCCCACTAATGGCCCTTTTATGAGAAGGTCCATTACTATTCTGGCCTTTTAATGTTTAGGCATGTTACTATTCAGTCCTATAAGGATGTAGGCCTTTTTACTGCTTTGCTACCTACTACGATTCTAGCCTTTTACTGTTCCGGTCTTTTACTATTCATGCAGCCCGTTCATGGTGTCCCTTTCATCCTTTTGCACGTGAGGCCTAGTACTGTTACGGCATTTTACTGCTTCGTCCTTTCTTAGGACCACCCCAATTGCAACGATCAAAAGGGTGCATACGGACCATCAGCGAGCATCATTTACTATCCATTGTCGGTCTAGTACATAAAGGGAAAATAACAAAGCCTAATCGGTCCAGTTATGGTGCCGTCTACTGCCAGGTGGGGACAACGTCAACTGAATGCCTACATGGCTTATGTGATTTACCTAGATATTTCATTAGCTGTAAACTTAAAAGTATTAGGCATCATCAACAAACCAAAGGGTAAGAAAATTTAGCATTTCAGTTGCCAATCGATATTGAGTCCATGGATAGCAAAGAGTTCTCGGTTTGCTTTCTTGATCTATCAACAGTATCTCCTTTTGAGTGTGACAACTACATTGGAAAACCACCTTGAGATATGATCTTGCAGCCCTCTAGTTGGCGGCGATAGCAACAATTGCAGTCTAAAACTAAGTAATAACAGGTTAATATAGAAAACAAGGAAAACAAACAACCATCTTCATTATCAAAGAATTTGAATCTACCCATTTGAACTAGAGTTTACTACATGTCCATAGTTTAATTAAACAAAACAGGACAAGCAAGCAAGCACTAAACAAGTGTGCCTACCATGAAATGAGCAACCAAACAATGTGTGTGTGGCTTAGAATTTCAGCAAATATAAACTAGTCAGGTCATTTCAGCAAATATGGAAGTAGTTGTATAACCTGGAATGCACGAGACATTGGGTGACTCGGAACTTGCGGTGAACTATGTAATTGGATGATGTTGGGTGACTCAGAATTTGCGGTGAACCACATAATAGGTTGTAGTTACTATCATAGCTAAGAATGAACCAGACAGAAACTATGATGTCATCATACCCGAACTTGTAGAGCAGGGAATGCAAACCATGCATGAATAAAACAATAGAGGATAGTTATGTCATTTATTAGGACGAACCAGAACCAGATATGAAATATAAGGCATCGCCTATGAACCCGTAGAACAAGCTTTGCAAACCAACATGTTCAGAGTTCCATGTCTGACCTCTATGCAAAGGGAGAGAAAATAGTTAGTGTTGCATATTTTGAAGAACCATATGGTGGCTGCAAAATTATAAACGAATTAGTACAAAGAGTTTAGATGGGCAATACATGATAGCGGAAGGATGCCATGGAGAAAACAATAGTATGAACTTAGCTGAGCACAAACCATATAGAAGTCAGCAATTGGGGAGCAAGGAATGCAAACTGATATTTTCCAGTGACTTATATTTTGCAAGGGAACCACAATAGAAGGCAACCAAAATGTGCATGACTTCAAAATTTGTAGAGCAGGTAGAGCAAGGGAACCACAAGGGAACTTGTATGTAGTAGAAAGAACAAGATGCACATTGACTTGGTATGTAGCATGATTACAAAAATATAATGGCACTGCTTGTGAACCTGTAGAAGAGGCGCAAGCCAAAGTGTTCAGTGTTCCATGTTTGAGCTCTATGCAAATGAAGAGAAAATAGTTAGTGTTGTAGATTTTGAAGAACCATATGGCAACAACAAAATTACAAATGAATTAGTACAAAGTGTTTAAATAGGTACTACAAGATAGCAGAAGGATGCTAGGTAGGAAACATAGCAGGACCTTAGCTCAGGACAAACCAGGTAGAAGTCGGCAAGTGTGGAGCAGGTAATGCAAACTAATATTTTCTACTGAATCAGATTTTGCAAGAAAACCACAATAGCAGGCAATTACTGTTGTACGAAGTATCTAAGAACATGTGCATGACAAAATAACAAACATGTGCATGACTTCAAATTTGTAGAGTAGGTGAGGCAAACCAACATGTCTAGTGACCTTATATGTAGCACAAAGAACAGGCATGCCTAGTGACTAGTATGTACTAGGACAATTACAAAAATGTTGTTCACTGTTGTAACATCCCAGTTTTAGTTAATACTAATTGGGGTTTTGAGTTTGCATTCATGAGCATCATCTATTTTTGCTAATATGCTTGCAAAGAAGAATTAATGCAAAACCCTAAACCCTAACTATTTCCCCCCTTCTCTCTAAAAGTTATTCAAAATGGTTTTCGTATTTTGAAAAGTATCAAAATGTATGGAGCCCAAATTGATTAAAGGGCCCCTGAAATATTTTCTATAGTTTACAAAAGTCTCTGGTACTTTTGAAATATACAAAAAAGATCTATTTTGTAAATACAAAAGAGAAAAGTGAGGAAAGATTTGGGAAAATGTTTTCTGGAAAAAATAGAGAACTAGCAGCAGACCAGGCCACAACCCACTTCCTCTTCTCTTCCTTGCCGCCCACGCGTCCGATGCCAGCCCAGGCGCGGCCCAGCTAGCCCACCCAGGGCTGTAACACTTTGGCCCTCCTCTTTCCCTTCGTCTTCATCATCGACGACACGCAGCAGCTCACTGTCGCTGGCTCCGCCGCCTAATGGTCATTGCTGAGCACTAGGATGCATGTCGTCGCCTGCCATCGCCTATAAGGACCCCCTTCCGACACAGGAGAAGCCCTAACACGCCTCTACCTTCCTCCCTTGCGCTACTCTGCCGCGGCACAAACCCTAGCTTGCACGAGCTCGCCAACACCACCGTCTCTAGCATGCCTTGTCCTAGCCGACGCCATGGTTGGAACCGCCATGGTCTTCTTGTTCTTTTGCCCCATCCACGCTAGCCAGAGAGGACTGAGCAGCAGTAATTGTGAGCTCCCTCCCTGACATAGGTATGATTACTTGGGTCCTTATGATTTGCTACCTAGGACCTTGCAGAGAAGATTATGGCCCATGAAGAGTCAAGATAAATATCCAAAAGAGCAACCGACAAATAGTTTAGTTGTATTAGGAAAGAGGAACAAAGACCGATATAGAGTTGGCGTTGTAATCATATAACCTATCCGCATACAGCTTTGAGACCCGACCTATTATATATAGGGTAGGAGAAGCCTAGGATGGGCACCAAACAATCCCCAAGCGATTTGTAACCAAGCAATCTCTCGTAATATTCAGGCGACTTTGATCTCATTGTTTCCTGACTTCCGAAGAAATCCACATCGTTCTCTTTTCCGCAAAACCCTAAGTCCTTCTTTATGGACATTGTCGAGATCTCCCCTTGTTAATTGGCGCCATCTGTGGGAAACTTGAATGCTGGAACCATGGATTCAGAGGAATTTTCTCTTCCAAGAAGCAACCCAACAAAAGCAGATCCACGTCCGCCCACCCCTGTGATAGTACCCGCCAATTTCAACGGATGATCCGATCTGATCATCGGAAGCTTTCACTTCCAAGTTGAAGACCTCCAAGGGCCACGTCCTTCGGTCCTAATAACATTAGAACCGTTGACGGGGCAAACTACGCTTACAATGATTCTAGCATCATCTGTCGGATCCTCCATGGATATCACGACGGAAATCAAAGCACCCGACGAGAACAAGCAAGATGAGACGGATCTAGGGGACCTTGATGGTCTGTACGACAATCTCTCCTTCGGATCACATTCCTCACCAACTCTACCACGCGGAACAAGTCCAGCAAACTCCGAATCCGAAGAAAGCAGTGAAAGCATAGACTTTGGAATAAGGATGGCAGAAATATACCGAGAGGAGATATTCATGAACTTCGTTGATCCACCCGATAGTGTCTTCCCCAATTCGTATGACGATGCCACAAGTCTGTATACTACCCAACACCAAGTATGCGTGATCATCGGCGACACATCGGCCCAGCAAGATTCCAACGGTAATCCTATTTTTATCCCTGATGATATCCTATCAAGCGACAATGCAGGAAACCACGGAAACGAAGGAAATCGCAGAAACAGGGAAGACCCATCAAACAACCACGTAACCCCAGGAGGAGGAGAGCCACGTGGAGGCAAGAGGCAAACTCTTCGACTGCCAGCCGAAGCATGGGAAAAAGCAAGAGCAACAATTTTGCGTGCAATTCCCATGACCACTGATGCCATGCGCGAGGATCTATTGGCATACCAATATTTTCTCCATCACAAAAAATGAACCTACTAAGGATACAGAGGCAACTCGATGAAAGAAAGAGGCTTGCCGGCGAATCAAGCCTACGACGGGCCCAACTAAGCTCTACCCGAGGATCGGGGAGCATGACAGGAGGAGCACCGCCAAGAAGGGGAACATCTCGACTACAGAACATCCCTGAAGGAGACAGAAGTGAACTGATCCGAGATCTGGATCTGTCTTTCATGTCAATAGATCAAGCAGGAAATATCAAGGCAAAAATGGCTCAAGCAACAATTGTGGCTGCGCAAACATACCTGATCACCACTCAACCTGCACGTGACGATCCTCGTGCAGCTCTCCACCGTTCCACCCTGATGAACCTCGGCATGGTAGGATCATCTCTCGCACAGGCAGAACAGGGAACCATACGGCAACCCGATAGATCCCCATGCTGTTGTAGCAGCCCTCGGCAAATAGGTCACACCCAATGATCAAGACCGCCACATCGGGTGCACTTTTCGGGATCCAAGCCGCAGAATGATGCAAGAAACAATATTACATAGCGAAGGATCCATCGATCTAGGGAGGAGTGTAGCAGCCGAAGATACTTGATGTCTCAAGATATGTAGAGCTCATTGGGAACCCCAAGAGGAAGGTATAAGGAGCATAGCAGCAAGTTTTCTCAATTACGAAACCAAGGTTATCAAACTAGTAGGAGTAAGGAAACAACTCCAAGGTGTTAATAGCAACTTGGAATCCTGCACAACACAACCACAGACCTTTGCCCCAATTTACAGTTAGGTTGTCAATCTCACTAGTTTTGCTGAAAACAAAGGATTAAACATATAGTGTGGAAGATAGTAATTGCTTGCAGAAAGTAAACAGTAAACGGTAAACAGTAGATGGTATATTAATGGTAAAGGAATGGACTGGGGTCCACAGTTCACTAAAGGTGTTTCTTCTTATGATAAATAGCATGTTGGGCGAAAAAATTACATCGGGGCAATTGGCAGTTTGAGAAAGCATAACAATGCATATACTAGACATCTTGACTCCTACGAGATTTGATTGGGCATTACAACATAATACATAGACCGTAATCCATCTGCATCTATGACTAATAATCCACCTTCAGGTTATCATCCGAACCCCTTCCAGTATTAAGTTGCAAGCAACAGATAATTGCATTAAGCAAAGTGTGTAAAGTAAACAATATAATTGCCCCATGGACAAAGGATTGTTGTTTTCTCCCTAGTAGCAATAACACATCTACAACCTTAGAGATTTCTGTCACTTCCCCAGATTACTAGAGGCATGAACCTACTATCGAGCATAAATACTCCCTCTTGGAGTTACAAGCATCTACTTGGCCGAGATAGCTACTAGCAACGGAGAGCATGCAAGATCACAAATAACATAGACATGATAGAATCAATAATCAATCTGACATAGTATCTCAATATCCATTGGATCCCTGCAAACACAACATATAGGATTAAAAATAGATGATCTTGATCATGAATGGATCTCACAAGGTCTAAACATGATATCACAAAGGAGGAGAACCAACCATCTAGCTACTGTATTGACCCATAGTCCAAAAACGAACTACTCACGCATCACTCCGGAGGCTGGCATAGTGATGAAGGAGGCCTCCAGGATGATCTCTCCCCTCCAGCAGGGTGCCGGGAAGAGTTTCGGATCCCCCGATCTAGGGATGGAGATGGCGGCGGCTACAAACTCTTTCGTGGATTTGATCGGGTCCTTAAGGTTTCTGCATCGGGGTACTTTTATAGGCGAAGGGGCAAGGTCGGTGGGCGCCCGAGGGGCCCACACCATGGGGCGACGTGCCCTAGGGGGTGGCCGCGCCAGCCCTAGGTGTGGCTACCTCGTGGCCCCACTTCGGCTTCCCTTCGGACTCCGTGTTCCTTCTGGTAAAATATTGACTTTGGCTTTTGTCCTATCCAATTCCGAGAATATTTCCTTACTAGCTTTTCTATAACCAAAAACAACAAAAAACAGATAACTGGCACTGCGGCATCTTCTTAATAGGTTAGTTCTAGAAAATGTATAAAAATACCTCAAAGTGTAAACAAAACATAAGAAAGTTGATATAAAACAAGCATGGAGCATCAAAAATTATAGATACGTTTACGACGTATCAATACTATGATGGTGAAAGTAAGGAAGAGCAAGAACTATGCGGAGCCAGTTACTTTACCCGATGGGTTCACAAAACTCCAGTACCAAAAGATTTTAAACTACCTCACGATCGTCAGAAATACGACGGCCTCCAAGAGCCTAAAGCTCGGTTGATAGATTATCTGGCCACAGTTAAACTACAAGGTGGCTCCAAGGCCACCACGATGCAAAGCTTGCAACTGCACTTAACCGGCGGGGATCATTCTTGGTTAAGACAATTACCCGAAGACTCTATCAGCAGCTGGAACAACCTGGAGGACAAGTTTATCATAAATTTCAATTCCACCTTCAAGCGACCCACATCTCTAGAACAATTACGGGCCTGTAAACAAAAGCCAGGGGAATCAATATGAGTTTTTGTTTAGCGATGTTGCATTATCAAAAACTCGGCTGAAGCGATATCCGAGTAATTGACGCTTTCAACGACGGACTTTGTCGTCAAGATTTCATTGAAGAACTAGGATGGACCAAACCAAAGACAATTTTGCAGCTGATGGAGATAGCCAACCGCTGGGCCGATGGAGAAGATGCATTACACAACAAAAGAGCCCGCTCACCCGAAGAAGATAGGGAGCGGCGCAACAACGACAGAAGGCGACGAAACAATGATGGGTATAGCACACCAAGTTACACTGTAGCCGATTTTTCTGGCGGGGACAACCGACAAAGCGATGATTACAAAAACGGGTACCGCAATAGCAAGGACGGTGCTGGAGGAAGCCAGCCACAACAACGGTACCATCCGACAAATTGAGACCCACCTATGTTAGTAGAACAAATGTTGGAAGGGCCATGCAATATGCACTTCTATGTAGACTCAATAGGGAAAAGGCGATCCAGTCACCTCCTAAAGGACTGCCGAACATTCTTAAAAAATGCAAGAGCTATGTAATGCAAGGGCAACTGAAGCAGCAAACCGAGGCTATGCCACTGCACCTGGCGCTTTTGCCACCGGTGCACCACCACCACTACCACCAGGGCATCCGCAAGCAGGACAACCGCAGAATACAACAAACCAAGAAGATGAGTACCCTAGATCAAAAGGATCTATGTCGATGATCCAGAAAGGGCGACCATCCAATAAAACACAGAAGATGATCACCAGACAAGTAAGCATGGCGGAAACAACACCACCCCCTACACTACAATATCTTCATTGGTTAGAGCAAGAAATAACCTTCAATAGAGCTGACCATCCACTTCGGGTCCCATGACCTGGTCAATCAGCACTAATAGTGGAGGCACAAATCAGCGGGTTCGACATGGGCAAAGTTTTCTTGGATGCAGGAAGCAGCATCAACCTCATCTACGCTAAAACTTGGAATCCTGCACAACACAACCACATACCTTTGCCCCAATTTACAGTTAGGTTGTCAATCTCACTGGTTTTGCTGAAAACAAAGGATTAAACATATATTGTGGAAGATAGTAATTGCTTGCAGAAAGTAAACCGTAAACGGTAAACAGTAGATGGTATATTAATGGTAAAGGAATGGACTGGGGTCCACAGTTCACTAGAGGTGTTTCTTATTATGATAAATAGCATGTTGGGCGAACAAATTACATCGGGGCAATTGACAGTTTGAGAAAGCATAATAATGCATATACTACACATCTTGACTCATACGAGATTTGATTGGGCATTACAACATAATACATAGACCGTAATCCAACTGCATCTATGACTAATAATCCATCTTCAGGTTATCATCCGAACCCCTTCCAGTATTAAGTTGCAAGCAACATATAATTGCATTAAGCAAAGTGTGTAAAGTAAACAATACAATTGCCCCATGGACAAAGGATTGTTGTTTTCTCCCTAGTAGCAATAGCACATCTACAACCTTAGAGATTTCTGTCACTTCCCCAGATTACTAGAGGCATGAACCTACTATCGAGAATAAATACTCCCTCTTGGAGTTACAAGCATCTACTTGGCCAAGATAGCTACTAGAAACGGAGAGCATGCAAGATCACAAATAACATAGACATGATAGAATCAATAATCAATCTAACATAGTATCTCCATATCCATTGGATCCCCACAAACACAACATATAGGATTACAAATAGATGATCTTGATCATGAACGGATCTCACAAGGTCTAAACATGATATAACAAAGGAGGAGAACCAACCATCTAGCTACTGTATTGACCCATAGTCCAAAAATGAACTACTCACGCATCACTCCAGAGGCTGGCATAGTGATGAAGGAGGCCTCCAGGATGATCTCTCCCCTCTCGCAGGGTGCCGGGAAGAGCTTCAGATCCCCCGAAATAGGGATGGAGATGGAGGCGGCTACAAACTCTTTCGTGGATTTGATCGGGTCCTTAAGGTTTCTGCATCGGGGTACTTTTATAGGCGAAGGGGCCAGGTCGGTGGGCGCCTGAGGGGCCCACACCATGGGGTGACGCGCCCTAGCGGTTGGCTGCGCCAGCCCTAGGTGTGGCTACCTCGTGGCCCCACTTCGGCTTCCCTTCGGATTCCGTGTTCCTTCTGGTAAAATATTGACATTGGCTTTTGTCTTATCCAATTCCGAGAATATTTCCTTACTAGATTTTCTGAAACCAAAAACAGCAGAAAACAGATAACTGGCACTGCGGCATCTTCTTAATAGGTTAGTTCCAGAAAATGTATAAAAATACCTCAAAGTGTAAACAAAACATAAGAAAGTTGATATAAAACAAGCATGGAGCATCAAAAATTATAGATACGTTTACGACGTATCAATACTATGATGGTGAAAGTAAGGAAGATCAAGAACTATGCGGAGCCAGTTACTTTACCCGACAGGTTCACAAAACTCCAGTACCAAAAGATTTTAAACTACCTCACGATCGTCAGAAATACGACGGCCTCCAAGAGCCTGAAGCTTGGTTGACAGATTATCTGGCCACAGTTAAACTACAAGGTGGCTCCAAGGCCACCGTGATGCAAAGCTTGCAACTGGACTTAACCGGCGCGGCTCACTCTTTGTTAAGACAATTACCCGAAGACTCTATCAGCAGCTGGAACAACCTGGAGGACAAGTTTATCATAAATTTCAATTCCACCTTCAAGCGACCCACATCTCTAGAACAATTACGGGCATGTAAACAAAAGCCAGGGGAATCAATATGAGTGTTTGTTTAGTGATGGAGCATTATTAAAAACTCGGCTGAAGTGATATCCAACTAATTGACGCTTTCAACGACGGACTTTGTCGACAAGATTTCATTGAAGAACTAGGACGGACCAAACCAAAGACAATTTTGCAGCTGATGGAAATAGCCAACCGCTGGGCCGATGGTGAAGATGCATTACACAACAAAAGAGCCCGCTCACCCGAAGAAGATAGGGAGTGGCGCAACAACGACAGAAGGCGACGAAACAATGATGGGTATAGCACACCAAGTCACATTGTAGCCGGTTTTTCTGGAGGGGACAACCGACAAAGCGATGATTACAAAAACGGGTACCGCAACAGCAAAGACGGTGTTGGAGGAAGCTAGCCACAACAACGGTACCATCTGACAGATTGAGACCCACCTATGTTAGTAGAACAAATTTTGGAAGGGCCATGCGATCTGCACTTCTACGTAGACTCAACAGGGAAAAGGCGATCCAATCACCTCTTAAAGGACTGCCGAACATTCTTAAAAAATGCAAGAGCTATGCAATGCAAGGGCAACTGAAGCAGCAAACCGAGGCTATGCCACTGCACCTGGCGCTTTTGCCACCGGTGCACCACCACCACCACCACCAGGGCATCCACTAGTAGGAGAACCACAGAATACAACAAACCAAGAAGATGAGTACCCTAGATCAAAAGGATCTATGTTGATGATCTGGAAAGGGTGACCATCCAATAAAACACAGAAGATGATCACCAGACAAGTAAGCATGGCGGAAACATCACCACCCCCTACACTAGAATATCTTCATTGGTCAGAGCAAGAAATAACCTTCAATAGAGCTGACCATCCACTTCGAGTCCCATGACCTGGTCAATAAGCACTAATAGTGGAGGCACAAATCGATGGGTTCGACATTGGCAAAGTTTTCTTGGATGCAGGAAGCAGCATCAACCTCATCTACGCTAAAACTTGGAATCCTGCACAACACAACCACATACCTTTGCCCCAATTTACAGTTAGGTTGTCAATCTCACTGGTTTTGCTGAAAACAAAGGATTAAACATATATTGTGGAAGATAGTAATTGCTTGCAGAAAGTAAACCGTAAACGGTAAACAGTAGATGGTATATTAATGGTAAAGGAATGGACTGGGGTCCACAGTTCACTAGAGGTGTTTCTTATTATGATAAATAGCATGTTGGGCGAACAAATTACATCGGGGCAATTGACAGTTTGAGAAAGCATAATAATGCATATACTACACATCTTGACTCATACGAGATTTGATTGGGCATTACAACATAATACATAGACCGTAATCCAACTGCATCTATGACTAATAATCCATCTTCAGGTTATCATCCGAACCCCTTCCAGTATTAAGTTGCAAGCAACATATAATTGCATTAAGCAAAGTGTGTAAAGTAAACAATACAATTGCCCCATGGACAAAGGATTGTTGTTTTCTCCCTAGTAGCAATAGCACATCTACAACCTTAGAGATTTCTGTCACTTCCCCAGATTACTAGAGGCATGAACCTACTATCGAGAATAAATACTCCCTCTTGGAGTTACAAGCATCTACTTGGCCAAGATAGCTACTAGAAACGGAGAGCATGCAAGATCACAAATAACATAGACATGATAGAATCAATAATCAATCTAACATAGTATCTCCATATCCATTGGATCCCCACAAACACAACATATAGGATTACAAATAGATGATCTTGATCATGAACGGATCTCACAAGGTCTAAACATGATATAACAAAGGAGGAGAACCAACCATCTAGCTACTGTATTGACCCATAGTCCAAAAATGAACTACTCACGCATCACTCCAGAGGCTGGCATAGTGATGAAGGAGGCCTCCAGGATGATCTCTCCCCTCTCGCAGGGTGCCGGGAAGAGCTTCAGATCCCCCGAAATAGGGATGGAGATGGAGGCGGCTACAAACTCTTTCGTGGATTTGATCGGGTCCTTAAGGTTTCTGCATCGGGGTACTTTTATAGGCGAAGGGGCCAGGTCGGTGGGCGCCTGAGGGGCCCACACCATGGGGTGACGCGCCCTAGCGGTTGGCTGCGCCAGCCCTAGGTGTGGCTACCTCGTGGCCCCACTTCGGCTTCCCTTCGGATTCCGCGTTCCTTCTGGTAAAATATTGACATTGGCTTTTGTCTTATCCAATTCCGAGAATATTTCCTTACTAGATTTTCTGAAACCAAAAACAGCAGAAAACAGATAACTGGCACTGCGGCATCTTCTTAATAGGTTAGTTCCAGAAAATGTATAAAAATACCTCAAAGTGTAAACAAAACATAAGAAAGTTGATATAAAACAAGCATGGAGCATCAAAAATTATAGATACGTTTACGACGTATCAATACTATGATGGTGAAAGTAAGGAAGATCAAGAACTATGCGGAGCCAGTTACTTTACCCGACAGGTTCACAAAACTCCAGTACCAAAAGATTTTAAACTACCTCACGATCGTCAGAAATACGACGGCCTCCAAGAGCCTGAAGCTTGGTTGACAGATTATCTGGCCACAGTTAAACTACAAGGTGGCTCCAAGGCCACCGTGATGCAAAGCTTGCAACTGGACTTAACCGGCGCGGCTCACTCTTTGTTAAGACAATTACCCGAAGACTCTATCAGCAGCTGGAACAACCTGGAGGACAAGTTTATCATAAATTTCAATTCCACCTTCAAGCGACCCACATCTCTAGAACAATTACGGGCATGTAAACAAAAGCCAGGGGAATCAATATGAGTGTTTGTTTAGTGATGGAGCATTATTAAAAACTCGGCTGAAGTGATATCCAACTAATTGACGCTTTCAACGACGGACTTTGTCGACAAGATTTCATTGAAGAACTAGGACGGACCAAACCAAAGACAATTTTGCAGCTGATGGAAATAGCCAACCGCTGGGCCGATGGTGAAGATGCATTACACAACAAAAGAGCCCGCTCACCCGAAGAAGATAGGGAGTGGCGCAACAACGACAGAAGGCGACGAAACAATGATGGGTATAGCACACCAAGTCACATTGTAGCCGGTTTTTCTGGAGGGGACAACCGACAAAGCGATGATTACAAAAACGGGTACCGCAACAGCAAAGACGGTGTTGGAGGAAGCTAGCCACAACAACGGTACCATCTGACAGATTGAGACCCACCTATGTTAGTAGAACAAATTTTGGAAGGGCCATGCGATCTGCACTTCTACGTAGACTCAACAGGGAAAAGGCGATCCAATCACCTCTTAAAGGACTGCCGAACATTCTTAAAAAATGCAAGAGCTATGCAATGCAAGGGCAACTGAAGCAGCAAACCGAGGCTATGCCACTGCACCTGGCGCTTTTGCCACCGGTGCACCACCACCACCACCACCAGGGCATCCACTAGTAGGAGAACCACAGAATACAACAAACCAAGAAGATGAGTACCCTAGATCAAAAGGATCTATGTTGATGATCTGGAAAGGGTGACCATCCAATAAAACACAGAAGATGATCACCAGACAAGTAAGCATGGCGGAAACATCACCACCCCCTACACTAGAATATCTTCATTGGTCAGAGCAAGAAATAACCTTCAATAGAGCTGACCATCCACTTCGAGTCCCATGACCTGGTCAATAAGCACTAATAGTGGAGGCACAAATCGATGGGTTCGACATTGGCAAAGTTTTCTTGGATGCAGGAAGCAGCATCAACCTCATCTACGCTAAAACTTTACGGGAAATGAATTGGTCTCTGACAAATCTAGCACCGCAACTTTCCACGAAATAGTCCCAGGCAAAGACGAAACTCCTCTAGGCAAAATATACCTCGACGTAGTCTTTGGATCAAGAAGCAACTTTAGGTGCAAAAAACTGGAGTTCAAAGTCATGGATTGGTCATCACAGTACCATGCGATCCTGGGACGACCAGCCTTCGCTCAATTCATGGCAGTACCCCTCTACGCAGACCTGGTACTAAAAATGCCAGCACCCAATATAGTCATAACACTAAGAGGAAGCTTTTGCTGCTCGAACAGCTGTGATTGTGAATTCAACAAAATATCAGAATCCTTCAGGGTGGAGACGCAATTTGGCCAACTAAAAATAGCGGATGAAGAACTACTACACGACAAATGAAGTAAGCAACATCCAAAAAATCAAGAGCATCGCGCATCCGCTAAAACCACTTATTCGGCCTCCACGTCTGATCCCGTGTAGGAACAAGCACCTGTTAGTTATCCCAAGTACAAGCAACCCGGAAAATCAAGTAATTTTCTCTCTGGTCCGCTGTACATACATGGCGCCTCCAGTCGAAAAACTACACTTATCGCGAAGAAGCATGATGGAGCACCTTAAGGAAGAAGCCGTAGTTTTTAGGAAAATTCGTTACTTTTGTATCCAATAAGGCCAACGGCCAGGCGATTATGCCTATGCAATGTATCCATTTATACTTATCAATGAATAAAGAAAGTACTTCTCGGCATTAAAATTTCTAAGACGCATACATGCAGTCGTGCAAAGAAACATCAGTTCGTCGGGTTCTTAAAAAAAACAATACAACGTACAATCAAAATCCCATATAAAGCATACAACCTTTTTGACAAGTATAAAAGAAGATTTATACAATATCTATCCTACAAAAGTACAAAGCTACACAATAGAAGGAGAAATGATGAGATACAAAAATTCATAAAAAACTCCTCGTCTACCTCTAGGCACTTTCGAACAATTCTAATTGCAGGTCTACGGGCGGCAGCATAATGAGGCATGATGGCTCAGTGTCGGTGCCAGGAAAATGCTGGTGCGCTGTTGATGTAGAGCTTGTTGGGAACCCCAAGAGGAAGGTATGATGAGCACAGCAGCAAGTTTCCCTCAGTTATGAAACCAAGGTTTAATCGAACCAGTAGGAGCAAGGAAACACCCCAAAGGTGTTGCTAGCTGAGCCTTGGAAGGGCGCACTACCGGTGCTACTAGCAACATGGAGACCTGCACAACACAACTTCAAAACTTTGTCCCCAACTTGTGATGAGGTTGTCAATCTCACCGTGTTTTGTGGAAAACAAAGGATTAAATGTTTCGAATGGAAATAAGTAAAAGTTTATAGAAAGTAAACACAAAGAAGTAACAGTTTGTAGATTGTATGTAAAGAAAAGGACGGGATCCATAGTTCACTAGAGGTGGCTCTCCTTCAGATAGATAACATGCTGGGTGAACAAATTACAGTGGGGCAATTGAAAAACATCGAGAAAGCAATACATGCATATACTAATCATATTGACTCCTTTGAGACTTGATTGGGCATTACAACATTATACATAGACCGCCATCCAACTGCATCTATGACTAATAATCCACCTTCAGGTTATCATCCGAACCCCCTCCAGTATTAAGTTGCAAGCAACAGATTATTGCTTTACGAACTGCGTGTAAAGGAAACAAATACGATTGTTCTATGAATAAAGGATTGTTGTTTTCTCCCTAGTAGCAACAACACATCTAGTACCTTAGAGATATCTGTCACTTCCCCAGATTACCAGAGGCATGAACCCACTATCGAGCATAAATACAAACTATTGGAGTTGCTAGCATGTACTTGGCCAAGATAGCTACTAACAACTGAAAGCATGCAAGATCACAAATAACAAAGACATGATAGAATCAATAATCAATCTGAAATAGCATCTCAATATCCATTGGATCCCCACAAACACAACATGCGGAATTACAAATAGATGATCTTGATCATGAATGGAGCTCACAAGATCTAGACATGAAAGCACAAAGGAGGAGAACCAACCATCTAGATACTACATGGATCCGTAGTCCAAGGATGATCTACTCACGCATCACACCGGAGGCTTGCATGGTGATGAAGAAGGCCTCCAGGGTGAATTCCCCTCTCCGACAGGGTGCCGGGAAGAGCTTCTGATCCCTCCCGATCTAGGGATGGAGATGACGGCGGTGTAGGGTAACGGGTAGGCTACACTAGCGTAAAATCAAAAATTTCTACCGCGTCAACCAGGAATACTATGGTCATAGATCACGGGATTACCGCTAGACGCGCAGGTGCGGAACTCGATGAAGCACGTTGCGGCAGTGTAGATGTTCTACGTCTCCTCCTCGTCCTCGTCCCACGAGCAGCTCCCCTTTGCGCGGCTCGTCCAAGTGCTACAGATGCAGCACCTCCGAGGTATCCACACGTCCGGAGTGGAAGCTGTCACACGCCAGACTGCTAGGTCTGCGCGTGCAACACAGGCGGAAAAGGAGTGGCGGCTAGGTGGAATGCTCTCACCTTTTCAGCTCGCCTCACTCCCTCTTATATAGGCATCCCTGGTGGGCTTCTACATTAGCAGCCCATTAGCAGCCTAAGCCTGGTCTAATTCGGATCCAATCCTCATTAGGCTTCCAGCCCCTAAAGTGTGTGACCCTATAGGTTCATACACGTATAGACATGACGCGAGTACACTTACTCCGTCAATAGTTGGTAGCGGCCTCTAGCAAGACGTGCCAACTCCTAAACGCATATAAAGATCATTCGGACGAACCATCACAAGGTTGAGTACATGTCTTTCCCTTTGCCTCACGATATTTGGTCTAGCTCTAAGCTGACCTCTCTTTCTCGATGCTGTGATTCAGAATCCCTTTACTAGGTTAACTCTTAACCATATGTAGCACGGCCATGCATTTCTGGATCCGATCACTCGAGGGGCCCAGAGATATCTCTCTCAAGTAGAGAGGGGCAAATCCCATCTTGATTGACCGATGCCTTGCAGCATGTATCAGGACAAACCCGAAAGCTACCTTTATAACTACCCAGTTACGGAGTAGTGTTTGATAGCCCCAAAGTAGGTCGATCCACATCTCAAGTACATGTGACAATCTCAGGTCTAAGGACAACGTACACGATGTGTAGAGAGAGCTGCAAGTATTATTGCTAGTCTCATGTTGGGTCAGTCCAACCCCATGTTCATAACATGTGTCCACATCATTGGTTTGACATCTCTATGTCAATGACTTGCGAAACATAGTCATTAACCAATCGATGTGCTAGTCTAATATTCACGTGTGTCCTCGCATGAACTCCGACTAGGGACAATTATTAGATAACCATACAAGTAAAGAGTTTCACAAACAATTCACATAATTGCCAATCAATACAAGTTGCCTGGTATATGGATATTCAAGGAACATTATAATAACTCATGGATACACATGAAATACAATCATCTCTATGATTGCCTCTAGGGCATATTTCCTTCAGGCGGCTACAGACTCTTTCGTGGATTTTTGATCGGGTACTTAGGGTTTTCGTCCCGAGGGCATCTTATATGCAGAAGGAGAGGCCGTGGGGGTGCTGGGGTTGGCCAGACCACCCCTGGCGCGGGCCAAGCCTGGCTGCGCGGCCAGGTGGTATGGCTGGCCCCTAGCCCTTCTCTTTCTCGTATTCTGGCATCTGATGACTTCTGAAAAAATAGGCACTTTGGCTTTTGTCCCGTCCAATTCCGAGAATATTCATTTTCTGACTTTCTTGGAACCAAAAACAGCAGAAAATAGGCAGCTGGCACTGTGGCTCTTGTTAATAGGTTAGTCCAAGAAATCATATGAAAAGTACTCCAAAGTGTGGACAAAACACAAGAAAGTAGATAAAACCAAGCATGGAAAATCAAAAATTATAGATACATTTGCAATGTATCAACATCCCCAAGCTTAACTCCTGCTCGTCCTCGAGTAGGTAAGTGATAAAAAGAAAGAATAATTTTTGAGGTGACATGCACCATGAAAGACTTGATCAAAGTATTTGTAAAACATTCAAAGCTGGGATCATAGTACTTCAATCATAACATGAAAGACAAGGTTCTAGCAATAAGCAAAGAAACTATGATGCAACATGAAAAGGTAGAAACAAAAGATTCATGAATAACAATGCTTTGCAAGACGTTTGTTTGTTTCACATAAAGAAAACATAGCATAATAGTATTCAGCTTGTCCCTCAATAGAGTAGCAAATGTAAATGCATAGGACACCTTCAAAGTTCATAAGAGTGACTAGATACAATAGTTTAAAACAAGCAATATCAATTTATGCATCAATCAACTAGTCTTGGGACAATGCACATAGAACTAAGAATGGCCACTATGCTCTCAAAGTAGGTGCATAAAGATAGAAGGTGGAGACTCAATATAATGGTGGAAGAAAGGCCTTTTTATAAAAGGAAGTAGGGATTCAAGTCTCATAAAGAGCTTCCAAAAATTATGGAACTTATAGCTTTCAGTTCTCAAATCCCCTATCATAAGCATCTTGAAGTGATTAAGGTTAAAGTGAACAAACTATGGTGTACATGCTTGACGAAGTATACGTTAGAAATCTCATGTCCCTTGTATACGAGGGCCGCTCCTCATGCTACTCAAGTTTAGTCACCGGTAAGTTCTTGTCATCGTAAGTACATGTGTATCATAGAGAACCGCCAACGGGGTACCCCTTGCCCGATGATACGGAAGAATCCTTATATCAAAATGACAAGGCAAGCAGACAACGAGCATCTCAGCAATCTTCTTATTTACCATGGGAATATGGTGCTTTTTCTCTCTTTCCTCTTTTCATAATATCTTTTTTTTCTTTTCTATTTTTTCTCTCAATATAGAACACTTTTTTTATAAGAAGAATGCTTCATAGACAGTTCATTATGGTTATGCTGCAGGTTTCCACCATGTCAGCATGGATTAGACCAGCGGCCTAGGCGTTTCTCTAACACATATACATAACTCCATGGACTTACAAGCTCCCCTTTTATTTCACACCGACGGAATCCATATACAAAAGAGCATGATATCAACTAGGTACAAGTACCAAGTGCAATGTTGAAAGCGTTCCCCATGAAAGCATGGTTCTGCTAATTCCCAAAGTGCAAGCATATACAACATAGACGACACAATGGTTCAAGTTTATTAAGGGCAAGAAAAGTAAAGTGTGCCATCAAGTTAGTGAGAGCTTTAATCACTAGTTTTCTCATAACAAGTTTAATTTGGAAGGTAAACAAACGCATGAATATACTTGGAATAGCATAAGCTAGTAGGTAGGTATGGTGGACTCTTTGGAATAACTTGGTTGAGGGAGTTGGATGCATGAGTGGAACTCATGCTTGGTTGTGGAGGCTAGCAAAAGACTGGGACCGACAAACTAAGAGAGCAATAATGGCCATAATCATGTAGAGCGACAAAACATCATTGATCAAAGCATAAAGTGATACTACAAGTTGAAAACTAAAGGATCATAAAGGCTATGGTGACTTGAGATAGTCATAACATGGTGTGAGCATGCGCCAAGTCAACCCAAACAAAGCATCAAAGGAGAATACCACTATACTATGCTTTAATATGCTAAAACAACGCATGATTCATCCAAGGCACATTAAGCAATCTCAATTGTTTATAACAAGTCATGCTACAGCAAAGAATACTAAGAATAAAGCCAAAACTATATCAAGCATGGCATGACAAAGCATAGGCCACAGTCAAAAACGAGCTCTTTTTACCACATAAGTATGAACTTTCCTACTCTTTTCCAAACCAAACCAAACTATTTGCAAACCAATGTATGAAAGAGGGGGTCCAACCAATTTATTCAGAAAACTAAGAAAACCAAAGGAAATGAAAAACCAAAACGAAAAAGAAGACGCTCCAAGAACAACACAACTGTGCATGAAACAATAAAAATGAAGCGTTTGGAAGAAACCTAGGATTTTTATTGATGAAGAAGGGGATGCCTTGGGCATCCCCAAGCTTTGATGCTTGTACTTCTTGGGTATTTCTTGGGGTGACACGCATGGCATCCCCAAGCTTGAGCTTTAGTCCATCCTTCATCTGATTACTCATTCCTTCCATACACCTGACAATTTTCCTTCATACAAAACTTCACACAATCTCATTAGCAACATTAGTGCACTCAACATAAATAAGTCTTAAGGTTCAGTTCTAACACCAAATAAACTTCCATTAGAACACTAGATAGTGTAGCACTTCCCTCAAAAAGCTCAATTCCCCAAAAGAACTCAAAAAGGAACCAACAAGAAGCAAATGCAGAAAATGGCGGAAATCTGTCAAAACAGACCAGCAGGTAAAGACGAATTTTTTCGAAGACCTTCTGTTGCTCAAATCAAAACGTGTTGTACTAACAAAAGTTAGATAACAACCTGGGGCAGAGGCACAAACATTCACGCCTCCAAAAGACGTTCAGAGATTTTACACGAATTTTTATGGTGAAGCACAGAAATCTGTTTCAGGACAGCAACTTTCCCCATTATTACTTCTCTCTCATTAGAGGTTACTCTTGGCACAAAAAGCAAATAAAAAGGATAAGGAGCGGTTATTACTGAAGTAATAACTTCCAAGACTCATCTAAAACTTTTGGGTTATCTCCCAATAAGTACTTTTCCTTAACGCCTTTAAGTTAGGCATAAGAAGCAAAGAAAGAATCAAGTGTTCTCAAATGAAGAAGCATTAAAACCAAATTTTTTTTCATAGGAGAAGCAAAAGAAATCTTCTCTCTCTTCTTAGGGAAGTATTCTATACCTTTCTTGAGTGGGATTTGATATTTAATGGTGCCTTCTTTCATATTAATAATGGCACCAACAGTTCTAAGAAAAAGTCTTCCCAAAGTAATATGACAAGAAGCATTGCATTCAACATCCAAAACATAGAAATCAACGGGGACATAGGCATTGTTAACCATAATAAGAACATCATTAAGACTCCCCATGAGTTTCTTTTTAGCATTATCATCAAGTGGGACATTCAAATAACAATCTTCAAGTGGAGGTAAATCAAGCATATCATAAACCCTTCTAGGCATAATAGAAACACTACTATCAAGATCACATAAAGCTTTAAAATCAAAGTCATTCACTTTCATATTAATGATGGGTTCCCAACCATCTTCTTGTTTTATAGGAATAGAAGCTTTATGTTTCATCTTTTCTTTAATCTTTATGAGAGCATCAGTAATGTGTTTTGTAAAGGCCATGTTCATAGCACTAGCATTAGGACTTTTAGCAAGCTTTTGTACGAACTTAATAACTTCAGAGATATTGCAACCATCAAAATCAAAATCAAATTTATCATCTAGAGTAGTAGAACTATTACTAGCCTCAACACTAGTGGTGGTAATAGTAGAAACACTAATGTTTCTAGCAATTTCATCTACTCTTTCCCACTTAGCATGTAATTCAGCTAATAGTCTAACATTTTCATCAATTCTTACTTGTATGGCATTAGTAGCTGCAAAGAGATTATCATTAGTTTCAGGTTTAGCAGCCATTTTATTAATCAATGAAGATTGAGCTTTAGACAAAGATGATATATTTCTTTCAGTATTAGAGAGTTTCAATTGTAAACTAGGAATTTCCCTATTTAGACTCTCAAGTTGATGTCTAATGTTCTTCAAGATGGTAGATTGTTCCTGCATAGTTTTAGTAAATAGTTTATTTTGCTCATATTGCATTTGCATGTAGTTTTTAGTGGCTCTTTCAACTTCTAAAATTCTTCCTTCACTAGGTAATCCAAGTTTACCATTATAGCCATAAGTATTACTGGGAGGGTAGGGCCTATAGTTGTTATTACCATACGCATTGTTGCCAAAATTATTATTTCTTATGAAGTTCACATCAACTTGCTCTTCTTGAGCAACCAAAGAGGCTAAAGGAACTTTATTTGGATCAATATGGGCTTTTCCATTAACAAGCATAGACATAATAATATCAATTTTATCACTCAAGGAGGAAGTTTCCTCAACAATATCTACCTTCCTACCTTGTGGAGCTCTCTCAGTATGCCATTCAAAATAATTGACCATCATATTGTCTAGAAGTTTCGTTGCAACACCCAAAGTGATGGTTATAAAGGTACCTCCAGCAGCAGAATCCAATAGGTTCCTTGAAGAATAGTTCAATCATGCATAAAAAGTTTGGATGATCATCCAAGCAGTCAGTCCATGAGTGGGACAATTCTTTACCAAAGATTTCATTCTTTCCCAAGCTTGAGAAACATGTTCATTATCAAGTTGTTTAAACTTCATTATTTCACTTCTCATAGATATAATCTTAGAAGGAGGATAGTATTTTCCAATGAAAGCATCTTTGCATTTAGTCTAAGAATCAATACTATTCCTAGTTAAGGAATTCAACCATTCTTTAGCTTTTCCTCTCAAAGAGAAAGGAAACAATTTCAGCTTAATAATATCACCATCTACATCCCTATGCTTTTGCATCTCACAAAGTTCAACAAAGTTATTTAGATGGGAAGCAACATCTTCATTACCAATACCAGAAAATTGTTTTCTCATAACAAGATTGAGTAAAGCAGGTTTTATCTCAAAGAAAGTATCTTTAGGCACAGGTGGAGCAATATGTGTGTTCATAAAATCATTGTTGTTGGTGCTAGTGAAGTCACACAACTTAGTGTTTTTAAGAGTAGTCATTTTTTGTGTTTTTGAAATAACAAAGCAAACTAGTAAAACTAATTTTTGTGTGTTTTTGAATAAATAAACAAGCAAACAAAGCAAAAAGAAACTAAGCAAAACAAAAATAACGAAGTAAAGAGATTTGTTATGAGAGACTCCCCTTGTGAAGATGTCCTTGACTCCCCCGGCAACGGCGCCAGAAAAATGCTTGATGGCTCAGTGTCGGCGCCAGGAAAATTCTGGTGCGATGTTGATGTAGAGCTCGTTGGGAACCCCAAGAGGAAGGTATGATGAGCACAACAACAAGTTTCCCTCAGTTATGAAACCAAGGTTTAATCGAACCAGAAGGAGCAAGGAAACACCCCAAAGGTGTTGCTAGGCAGGGCGCACTACCGGTGCTAGTAGCAACTTGGAGACCTGCACAACACAACCACAGAACTTTGTCCCCAACTTGCGATGAGGTTGTCAATCTCACTGTGTTTTGCGGAAAACAAAGGATTAAACGTATCGAATGGAAAGAAGTAAAAGTTTGTAGAAAGTAAACAAAAAAAAGTAACAGTTTGTAGATTGTATGTAAAGAAAAGGACCGGGATCCATAGTTCACTAGAGGTGGCTCTCCTTAAGATAGATAACATGCTGGGTGAACAAATTACAGCGGGGCAGTTGACAAACATCGAGAAAGCAATACATGCATATACTAATCATCTTGACTCCTTTGAGACTTGATTGGGCATTACAACATTATATATAGGCCGCCATCCAACTACATCTATGACTAATAATCCACCTTCAGGTTATCATCCGAACCCCCTCCAGTAGTAAGTTGCAAGCAAAAGATTATTGCTTTACGAACTGCGTGTAAAGTAAACAATACAATTGTTCTATGAACAAAGGATTGTTGTTTTCTCCCTAGTAGCAACAACACATCTAGTACCTTAGAGATTTCTGTCACTTCCCCAGATTACCAGAGGCATGAACCCACTATCAAGCATAAATACTAACTCTTGGAGTTGCTAGCATGTACTTGGCCAAGATAGCTACTAATAACGGAAATCATGCAAGATCACAAATAACAAAGACATGATAGAATCAATAATCAATCTGAAATAGCATCTCAATATCCATCGGATCCCCGCAAACACAACATGCAGAATTACAAATAGATGATCTTGATCATGAACGGAGCTCACAAGATCTAGACATGAAAGCACAAAGGAGGAGAACCAACCATCTAGCTACTACATGGATCCGTAGTCCAAGGATGAACTACTCACGCATCACACCGGAGGCTTGCATGGTGATGAAGAAGGCCTCCAGGGTGAATTCCCCTCTCCGGCAGGGTGCCCGGAAGAGCTTTAGATCCCTCCCGATCTAGGGATGGAGATGACGGTGGCTACAGATTCTTTCGTGGATTTTTGATCGGGTACTTTGGGTTTTCGTCCCGAGGGCATCTTATAGGCGGAAGGAGAGGCCGAGGGGGTGCTGGGGTCGGCCAGACCACCCCCTGGCGCGAGCCAGGCCTGGCCACGTGGCCAAGTGGTGTGGCCGGCCCCCAAGCCTTCTCCGTCTCGTATTCTGGCATCTGATGACTTCCGGAAAAATAGGCACTTTGGCTTTTGTCCCGTCCAATTCCGAGAATATTCATTTTCTAACTTTCCTGGAACCAAAAACAGCAGAAAACAGGCAGCTGGCACTGTGGCTCTTGTTAATAGGTTAGTCCAAGAAATCATATGAAAAGTACTCCAAAGTGTGGACAAAACACAAGAAAGTAGATAAAACCAATCATGGAACATGAAAAATTATAGATACATTTGTAATGTATCAAGGCACCATGTCGATAAGACCACCATCAGCAGGAGCAAGAAGCTCCAATGATATGACGTCCAAATCTAGCGTCGGATGATGCAATGGACCCAAGACAGTGCAAGTTTAGCACCCTCCACAAGTTGAAGCTTCACAAAATGATGAATCCGTTCACCCCTCAAAAATTTCGCCATCAAATCAGCCAAAGTCTGAGGCTGGGGATCCCGAGGAAACATGGCATTATAAATAATGGCCAATGATCTGCGACAACACTCGACAAACTGCTCCACCTCGCATACACGGTCCTGAAGTAAGGCCCCTACATAGGCGCGATGATGATCAACCCAAAAATCCATCCCGGAATTTTGAGAAGCAGACACAAGAGCTTGCATTCGGTTGCACAGACGCTGAGTTTCTTCTCTCTCGCACAATCGATTTCCTACAAAGATAAAGAAAAAAGAAGAGTAATTGGCATCCCGCAAAAAAAGAGTGACAGAAAGCAAAAAACTTAAAGACTTACACAACATCTTTTCACTTGCCCTGGAAATCTCGTCCAGGAAGTATGCCTCACGACCAAGGGCCTAACGTATCTTCGACTGGGTGACATCCACCATCAATTGAACAACTCAAAGTTTTCCTTCAAGTTTCTTCACCTATTCAATTTTTTCAGTATATAAAGGCAGGTCTACTGTATGCACGATGGTAGTCTCGGCTGCGCCTAGTCCAGATGAGGATGGAGTCACATCCGACGTTTGCGCAGGCACATAAGGGGCAACCGAATCATTCAGAATCTCGCAAGAGATATGAAAGAGAGAATTTTTTAGCAAGGAACGGATCCACTCATAGACATATATACAAAAATATCCTTCTCATCAAAAGGAGACCTTTTTAGCAACTGGATAAAAGTTAATAGTCATTACAAATGATAACAAAAATACATGGAAGTATAGAACATGACTACGGAGCTGATTTCTCCAAAGATAAGGTTGCGCTAGTAGAAGGAGCACTAGCTATGGCAGGGGCAACATCCGAAGAAGGAGCAGCAGCCGAAGAAGCAACATCAGTAGGAGAAGGAGCAGTTAATCCCTTTGGATCTAACTTGATAGCCAGAAGCATCGGAGAAAATTTCTTGGTCCTCTTAATAAAAGGCTTCAAATCAATTAGTTGGCCTTTGGAGTTGACTAGGACAGAGGAGCTAACCTTCTCCTAGTCGACCTTCTCGCCATGCGCCATCGCCAACGCCATTGAAGTTTCCACACCAACTTTCGACTGAGTCACGCTGTATCCAACAAGCGGACTTGGGTCGGCACCAAAAATAGCGACAAGATCGTTTAGGTCAGTGGGAACTTCCTTTGATGGAAAAACATCGGTGCATACCCTTGAAGGCACAGTGAGATCGAACAAGGAGGTTGCGCACACGAGCACTATTTGCCTCCAAGGTGCTAACAACATCCGATAAGGGGTCAACCTTCTTGTTTTCATCAAGCAGCAAGTTTTGGCCTGATAGCTCTGCACATACCAAAAATAGGGGAGGGACAATCAGAACAAAGAAACAACGAGGATTGAAATGAAATTCTCCCCTGACGAAAAGAAAACTTACGAGTCAAGGAAGCGTTGATGGTCTCCAAGCGCTTCTGAAGATTTTCATCTCGGATAGCGGCTTGTTTGGCCCTCTCTTCGGCAACAGCACTAGCTTTCTGGTTGGCCTCCTCCAAAGCTTGTTCAGCTATCCGAAGGTTGGCCTCCAGATCGTCAACATGCTCCGACGCCTGGTCCCGGATGACCTCGGACTACTTGACAGCGGCTGAAGAAATCAGAAAGTAATGCAAAAAGTTAGAAAAGTAAGTGGAAGTGCAGAAATCACAAAATAATAAAAAATGATGATGAAAGTTTACCTTTCAGACCTTCGGATTCATTGCAGATCTTGATGAAGTGAGAGGCCATATCAACCATCTCATGCATCACAGGCTGCGGCAGAAGAAGTACATTAGGAAGGCAAATCAAGGAGAATCAATGATTAAATTAAAGGCCATATATGCACTTACATCCTGCATATCCACCTCGATGGGGCGCTTGTATATCACCACGCCTTTGGCAGCTGGTTTTCTTCTTTTAGGCACCGGAGGCTTTGACACAACAGCAACATCCTTCCGGACAAGTGGATCCGCAGAAGACGCGGGCAAAACTTTCGGGTCCTTGGTAGAAGGAGCAAAGGAAGTGCCAAGAGGAGACAAAGGCGGTTCTTCTGCATCATCACCACTACAAGAGTAAAAACGAAGATTAAAAGAAGCATCAGCAAACCGAATCACCTGGCAAAATAGTAAAGAGAAAATAAATACTTACAAAGATACATCCTGCGCAAAGCAGAAAAGGTTCTTTTGGGAAGGAGCCGACGATCATGGTACAAGACTCGAAGGTTTCGAGGCCATAGAATCATCTGAATCTTCAATGGTTTCTGCAGCGTCCAGATGTTTCTGTTTCTCGCCAATAGGCGCAACACGGAAATCTTCTGAATAGGCTGACGGAAGCGATGGTGTCCTAGATGAAGATTCTACGGCAAAGGTCTCTATCTCCTGATCAGCTGCAATCCTACTTAAGGGAAGATCATCAAAAGCAGAAGGACTGGCGGGGAGTTCATCACTCTCAGGGAGAGGAGGAAGCAAAGACAAATGATCATGGTCCTATATCATAACAGATGAAACAACCAGAGATGGAGGTTACCGATAAAGAATGAAATGCGTCCATGAATACAACTAAAAGAAAAAGAAAGAGGGTTGCAAGGGGAAACTTGGGGAAGGCAATTCTTTTTGCCATAGGGCTCTACACGACAGGTGGAGGGAACCAGGCTTTTCTTGGTCAACATAGAGAAGTTCCAAACCCTTTTCTCATAATGCTTGAGAGGAAGGTCTTCCGTTGAAATCCTCATCGAGTCGTTTTTTCCAGTATATGCCCACATACCAGAAAGCCAGGCCTGCAGTGGTTGCACACGAATCTGCAAGAAATATAATAGAATCTGAAGACCAGATAATTCCTTGCCAACCTCATGCCGTGGTTTTGAAATACGATCAAGATGGGGTTGGATCTCTGCCATTTCTTCGACAAAAGGACGCTGATCCCAGGAGTCACGTTTGTAGAAAATTTTCTTTGGATCAAAGGGGGCTAACTCGAAAGACTGGCCATCAACCGTTTGGTCTTTGATATAAAACCACCCAGTTTTGCATCCTTGAATAGAGTCAGTGATTTTCAAATCAAAGTAATCAACATCAGAGCGAACAGGAAAGATGGCACCGCCAACATCATGAACAAGGGTATTGGAAGCATTTCCACGAACATAGAAAAAGTATTTCCAAAGGCCCCGATGGGGATGAATTCCAAGGAAACACTTGCAAAGTGTAACAAAGCAGGCAACATGAAGGATATAATTGAGTGTGAGCTGGTACAACTGCACGCCATAGACGAAGAGAAGACCACGGAGGAACTCATGAACAGGGAGAGAAAGACCGCGAAAGAGAAAGGAGATGAACATTACCCTCTAGCCTGATTCAGGGATAGGGGCAGCTTCATCCCCTGGAAGTTTGAGAGAGCCCTCGGTAAGAAGGCCAAGGTTCCATGCCTCGCGCAGTTTGCACGTGGTGCACTTCGATGTTGCCCATCCGACAACCCTCTTTCGCGTGGCCTTGGTGGCCGCAGCACAAGTCCTTGCCTTTTTCTTGCCCATAACGATGGTGTAGTAAGCACTAGCGCTCGGAGGAACTCACATGAATTGGAGGAGGAGGCAAAGGAAGGCATGAGCGCAAGGAAGAATATGAAAGCCAGCATACGAGAGGTGAAAAATAGTAAAAAGGATTCCTCCCCTTTATAAGGAACTATGGTACGAAGCTAAAACCATTCGATGTAAAATCGAACAGTCACAAGGACACATGATGGCGATGCGTGTCAGCAGGATTCTATAAAATAAAATATCTTAGGAAGTTATTGCCGCGGTAAAAACGGGGATACAACACACGCCGCCTCGATCTCCATGCAAAAGAGGGGATGTGCAGTCAGGAAACTATGCTAAATACGCCACCACGCGTCATCATTACTGCAGCACGGGCCCACGCTCGACACGTCTCGAGAATAAAAAAGTGTAGAATTTGTCATCAATGACGTCACAATAAAAACGGTTCAGTGGAAAGGGTACACACCCAAAGAAGAGTAGGGAGTCAAAGTAAATTCCTCCATGAAGAAGATCGAGACTACAGTCGAAAAACGAAAAAGTCGACTGTAGCCTCAAGGGCTACTCCAATCGGGAGCGCTGGTCGCGCACCCGACAAAATTTGGAGACACATTAAATATAATGTTTTTCGAGCCTATGTCCTGATATATACATCTGAACATAGCCTCGGGGGATACTCCTATTAGGAGCGCTGATGCGCACCTGATAAAGAAAAAAAGAAAAAAACCCACAGCCGACAAAATATGTCAATCTTGGATTGCAGCTAAATGCGACAAAACTCCGAATGCCGTGTGTAGAAACATGAATGTAAGACCCTGGGCTTTGTCCTGTGTGGCTTGGTAATCGCACAAGAATGCGCTCTGCCAGTATTATATCTGTATCTATGATTCGATGAAAAATCCTGAATAACATGTTGGGTACCTGATAAAATAAAATTGGACCTCAGTATTCGATAAGACCTCATCAGCCCGAATTGAGTTACACTAGTAATAAATCCTGAGTTTAGGCCTGGGGACTTGAATTTGATGAAAGACAACCTTGATTTTTCCCAAGTGTAATTAACTGATTCCTGATCCATCAGAAGGATCAGGCTCGTTGCACCAAATCCCTATAAAAGTTTAAAAATAATAAAAACAAAGGTTTAAACATTGTTCTGAGACTCAACCTGAACCTACAGTTCGAGTAGAGTCTCGGGGGTTACTGACATAGGTATGATTACTTGGGTCCTTATGATTTGCTACCTAGGACCTTGCAGAGAATATTACAGACCATGAAGAGTCAAGATAAAGATCCAAAAGAGCAACCAACAAAGAGTTTAGTTGTATTAGGAAAGAGGAACAAAGACCGACATAGAGTTGACATTGTAATATTGTAACCTATCCGCATATAGCTTTGAGACCCGACCTATTATATATAGGGTGGGAGAAGCCTAGAAGGGGCACCAAACAATCCCCAAGCAATTTGTAACCAAGCCATTTCTCGTAATATTCAGGCAACTTTGATCTCATTGTTTCCTGACTTCCGACAAAATTCTCAGCGTTCTCTTTTCCACAAAACCTAAGTCCTTCTTTATGGACATTACCAAGATCTCCCCTCGTTACTCCCCGACTCCGGCAGCCGCCTCCGCCATCGACTTCAGCAGCCCCCGAGCTTGCCGACCACTCCATGACCTTCGTGGTGAGCTGCTGAACCTCCATGTGCCCTCCATCCTCCCCCTCTCGTTCTGTATCTCTCCCCTGACATACACCTATCGCTACCTACGCCAGCTATCGTCGTACGCCCTATTCCGGTGACCAAATGCGCACGGAGCTGCTACCTTTTGGTTCACCTCGATGCGCTCGTCCGAATGAGCCCCTCCTCGCTGCCCTGCATCTATCCTAGCCTCACCTGGGATATCCTCCATTGCTGACGTCAGCTCGATGTCAGCATGAGGCAATATACCTTTTATTTTTAAATGTTTTTGGTAAATTATTTTTGGAAATAAAAATGACATGTGGGCCTAGGTTGTCAGCATTTTAATCATTTCCTAAAATGTTTTTTGTAAATAATAATAAAAACCTAACAGGTGGGACCAAGTTGGAAAATAATTAAATACATTCCACAATTGTTTAATTGTTTTAAAAATGATTTAGAATGGATTAAAATTGGAAAATTCATAACTAATTATTGATAAGTCAGAAAAATGTATAATGTATCAAAATGTTAAGAAAAATGAGATCTATCTATTAGCATCAAAATCATACATTGTTCAACGACTTTCATGACAGGTTTAATTAGAAGAACAAATGAACCCCCGTAGGTGATTCTGGGGTCTCTCCTGTATTAGGGTTTGCACCCCTCGGACACCGCTTAAATTTCCAAGCATGCTATAGGTTTTCATTCCAATACCATTTAACTTGTCATATCATCATCCTTACTTGAGCATTGCATTGATGCCATGTGTTGATTTTTTCCCTTTCTTTCCGGTGTTTTCTTCTTTTCGGTAGAATACGATATCGAGATCGAGATTGAAGACAGAGATCAACACCATCGAAGATCGACATGCAATACTTGATCAACTACAATCAAGTCCAGTACAAGATATCCGAAGCCCTGTTATCTGGTTATCAATAGGAAAAGGCAAGCATATCCCCACCATGATATAATCCTATGGTTTCGATAGCATTTCAATTCTTGCCATGAGGCATACAATTTCTAATGTGGTCTTTTATCGATAGATAGAGTATCCTATCTATTGAATTACTTTCTTTGAGCTTATATTACCTGATCCGCTGCTCCTAGCATAACTAGGTTTGGCTTGTGTGCACTACTAGAGCTATTATCTGTGTCTTGCTTAGCCATGCTTAGCTGTCAGTTCTGGTCCATCCAGATGATGTATCAGATGCAGAGAGTCTAGTATGATAGGAGAAGAAGGTATGTCGATGAGGTAAGTTCAGTGGTAAAGGTTAAACATTCTAAGGCTTGTATGGGAGGCCATGATGGGATGTGGTTTTTGTTGTCCCATGCTCGCCACTGCTAGGACCCGAGTTCTTGTCTTTGGAACCGAGACGAGCGTACAACTACACGGGGCCTAGAAAACCTCATGAGTAACTAACTTCCCTAGTAGATTCCATGAGTCACATAGTTCGGGCGTTCCATTCGACATATGCATAGAAAACATTTTGAAAGATTTGGCGAGCGAAGGTGCATCATAATAGGTAGGTAAGCGTGGCCAGTGTTGCTTGAGGCGGTCCCTCTAGTAAACCAACCTCGACTCACATCTCTAGCGACCGACTTCGGGATTTGACCCGTTATGGAGGAACCCTCCTTAGGGCATGACTCATGGTCTCGGTGAAAGCAAGGTAAAGGTTGTGTGCAACCACCCTCTTCCGGCCTTCCAAGGAAGAGGGTTAATCATGTGGCATTGAGAGTCGGTTGGTACGCGTGGGTAAAGTTGTACACCCTTGTAGGGTTAAATCTTTTCGAAAAGCCCTGTTCACGATTATGAATGCTTGGTGACCGGATTCTAAGATCATAGAGAATATTAACCTAATCGTAAAACTTGGAGGTTTCAACATGTGCTTAAGGATGCTTCCTCATGGGTACGAGGAGGTGATCCTAGTAAGGAGATGGTGATGATTTGGTGGATATCAAATATGATGATCAATTCTTTGAAGATGTCGCTCTCTTATCCCCTTTTAAAATGTTCTGATTAGACGAGCTTCTTCTCCCTCATGTTTTATAAACAAAGATGGCTTTATGCAAAATAACCCCACCAGCCATAAATCTTGTGGAGTATACCCTGTACTCACCCTTGCTTTGATGATACTTTTGTAGCAGAGTAAGTGTTCCTCTGAAGACAGGTTTAGTACGACATCGACACTAACGAGTAGCTTGGGGTTCCTGGCCGGCAGCCTGGAATCTATGGACTGGGACATCATCGTTATGCTTTAGGCCTCTTAGGCAATTTCTTAAGTTTGCTATACTTAATAGCATAATTTGCCTTCCGTTGTTTGATGTTTTTGGTCATTGACCTTTGCTTGTAATATTTTTGTTCTTTTCTCAATTATGAGCTTGTTGTAATAATTTTTTGTGTTGTAGGGTTACTATTATGTTACCGATATCTCACTGAATATCCTCGAGCTCTAGGTTAAGCTTATGTTAGGCTAAGGTCTAGGATTTGTTTAACCCTGATCCCGGGGGTGTTGTAACTATGACAGGCTTCAACCTGCCAAAATACTAACAAAACAAAAATGGGTGGATATTTGGTTACCTTGGTTGTAAAGGTGTCTAAGAATCATCGATATCCGTGCGGGTGACGTCTAGGTCATTGAGGGTGCTGCAGTTGCGGTGGCTATTGGAGTCAGGGAAGAAGATCTTGGGTGGTCAATGTTGTCTTGAGCATAGTGGACGAGAGTTTCACCGAGGCACATCTGGTGCCGTGAACGGCGATGCCCGTGCAGTTGCTCCGGTACGGTGCGGTTGGGGTAGATATCAATGGCGGGGAAGCAGATCTTGGGCAGTCGATAACGCATTCGACGCCGTGGACAGGAAAGTGGGGAAATGAGGTCAGGTGTGGTGCACGACGGACTTGAACTGGATCGGGTGCGCTGGACATCGGTGAAGCGACAATGGTGCGTTGGATGAGACTACAGTTGATGCATCTCTGGTATACTGGTGGGTGAAAAGTTTATGCTGTCGAGTTCCGGTGGGCATGCTAGCCGGCGAAGTTTTACTGAAGGTTACAACCGTTGTAGGTGGTGGTCGAAGAGGCAAGAGAGTGTGAGTGGGGCTAGGGTTTTCTGAGGATTTTTCTTTATGTGTGTTGGGAAGAATTGCAATGTGAGACAGATTATTGGTACTAGTATCTACCCCAGAGGGAATTACTATTAATTATTGTTTGAAATGGAGGGACGGGAGAAATTTCGCAGTGTTTGAAATAGAGGAGCGCGAGGGAGGGGGACCACATGATTTTCATGCTCAACGAACTCAAACTTTAATGTACAATTCAGTATCTAGCAATCCTGCCCGTCCATCCAAAATCAACGGACCAGAGCAGATACCTTTCCTGCAAAGGCTCTAGCGCGGACGCCTATGCAAGCAATCGCTGAGTGTCCCAGAGTAGACTATAGGGGTAAATGTGTAGGTCATAATATAGCACACCATTAATCGGGCAAGCTAGGGGGCACATGATTTTGGCTCTCAATGAACTCAAACTTTATTAGTGTACTCCATTTTCAAGAATGAATGCATGCAGCTCAAAAAAAGTAGCACTAACGCATGTTATTGCTATTATGTTAGAGAAAGTGGAGCAGTTCTCCTAAAATTCTCCATTATATCTCAAAATATTGGACTTCCCTAAAAATATTCTCCCCTAAAAATTGCCCGACTCTAGCAGTTCCCCCAAAATATCTCCCCTATTATATATTTTAAGGATTTTCTATAACTACCATTCGAAAATGACGGCTACCACACTCGGGAAGCAGCTTTCCCGCGCTCGGGAGATGGATAGAGGAGCCCTCCAATTCCCCTATAGATGAGGGGGTTGGGGAGAAGAATATGGGAGTCAGAAGAATAGGGCTATCGACCGGAAAACTGCTGGAAGGTCTTTTTTCTATTTTCCCCTAAAAATGCTATAGGGGAGATGATAAGGGAACATCTAGAGTTTCTCTCAGCACATCATGATTACATGCATGATAGTAGGTTACTTCTGTAGTACTCCACAAGTGGATTCTATTGGGTTGATCATGTTACTCGTAGTTTCAATGATTTATTTAGTGTGTCACTAGTATTTATTTTGTAGAGAATAAATACAAAAATTTTTTTAGTAAACATTGTTTTCTTAAGAGAAAGCTTGGTAAATATAGCTTGGAATGCTACAAGCCTGATTTCTAGACAAAGTTTGTACCATGTTTCACTTACAATTACCAAGTTTTATTAGTTCTCAAGCTTCCTAGCCAACTTCACACGCTTAAACTAATTTTAGTAGATTTGTTAATGTCAGGTAATATTTGAACTATGGGTAAGTGGTAGATTGATCTTAAAGTTATACGGGTATCTTTTGAATATACCCACCAGACTATCAATATATCGAAAACCAATGAATTTGTTGAAAGATTCAACTTCTTACTAAGAATTTGCATGTAGACAAATTTGACTGTGATTTGAAAAAGATAAAATAAAAAAAGTCATCGGCCGTCCTATGACTTGTACGACTTGCCGTGAAAAATTATTATCATGAGCGTTCATAACTTTTGAAAGAATAAACCACTTCAAAATAAGGTCTGCCAAGTATGAACATCGAATCCTTAGACTTCAGGTTGAATGACAAGGGTAAATGACAATATATATGTACATCATGCTTTATGGTAATGTTCCCATATTTGGTAGAACAGTGCATCTTGGCATAGTGAAAAATAATGCTGCCAATAATGGGAGTTTCCAACTTTTATGAAAAAACCATTTTGCATTTTCAAAGTGAAAAGAATGTTGTCCTTTAAATTAATGTAAGAACGAAGAATATGGCTTGGAATACCACAAGCACAATTCCTAGACAAAGTTTGGACCATGTTTCACTTACGGTTACCAAGTTTTATGAGTTCTGAACCTTGCCCATTTAAAAGAATTTAAGTTGATTTATCAATGTTAGGTAAATTTTGAACCTAAAGTAAGTGGTAGATTGCTCTCAAAGTTTTACAAATATCTTTTGAAGGTACCATCAAGCAGTCAATATATCAAAAACTACCGTTTTTTGAAAGATTTAACTACTTGCTAATAATTTGCATGTATAAATATTTGACCTCTTGAAGCTAACCAGGAATTCAGTACATCAAAAACCACCGAGAGTTTTGAAAAATTCGAGTTCTTTCTATGCATATGCATGCCGACAAAATTAACACCATTTTGGAAACATTCAAATGGAGAATAAAAAGTATAATATTTTATGTGTGGCGTCCTATTACGTGTATTCAGAAATATGTGTTTGAAAACTTTTTAAAAATTCTGATTGGACGCTTCCTAATATTGGCTACCATGCATGAACATTAGTAATTATTCTTTTGTTTCAACCCAAACGACGAAGGTCATGCCCTTATAGACATCATATGTTTATTTATGATATAGTTCTGCATCTGGTAGATGGGTGCATCTTGTTGTGCTAATCCATTTTGCTAGGAGGAGTTTCCAACTATGAGGAAAATGTTTATGATAATTTTCTATGACATGAGTGTTTTCTCTACAAAGAATCTACAAAGAGTATGGCTAGAAATTCCACAACACTAGTGTTTCAGAAGGAGTGGACCATGTTCTACTTACAATTCCTAAGTTCTATGAGTTCTCAAGATTTTTAGCCAAACTCCACCCACTAAAATTACTCTATGTCGATTTATCAAGATTAAGTCAAATTTTCTAAGTGAAAAGAGTGTTTTTTCGATTTACAGGAATAGAAAAAGCATTTTCAATTTTCTAAGTGATGAGAATGCTTTTTTCTTTAAAGCGTGCATGAAGAGTATGGTCCATAATGCCGCAAAGCCTAGTTTTTAGACATATTGTGGACCATGTTTCAATAAAGGTTACCAAGTTTAATTACAAGTTCTCAAGCTTCTTAGCCAAACATATCCTCAAAATTAGGTCAAATTTGAACTATAAGTAAGCATGATAGATTGCTCTTAAAAAATTATAAATATCCTTTGAGTCTTTATGGTACCAAGGCAGTCGTACACATCAAAAACCAACATGAGTTTTGTAGGATTCAAGTTCTTGCTATTAAAATCCATGTCAAGAATTTGATCCTCACTAGCTATTAAAAAATTAACGAAAACCCTAAAAAAATGAAGCCTTCCACATGACATACTCTTACGTGTACTACTTGCAATAAAAAATAATTGATAACCATAAGTCATCATAACTTACAAAAAAACGGCTCCATGATGGCCTACCGTGTATGATCATTCTCGAGTTTCAAACCGAACGACAAAGGTAATAACCATATGTACATCGTACTTTATGGTAATGTTATCATATTTGGTAGATGGGTGCATCTTGGCATTGTGAAAAATGGTGTCAACTGGAGTTTCCAACTTATAGGGAAAAACATTTTTCAATTTTCAGAGTCACAAGAAAGTTTTTTTGTAAAGTAAGCACCAAAAATGGCTTGGAGCACCACAACAACCCTAGATGTCAAACAAAGTGTGGACCATGATTCATTTATGATTAATTAGCAAGTTTTATAAATTCTCAAAAGCTTTCTAGCTAACTCCACCTACTTAAGTGAATTTAAGTCTACCAATTTTTATGAATTCTCAAAATCTTCCTAGCTAAGTTCACCCACTTAAATGAATTTTTGTCAATATTAGGTAAAATTTGAACTACAAGTCAGTGGTAGCAATATTGCTCTTAAATTTATACAAGTATCTTTCAAAGGTACCCACCAGGTTGTCAATATATCGAAAACCAACGAATTTGTTGAAAGATTCGACATCTTGTGTTAAGAATTTTGCATTTTGACAAATTTTACCTTGATTTGAAAACAATAAAAAAACATCGCACGGTGTCCTCTAACTTGTAATACTTGCTGTGAAAAATGATAATCATGAGCATTCCCAACTTTTGAAAAAACAAACTATTTTAGAATATGGCATGCCATGTATAAACATTCTTAGGCTTCAGGCCGAATGACAAGGGTAAATAGCCATAATTTATGGTAATGTTCCCATATTTGGTAGATGGGGTGCATCTTGGCATTGGTGAACAATAATGTTTCCAATAATGGGAGTTTCCAACTTCTAGGAACAAAAAAACCATTTTGAATTTTCAAAGTGAGAAGATTGTTTTTCTTTAAATTAAAGCAAGCACGAAGAATATAGCTCGTAATACCACAACCCAGTTATAGCTAACTACACCCATTTAAACAAATCTAAGCTAATTTGTCACTATTAGGTAAAATTTGAATATAAAAGTAAGTGGTATATTGCTCTCAAAGTTCTACAAATATAGTTTGAAGGTAAGGTACCCACCAGGTAGTCGATGTATCGAAAACCACCGAGTTTTTTTAAAAGATTCAGTTTCTTGCTAATAATTTACATGTAGAAAAATTTGACATTTTTTTGAAAAGAATCAAACAAAAATAATACTAATAATAAAAGATTCCGCACAGCATCCCCTTATGTGTACTGCTTTCCATGAAGAATTAAACATGAGTTTTGACAACTTTTTGAAAATAAACATGAGTATGAATATTCTTGGATTTCAAGTCGAACGACCAAGGTCATGGTTATATCTACATCATAGTTTATGTTGATATTTCCTATCTAAGAATTTGCATGTCGGAAAATTTGGCTATATTTTGAAAACAAATAATAATAAAAATAGAGAGATAGTTGTGTGTGGCGTCCTTTTGCATGTATTATTTTCCATGAAAATGGATAAACATGAGTTCCGACACTTTTGAACATTTTTGGGTTTCAAGCCGGGCGACCAAGGTCATGGCCATATCCACATCATAGTTTATGGTGTTGTTCCCATATTTGGGAGTAGATGGGTGAATCTTGGCATGGTAAACAATGCTGCCACTGGGAGTTTCCAACCATTAGGAAAATAAAAAATTAATTTTCCAAGTCATAGGATTATATTTTCTGTAAGTAGGTCAGGACAACATCAATTTTTTGAAAAAAACGAAGAGCGAGAAGAGAGTAGATGAGCACATAGGAGGCATCATGAAAGAGATGCGAAGAGGAGGAGTTCAAAGCGGTGTGATATCAGACAACTAGTAGTAGGTAGTAAATTTTATGACCTTTACTAGTAATTGTGTTCTCTCTCCTTCCCTGTCATCCACACCCTGGCCGGCTAATTTCTCCCTCGTCCACAACATGGTGATGTGCATGTGTGTCGACCTTCACACCTTTAGGATCCGGCCAGCTTTCCTACTCCGTACTACTCCATTCAAGTTCCATTTCACACCCAGCAAAGAGGAAGCACCAAGCACACCCATAACATGCTGGTTCAAAAGTTGTTAAAAAATGCCGGTTCGAAAGTGAGGAGCATTTTTTGTGAAGGAAGTATAGTAGTACAAAGACTATGGCTCAACTACTCGCTCGAGAAGGAGCCAGAACCTTGCTTAATTTTATGACCCTTTGTGCTAAATGTATGGACCTCTATTTAATTTTCTCCTTTTTGAGGTCTTTGATGTAAACTGTACTCCCACCGACCATGTCAATTTTTTTATGGACAACTGTGTCAATTTTTAACTACAAGTAAGGGCGATAGATTGATCTTAAAAGATTCCAAAAATCTTTTGAAATTAACTAGGAATTCAGTACATCACAAACCACCAAAAGTTCTGAAAAAATCAGGTTCTTGCTATGCATCCGCATCCCAAATAAGTTGGTACCATTTTGGAAACAATAAAATAAAGAATAAAAAGTATAATATTTTTTGTGTGGCATCCTGTTACATGCACAATTCAAGAAATCGACAGATATGCTGATTTATCAATCGATTTATCGCTTATTGTTGGGTGCCCGATAAGCCGATTAATCAATTTATCGGCCGATCAACTAAAATATCGCTAATTTCAGGCTAACTGAAAAGTTAACAATGAACGATATCCTAAAAATTGGTTACGTATATTGATAAACATGTGCTTTGACAACTTTTGAAAAAAATTGATTAGACGCTTTCCAATATTGGCTACTATGCATGAACATTATTAATTATTCTTTGGTTTCAACCCAAACAATAAAGGTCATGCCTTTATCGACATCATATGTTAATTTATGATACAGTTCCCACATTTGGTAGATGGGTGCATCTTGTGGTACTAATCAGTTTTGCTAGGGGAACTTTCCAACTATGAGGAAAATATTTATGATAATTTTTCGTGTGACATGAGTGTTTTTCTATAAACAATATATGAAGAGTATGACTTGAAATGCCACAAACATAGTGTTTCATATGGTGTGGACCATGTTCTACTTATGATTCCCAATTTCCATGAGTCCTCAAGCTTCTTTGCCAAGCTCCGCCCACTAAAATTAATTTATGTCGATTTATTAAGATTAGGTCAAAATTTCCAAGTGACAAGAATGTGTTTTGGTAAATTGACATACTATAGTAATTTGAGTGGTCATGTCCCCACCGTCACCACGGTTGTTCATGACTAGAGTTTCGGTGAACAAATGTGGAGATGCCGCTAGACCTGGTGGACTGGATTCCTTTTTCAGTTTTTGATCTGAGGTACTTAGTGCGAAATTCTTAGGTTTTTGCTGTAATCTCTTTTTTCCTTCGAGGTCCTACTTGTATTGTAATACCACTATTCTATTTCAATGCATCATCTAGGTGTAATTGTGAAGGAGGATTTTCCAATATTTGCCAAAACTCATGTATGTTATTTTTCTAGGATTCTACACATTGCAAAAGTTAACATTTTTTACTGTTCCTAATATTCTTGGATTTTTTTCATACATGGTTCAAATTTGTCGGCATGTCAATTCCTTACAGGCGGTTAAATATTTCAAACCTCTCTGTGGTTTTTGATATATTGACTACTCGGGTACCTTTAGAAGATTTGTTATCAAAGAATGAGAGCTAGCAACTTATCACACACGTGTAGTTCATATTTTACCTAACTTTGGTAAATGGACACATAATGTGGTGTAAGTGCGTGAAATTAGATAGAGAGATTCGAAACTCATGCAATTTGAGAACTCATGGTTGGGGGCTTCCACTTCTGTGTGGAGGAACCCGAAAACCTCTGCATATCGGTCCCGGTCTACTCGGGTCTGTCGGTTACAACAGCAGCACCCACGGCGATACCTGCATCCTCTCCCGGGTCATCCGAAGAAGCCACACCTCAGCTGATAAAGGACGAAGAAAGTCACGAAAAATCACCAGATCTAGGGGATCTGGCCGGTCTATACGACGGCCTCTCCTTCGGGTTAGGTTCTCAGCTAATGCCAACACGTGGCTCAAGCCCAGCAAACGTCAAAGCCGACGAAATTAATGAAAGAATCAACTCTGGAATCAAAAAGGCCGAAACCTCAACACATTCGTGGTATTTCACTGGTTTCTCAGACATTGTCTCCTAAGGACCCGATGGAGACAGTAGCAACTTGTACATGACGCACTATCAAGTGTGCATGATCATCAGCGATGGAACCTCAACACCTCACAACTCCAGTGGTAACCCGATTCTCGATCCTAATGATATTCTATCGGATGCCGATGTAGGAAACAACTGAAATGGAGAGGATCCCCCCAATAATCACATCACGTAAGGGAGAGAAGGAACACGTGAGATTGAACAGATCACATTTCGGCTACCACCAGAAACATGGCAAAAGGCAAGAGATGCCGCTTCGGGTGGGGTCCCAATGACAGCAGACGCCACACGCGAAGATCTAATATCCTACCAGTACCTGCTCCACCACAAAAAAGGGAGATGGTTAGGATGGAGTGGCAACTCGAGGAAAGGAAAAAGCTAGCCGACGAGTCTAGTCTTCGACGGGTGCAGCTAAGCTCCACCTGCATATCTGGCAGTGTGACTGGGGGACGCTGCCGATGAGAGGAACTTCGTGCCTGCAGTGTATACCAGAATCCAAAAGATAAGATCTGGCAATAGATATGGACGTGTCCTTTATCTCAGTGGAACCAGTGGGACACATAAAGCAAAATTAGTGCAAGCCGCCTTCGTCAACACCCAAACCTACCTTCTCACAACTCAGCGAATAGACGATGATTCCTGGGCGGCCCTCCATCGCTCTGCCCTCATGAACATTGGCATTGTGGAAGCATCCCTCACACAAGGAGACCAAGGAATCATCTAGCAACCCTACAGATCACCCCGCTATGGCAGCAACCCTCAGCACGTGGGTTATACCCGATGATCACGCTCACCGCATCAGGTGCAATTCTCAAATCTCGAATAGCGGGACAATGCCAGAAACAACATTACACAGCGCAGGGTCGACAGATCCATGGAAGAGCGCATCAGACGAAGATATTATGATGGGGAAAGCGAGGTATGAATCGTGCGGTGCCAGGTGCTTTACCCAACGGTTTCACAAAACTCCGGTACCCAAGGACTTCAAATTCGCTCACAATCACCAAAAGTATGATGGCCTCTAGGAACCTGAAGCATGGTTGGCTGATTACCTACAAACTGTCAAGCTCCAGGGTGGCTCGAAAGCTACCTCTATGCAAAGCCCACAACTGCACCTAAGTGGCACTGCTCAATCATGGCTCATACAGCTACCAAAAGAATCCTTCAGCACCTGGGGATAAGTTTATCATAAATTTCACATCCACATTTAAATGTCTTGCATCCATCGAAGAATTGCGGGCGTGCAAGCAAAAGTCCAGGGAGTCAATACGAGCATTTATTCAGAGATGGAACATCATCAAAAGCTCAGCAGAAGCTATATCATACGAAAGGGCAAGCGATGATTTCAACGACAACCTTTGCCGAAGAGAATTTATTGAGGAGATGGGATAGGTCAAACCCAAAACAATTTATCAGCTAATGGACATGGTCAATCGTTAGGCAGATGGTGAAGATGCAATAAACAACAAACGGGGGCGCTCACCCGAGGAAGATCGGGATAGGTGCAATAATGACAGGAGAAGGCGAGGCTATGATGGGTACATCGGTCTAGGCTAAGTTGCAGCTGGCTTTGCCAGAGAGGACAACCGAAGAAACGACGGTCGCGGGAGCAGATACGACAGTAATAGAGATGACATCAGAAGGAGCCGACCAACACATCAATACCAACAAAGGGCTCGGGAGCCTCCAATGTCTCCAACGCAGATGCTCAAGGGGCCATGCCATGCACTTCTATACCGAATCCGAGGGTAGGAGGCACTCAAACCACCTCATGAAGGATTGCCACACGTTCCTAACAATGTAGGAAGTCTGTAATGCAAAGGAAACCAATGCAACAAACTAAGGGTACGATAGTGCACCAGGAATCCTAGCCCTTAATGCACCACCACCACCACCACCAGGGCCATCGCCAGCAGGCCATCCGTGATAGGGTTCGTTGCATGGAAAATAAAAATTTCCTACTATCGCAACTACCAAGATCATATCTAGGAGATACTTGTAACAATTTCAGATGGACTCACCCTCAAAGACCGTAACGCGGGATAATATTCCCGCAAACAAACATGGCTGTTTTAGAGTATACACAACCGTCCTCAAGGACGTGATGACCCAACGCCACAAGTGCAGCACCTTCGTAATCGGTCACATGTACGGTGTGCTCAGGGGCAGAGCCAGGATTTGAGTATAGGGGGGGCGTGGCGAAGAAATAATCACGCAATTTTAAAAAAATAATATATATCGAGTTAACAAGAAGCTACCTCCTAGCAAGTAGAAAATCTCAACAACGTTGAATTATTTGCAGCACTATATACAATTGTATACTATCAATTCATATTCTAGATCCTTTTCTAAATTAGATAAATTCGACTATCGTTTGAACTTCGCGTCACAAAATTCCACAAGGAGATGAGACAATATGTAATAATAAACCTACAACTGCTATTGCTTGCGGCGAAACTCGCATACGGATGTGAGGCTCAGCCGCTACCGTCACGCCATTGTGGTGGCCGATGTGCGAGGACGTGTCTGAGCCATTCTGGGCGGCGGTTGTTTGCTATACCCTAGGTTTGGCGGATGTTGGATTAGTTGAACAAGAAATCAATGAATGGTTGATTTACAAGCTTCAGTCATACTACATTCATCATATGCCTTCAGACAATAGCTAACTCAGTTGTCTGACATTGGAGAGGAGAGGATGAGTGTGTGTGAGAGAGGGAGCTCCATCCCACCTTTTACAAGGGGAGGGGGAAGCCCCTCCCTTGGCCAGCTACCAAAGAGGTTCCCCCACCTCTTCCTTCATTCATGTGGGTGGAGGCTCCACTCACCAAAAAATCATCTCCACTTTCTCATAATTAATCCACTCAAAATCAAGAGAATCATGGAATTAAAACTCCCTTTTAATTTACTTGATTTCATGCCACTGATTAAATGAACACTTCATTTAATGAACACATTGATAATCCAATCCCCAATATTATTCCAATACACCAAAACTATTCCGACAGATATATCAGAATAATTCTTGTACTATGTAGTATTTTCTCCGGTGTTCACTATCCACTCAAATGCGTTGAATACCCTTAAGTGTGTCTCCCTTTGGGTTCACAAGCTGAGTGGACATGATCAAGACACTCTCCGATCAATAATCATCAGCGGGACCTGGAGATCCATAATCACTATCACCAGCTCAAACGATAAACTAGTGATCGTGTGAACCTTTATTTGCAGTAACCAATTCCTTTTGTCTCGCAATATATTACTTGTCTAGGATCCGATCATTTGTACCATCTATACCTAGTTTGATCCTGTTACTGACAAGTACTCTTTTCTCATTCCCGTGATATAACATTCTTAGTGATCGTTATCACTTGCTTGCAAGCTATGTTAATATGATATCACCGAGAGGGCCTTGAGTACATCTCTCCGTCATCAGGATGGAAAAATCCCACTCTTGATCCGAGAGCCTCAACTGACACTTTCCAAGTATCCAATGACACCTTTATAATCACCCAGTTACGAAGTAACGTCTGATGTAATTAAAATACTCTTCCTGAGTCAGCAATTAACGTGATCTCATGGTCTAAGGATTAGGGTTACTTTGAGTGACGTTATATCCAAGCAACCTGTGGTGGCAAGATCTTCAATGGAGTCAGCAATTAACTTGATCTTCAAGCGCTCAACTTTGTATACCTTGTCAGCATCCTTAGGATCGACAAAACCTTTGGGGTTGCATCATATACAAATCTTCCTTAATGTTTCCATTTAGGAATGCTCTTTTGACATCCATCTGCCAAATTTTATAATCGAAAAATGCAGAATTGCTAACATAATCCTAATTGACTTTAGCATCACTATGGGAGAGAAAGTCTCCTTGTAGTCAACTCCTTGATTCATAATGAAGTGATTCTAGTAGTCCATCAGAATGGAGCTTCTTCATGCGTTTAACGCCAATATGACCTAAACAACAATGCCACATATATGCAGAAATATCATCACTCAGCTTGATTCTTTTGACATCCACATTATGAATATGTGTACTACTAATATCAAGATTCAAAATAAATAAACCATCCAACACAACTACATGACCATAGAAGATATTATTCATATAAAAGGAACAACCTGAAGGGAATATGCCTTGGGAGGCAATAATAAAGTTGTTATTATCGTATTCCAAGTATATGATAGATGTTTATTTTGCATGCTATAATTATATTGATTGGAAACGTTAATACATGTGTGTTTAATAAACAAATAAAGGGTTCCTAGTTATGCCTCTCTTATAAACTAGCTCATTGATTAATAAGATGATCAAGGTTTCCTAATCATGGACATTGGATGTTGTTAATAACGAGGTCACAACATTGGTGGAATGATGTGATGAACATTCATCTAAAGTATAGCATTATGATCAAAGTTATCATGATTAAATTGCTATAACATCATATGAAGTAATCTTAGTCCTTAGACCATGAGATCATGTCAATCACTAACACTAGAAGAGTAACTTGATAACATCAAACGTCACACCGTAACATGGTGACTATAAAGGTGGGTTCAGATACTCCGAAGGTGTTATGTAGAGGCTCATGGATCAAGAATGATATTTGTACATCCTTATGACATATAGATATACTCTCGGCCCTCTCGGTGATATCACATTAAGACAGCTTGCAAGCAAGGGATGTGATCACTAGAATGTTATATCACGGGAACGAGAAAAGAGTGCATGTCGGTAACGAGATCAAACTAGGTATGGAGATACCAATGATCGAATCTTGGACATGTAATATATCACGAGACAAAGGGATTAGTTACTAACGTTAAAGGTTCTCACGATCACAGAAGTCATCGTTGAATGCGTAGGAGTCAGTATGGATCTCCACTAGGTCCCGCTACTGATTATTGATCAGAGAAGGGTATCGATAATGTCTGCATTATTCGCAAACCATAGGGTGACAAACTTAAGGGATACTGACACCATTTGGAGAAAATGTGTTCCAGAGAAAAGAATTGCAAAGCGCTGGAATTATTTCAATGGACACTGGAATTGTTTCAGGTGAAATTACTAAAATTGGTTCTGCATGTGATATTGAAATGTTGTAGGGGGTTTTATGTGAATGTTTGTTAATTAAAGTAATTAAAAAATTCTGAATAAAATAAATAAAAGGAGTTTAATTAAATGAGAGCTTGCAATAAATTTGGTGGAAATTTAATGGGGATGAGTGGAATTTTGAGTGGAGTCAAATTTATGTGAGTGGGAGCTCCACCACATGAATGTGGAAGAGGTGGGGGCACCTCTCTTGGCCGCCGGCCATGGAGAGGGGCTGTCCCCCTCTCCCCTATAAAATTCCCCTCACTCCTCCTCTCATCTCACACCTCCTCATGAAGGATCTCTCTCCCCCTCTAGAATTATTCTCCCATGGTCTCGGATTAGCGAGATACATGTTCCCGGTGGCTTTCCATCTAGAAGGAGTTGCTGCTTCCGCTGCATCGTGATACATTGCAAATGTATCTATAATTTTTGATGTTCCATGCTTGGTTTTATCTAATTTCTTGTGTTTTGTCCACACTTTGGAGTACGTTTCATATGATTTCTTGGACTAACCTATTAACAAGAGCCACAATGCCAGCTGCCTATTTTCTGCTGTTTTTGGTTCCAGGAAAGTCAGAAAATGAATATTCTCAGAATTGGACAGGACAAATGCCAAAGTGCCTATTTTTCCGGAAGACATCTGATGCTAGAATAAGAGACGGAGAAGGGCTGGGGGCTGGCCACACCACCTGGCCATGCAGCCAGGCCCGACCCGCGCTAGGGGGTGGTCTGGCCGACCCCAGCACCCCCTCGGCCTCTCCTTCCGCCTATATATTACCCTCGGGACCAAAACCCTAAGTACCCGATCAAAAATCCATGAAAGAGTCGGTAGCCACCGTCATCTCCATCCCTAGATCGGGAGGGATTTGAAGCTCTTCTCGGCACCCTGTCGGAGAGGGGAATTCACCCTGGAGGCCTTCTTCATCATCATGCAATCCTCCGGTGTGATGCGTGAGTAGTTCATCTCTGGACTACAGGTCCATGTAGTAGCTAGATGGCTAGTTCTCCTCCTTTGTGCTTTCATGTGTAGATCTTGTGAGCTCCCTTCATGATCAAGATCATCTATTTGTAATTCTGCATGTTGTGTTTGCGGGGATCTGATGGATATTGAGATGCTATTTCAGATTGATTATTGATTCTATCATGTCTTTGTTATTTGTGATCTTGCATGCTTTCCGTTGTTAGTAGCTATCTTGGCCACGTAGATGCTAGCAACTCCAAGAGTTAGTATTTATGCTCGATAGTGGGCTCATGCCTCTGGTAATCTGTGGAAGTGACAGAAATCTCTAAGGTACTAGATGTGCTATTGCTACTAGGGAGAAAACAACAATCCCTTGTTCATAGAACAATCGTATTGTTTACATTACATGCAATTTGTAAAGCAATAATCTGTTGCTTGCAACTTAATACTAGAGGGGGTTCGGATGATAACCTGAAGGTGGATTATTAGTCATAGATGCAGTTGGATGCGGTCTATGTATAATGTTGTAATTCCCAATCAAGTTCCAAAGGAGTCAAGATGATTAGTATATGCATGTATTGCTTTCTCGATTTTTGTCAATTGCCCCGCTATAATTTGTTCACCCAGCATGTTATCTATCTTAAGGAGAGCCACCTCTAGTGAACTATGGACCCCGGTCCTTTCTTTTACATACAATCTACAAACTGTTTACTGTTTTGTGTTTACTTTCTACAAACTATTACTTCCTTCCATTCGATACGTTTAATCCTTTGTTTTCAGCAAAACCGGTGAGATTGACAACCTCATCGCAAGTTGGGGGCAAAGTTCTGTGTTTGTGTTGTGCAGGTCTCCATGTTGCTGCTGGTACCGGTAGTGCGCCCTGCCAACGTTCAGCTAGCTACACCTTTGGGGTGTTTCCTTGCTCCTACTGGATTGATAACCTTGGTTTCTTACTGAGGGAAAACTTGCCGCTGTGCTCATCATACCTTCCTCTTGGGGTTCCCCAACGAGCTCGATATATTTGGGCCATCAACAACTTTTTCTGGCGCCGTTGCCGGGGAGTCAAGGACCTCCTCATAAGGGGAGTCCCTCGTAACCAATCTCTTTACTTTGTTATTTTTGTTTTGCTTAGTTTCTTTTGTTTTGTTTGCTTGTTTCTTTATCAAAAACAGAAAATAATTAGTTCCTATCTTAAGTTGCCATTATGTCTAGCCTTGCTCCAATCATTATGTCACCTGAGGTAATGATTTTAACTTTTAAACAAGGAATTGAAGAGAGTTCCAAAGAAGCTTGGTCTAGAATCTCTGATATACATTAAAAAACTGAGCCGAAAATGACTCAAAGCTTGTTCCTTAGCAGTTTTTACCTTGGAATTGCTCTTTGCTATAGGTATGCTTTAGATGCTATCATGGGATGATATTTCCTCCAATGTAATGAGGATGATGCTATTAATACTATAAAGAAATTGATCCTTACTTACAACTTGCCTAGCCAAACTGATATTTTTTTCGCAAGCATATTTGCTAGATTGAACACTCTTGAGACTAGCACTACTAGCTTAAAAGATTGCTATATTACGCTTAGGGAGCATCATAATTATGTTCCAATAAATTCTGAACCATCAAAGTGGCTCCCCACAATAAAGATTGATATAAATACTAAAACTTTTCAAGCTCGCTGTGATATCATGTCTGAATTTTGTCTTATGCCCAAAGATATTTATGAATCATTGAATCTTTGGGGTCTTACTGAAGGAGGAAAAGAAATATCTCTAGCTAATAATGCTACGATATTACCTATTGGAATTGGTGAAGGAGTGTTTACAAAGATCCTTGGGAAAATGATTTCTACTAATTATCTTGTTATTGAATGTGCAGGAAAAGGACAAATTACACTTGGAAGGTCCCTATTAGAACTCCTTGGAGCAATAATAGATGTGGGAAAGGGGACCATGCACCTTTCTTATCCACCAAAAAATCATATTTTCCCCAAGGTTAAGAATAAAAGTAAGAGAGGTAAGGGCAAGAAATTTGGTTTTAATGCTTCTTCATTTGAGAACACTGGATTCTTTCTTGCTTCTTATGCCTAACTTAAAGGCGTTAAAGAAAAGTACTTATTGGGAGATAACCCAAAAGTTTTAGATGAGTCTTGGAAGTTATTACTTCAGTAATAACTGCTCCTTATGCTTTTTTTTTGCTTTTTATGCCAAGAGTAACCTCTAATGAGAGAGAAGTAATGATTGCGAAAGTTGCTGTCCCGAAATAGATTTCTGTGCTTCACCGTAAACATTCGTGTAAAATCTCTATACGTCCTTTTGAGGCGTGAATTTTTGTGCTTCTAACCCAGGTTGTTATCTAACTTTCGTTGGTTCAACACTTTTTTATTTGAGCAACAGAAGGTCTTCGAAAAAATTCATCTTTACCTGCTAGTTTGTTTTGTCTGCCATTTTCTACATTTGCTTCTTGTTGGTTCCTTTTTGAGTTCTTTTGGGGAATTGAGCTTTTTGAGGGAAGTGCTACAGTAGCTAGTGTTCTAATGGAAGTTTATTGGTGTTAGAAATGAACCTTAAGACTTATTATCTTGAGTGCACTAATGTTGCTAATAAAAATTGTGTAAATTTTTGTATGAAGGAAAAATTTCAGGTGTATGGAAGGAATGAGTAATGAGATGAAGGATGGACTAAAGCTCAAGCTTGGGGATGCCACGCGTGTCACCCCAAGAAATATCCAAGAAGTACAAGCGTCAAAGCTTGGGGATGCCTTCTTCATTAATAAAAATCCCAGGTTCCTTCAAAACGCTTCATTTTTATTGTTTCATGCACAGTTGTGTTGTTCTTGGAGCGTCTTCTATTTCGTTTTCGTTTTGGTTTCTCGTTTGCTTGGTTTGCTTAGTTTGCTGAATAAATTGGTTGGACCCCCTCTTTCATACATTGGTTTTCAAATAGTTTGGTTTGGTTTGGAAAAGAGTAGGAAAGCTCATGCTTAAGTGGTAAAGAGAGTTTGTTTTTGACTGTGGCCTATGCTTTGTCATGCCATGCTTGATATTGTTTTGGATTTATGCTTAGTATTCTTTGCTGTAGCATGAATTGTTATAAACAATTGAGATTGCTTAATGTGCCTTGGATGAATCATGCATTGTTTTAGCATATTAAAGCATAGTATTGTGATATTCTCCTTTGATGTTTTATTTGGGTTGACTTGGAGCATGCTCACACCATGTTATGACTTTCCCAAGTCACCATAGCCTTTATGATCCTTTAGTTTTCAACTTGTAGTATCACTTTATGCTTTGATCAATGATGTTTTGTCGCTCTGCATGATTATGGCCATTATTGCTCTCTTAGTTTGTCGCTCCCAGTCTTTTGCTAGCCTCCACAACCAAGTATGAGTTCCACTCATGCATCCAACCCCCTAAACCAAGTTATTCCAAAGAGTCCACCATACCTACCTACTAGCTTATGCTATTCCAAGTATATTCATGCTTTTGTTTACCTTCCAAATTAAACTTGTTATGAGAAAACTAGTGATTAAAGCTCTCACGAACATGATGGCACACTTTACTTTTTCTTGGCCTTAATAAACTTGAACCATTGTGTTGTCTATGTTGTATATGCTTGCACTTATTTGTTGGGAATTAGCAGAACCATGCTGTCATGGGGAATGCTTTCAACATTGCATGGGTACTTTATACCTAGTTGATATCATGCTCTTTTGTCTATGGATGTCGTTGGTGTGAAATGAAAGGGGAGCTTGTAAGTCCATGGAGTTATGTATATGTGTTAGAGAAATGCCTAGGTCGCTGGTCTAATCAATGATGACATGGTGGAAACCTGCAGCGTAACCATAATGAGCTGTCTATGAAGCATTCTTGTTATAAAAAAAGAGTCCTATATTGAGAAAAAAGAGAAAAAAAGAGATTATGAAAAGAGGAAAGAGAGAAAAAAGCACCATATTCCCATGGTAAATAAGAAGATTGCTGAGATGCTCGTTGTTTGCTTGCCTTGTCATTTTGATATGGGGATTCTTCCGTATCATCGGGTAAGGGGTACCCCGTTGGCGGTTCTCTATGATACACATGTACTTACGATGACAAGAACTTACCGGTGACTAAACTTGAGTAGCATGAGGAGCGGCCCTCATATTCAAGGGACATGAGATTTCTAACTTATACTTCGTCAAGCATGTACACCATAGTTTGTGCACTTTAACCTTAATCACTTCAAGATGCTTATGATAGGGGCAATGAGAGCTGAAAGCTATTAAGTACCATAATTTTTGGAAGCTCTTTATGAAACTTGAATCTCTGCTTCCTTCTATGAAGGCCTTTCTTCCACCATTACATTGAGTCTCCACCTTCTACCTTTATGCACCTACTTTGAGAGCATGGTGGCCATTCTTAGTTCTATGTGCATTGTCCCAAGACTATTTGATTGATGCATAACTTGATATTGCTTGTTCTAAACTATTTGTATCTAGTCACTCTTATGAACTTTGAAGGTGTGCTATGCATTTATATTTGATACTCTATGAGGGACAAGCTGAATACTATTATGCTATGTTTTCTTTATGTGGAACAAACAAACGTCTTGCAAAGCATTATTATTCATGAATCTTTTGTTTGTGCCTTTTCATGTTGCATCATAGTTGCTATGTCTTATGCTAGAACTTTGTCTTTCATGTTATGATTGAAGTACTATGATCCCAGCCTTGAATGTTTTACAAATACTTTGATCAAGTTTATGATGGTGCATGTCACATCAAAGATATTCTTTCTTTTTATCACTTACCTACTCGAGGACAAGCAGGAGTTAAGCTTGGGGATGTTGATACATTGCAAATGTATCTATAATTTTTGATGTTCCATGCTTGGTTTTATCTACTTTCTTGTGTTTTGTCCACACTTTGGAGTACTTTTCATATGATTTCTTGGACTAACCTATTAACAAGAGCCACCGTGCCAGCTGCCTGTTTTCTGCTGTTTTTGGTTGCAAGAAAGTCAAAAAATGAATATTCTCGGAATTGGACGGGACTAAAGCCACAGTGCCTATATTTCCGGAAGACATCTGATGCTAGAATATGAGACGGAAAAGGGCTGGGGGCCGGCCACACCACCTGGCCGCACGGCCAGGCCTGGCCCGCGCCAGGGGGTGGTCTGGCCGACCCCAGCACCCCTCGGCCTCTCCTTCCGCCTATATATTACCCTCGGGACCAAAACCCTAAGTACCCGATCAAAAATCCACGAAAGAGTCTGTAGCCACCGTCATCACCATCCCTTGATCGGGAGGAATCTGAAGCTCTTCCCGGCACCCTGCCAGAGAGGGGAATTGTAACATCCCAAAACTTTAATTCAAGCTTATCAAGATCCAAATCATCAAATTTAGGGTTAACAAAAAACTTTTCCAAATTAAAAATGAAAGCATTCATGTGTATGTGCATTTAATTTAGGAATTGATTTGAATTTCCATGGTTCTGTTATTCTTTGCTTGTAAAATGTTTCTTAGGTGAAATAAACATCATCTAAATCATTCCCAAACTTTTCCCAAAGAAGAACAACTCAAAATGAAAAATTGAAGTGAATGGTCATTTTGGCCAAATTAACTCTCATGCCTACTTTGGCTATTCCTAGTACTCAAAACTTAACAAAAACATGTGTGGATCTTTACACCCCTTGATAGTACACATAATGAGGTACCAAGGCCCACTTTGTGATCTGCTAAAAACATTCAAATGCTAATTTTAATGGACAGTTTAAAATTGAATCTATTTCATATGGGAAGATCCCACTATTTCGAAAACCACTCAAACCAGCTTAATTTTCAAAACCCAAGCACCCACACAGTCTCAAGCTTATGCCTAGCAAACCCACCAAAAATCTTTTCAAAATTCCAAAGTTTATTTCTTGCGACCATTTAATCAAACACTTGGCAGGCAGGGTTAAACTCTAAACCATAGCTCACTGTTTTGAACAGGGTTTTGCCCCCAATTGATCTCCATTTAATCCTTTGGTCCCCTCATGATCTAACCATGCCATTAGCACCCATCCCCTACCACCCTAGTGGCAGTGCAAGGCCATGCCGAGCACCAACTCGCCGGCCATGCCATGCACTCACCCCAGCAGACCACTTCCCCCTCTCTCGCCATGTCTAGGAGGTAGCCAGGACCTCACCGCCACCCTCTGTCCCCGCCCCGAGCCAAGCGCAGTAGTGGACCACCGAGGAAACCACGCGCCCAGTGCCACCGCGCCATGCCGAGCACGCGCCAGAGCGCCGCACCCGGCACGCGTGCACAAGCCACCGTTCGACCGCAGCCCGCGCCCACCGCCCTGCCATGACCCAGGGAACACGACGGACACGCCTGTCCGCCGCCCAACGCACCACAGCCACCGCTCGCCGTGGACACCGCCGCCTCTGCCGCTGAGAGCGCCAGCTGCTCCCGACCGCATACCACCGCACCTATGCCCGCATTGAGTTCCTAGAGCACCGCCAGGAGACCGCCCGTCGACCGCCACCCTCAGCCATGCCGCTAGCCGCCCGTAGCCATGTCTCCACCGTCGCCTGCCCATCCCTCTCGGTCTCGCCGTCGAGCCTATACAAGGAGGGCACCTAGTCGTTTGAAGCACACCATTCCACTCCCCTCACCTTACTGATCATCCCACACCACTAGCCGGAGCAAGGGGAGCAGCAGCTCGCCGGAATTGCACCGGAGCAGGCCGCCTCTGGAGGAGAAGGGCGCCGCTGATTGAGACCACCCCCGGAGCTGCCTCGACCGTCCCTGAGCTCGCCGTTGACCACCAGTCCGTTTGCCCGCCTCGCCGTCGTTGCTGGAGCCCTAGTACGCCCCCTATACACCCCCACCGAGCTGCTAGGGTTCGAGCTCGCCGGCGACAGGTCCGTCGTTGACGACAAGCCACAATCGTTGATCCTCATTCTAATCCATATCGCCCCGTACCGCTTCGCGCATTATGAGCCGCTGACTTGTGGACCCCCTGTCAGTTGAGCCCCGCGCCGCGGAGTGACCCAGTTAGTTTGAAGCAGGATTTTCCTTTTTAGTTTAAACTTAGTTCTGTCTCTGAGTTTGAAAATAAATTCAGAGAGATTTACAAATCCAAATTGCATGAAACTAATTTTGCTTGAAAGGTATTGAAATGGTCTGGCCAAGCCCGTTGGATTTAATTCAATTAGAGTTAGAGATCTCTCCTAGTAAAAATAACAAAACAAAAGCATTTGTACCTTGCAACATTTTTATAAAATCAACCAAGATAGGTTTTGAGTTGATTCCAACTCTTAAAAATCATCTTTCATCATATCTATCTAAATATGTAATAATATTAAGGTTTACATGCAGTGAATTTTGACTAGTACCAAAATAGTGCTATATAGGCATATCTAGTCACTTTAAATCAATAAATAATGAACTTAAACCAAAGTAATTATAATCCAACATATAAATCACATTCCCACATGTTAGAATATGTGGTAAGGACATGTGTCCACACAATCCCATATTTTAAGTGGTGAATATTAAATCTTAGTTAATTTTTCAATGAGTAGAAATTACGTTTCTAAATTAAAAAGAGTGAAACTATTGAATTAAACTTGTGATGCTTGAGATGATAATAGATCATCAAATGTGTATACTCCGTATATACATTTGGTGAATGCTAATTATACTAGTTAAGTATACTAGTTAAGTATTGTTTGGTGATTGTGTACTCTGTATGTATTTATAGACGATAGTACCGACCAAGATTTCGAGGAGTAGGAGTTCTACCAAGAAGAAGACAAAGAAAACTTCAACCACTGCACCAACCAAGGCAAGCCACCATTAACAATGTAAGCTAACACTTGCAAGTATAATGCTTAGCAAGCTAGGATTAAACTAGATGGTTTAGCAAAGATGCTTTAGGCATGCTTGGGTCACACTACTTTGACTATTAGATACCCAAGTCTTATTTACAAGCTTTACTTCCTTTACTTTACACAAAGTTCTCTACTTGTTTTGAAGGTAGCATAAAGAGTATAAAACTTGACCTATTTAGAACCCCTTTAGATGTCATTCTATGGCATGAGATTGAACCCCTCTTTCCACCTTAGTGAACACTCTTAACTTAGTAGTTTAGAGTAGATCAAAAACTTGAGTCACTTTAGATGGGAACACTTGGTGAAAATGAATTATGAAAACCTTGGAATGATGAGTCATTCTATTGAGATGTTTTGACATGTGTTGAGAAACACAAATGGTTGATAATGGTGAAAATGTCGAGGCATGAGCCTTAACCCTTTTATAAAACTGATGGTTGGATTTGGATGCGATACCATTCCAAATTTACCGTACAACCGCACTACCTGAATTGGGTAAGGCTTAGCTAGAAATTTATATGCATTAGTATTAGTTCCCTCGCGGGAGACGTTTGAGCTGAGGCTACCTCTCAACGTTGTCCACCTATGCAGTGCCCAAGATGACTAATGGTCATGGTTGGGAGGCCATGCTCATAGGAGAGGTGCTTATACTAGGGTGTGTAAAGGGAAAGTTATGTTTGATTATCTGCATACTAAGTATGATGATTCAGGGTTATCCCTGACAGATGTATCGAATCTTGTGGTGAAAGTGTACCACCTGTGCAGAGTGTCAAACTATTCGAATAGCCGCATCCGTGGTTATGGACAGTTGGAATGGCCATACTGTTTTGTTGTCAGATGTTTTCCAAATAACTTGTGAAATGAATGATGAATCTTGACTTGACCACAACAGGGTTGTGTTGATGACAATAGCTTCCCAACTTAAGTGATTCTAGAACTTTATTATATTTTTCTTTGCTTCAGAACTCAGCTTAGGTTTCAAACTTAACTTTATAGTTAAACTTAGAGTTAGCACTTTAACCTAGAACTATATTACTTGTTAGTGGTAGTTTGCAAGTACTTAAAGAGTACTCATGGCTTTTGTCCCTGGTTATTCTCATCGCTAGACTATGAAGAAGACTATCAAGATGATGGCCAACATGACGGCTATGATAACTAGGACTATCTGCCTTCATCAGCATTGCTTGTGCCCCTGAAGATGGACCCCACCGCTACGCTTATCTTTTATTTCCGCTGCTTGTTGTATTAAGACTAGATCATGCGATCCTTATTTGTGTAAGACCTTATGTATGGTTTGTAATGGATGATGTACTATGATATCCAATCCGTTATGTCTTGCAAAAATTGTAATCCTGGGATTGCGAGGTACGGCATAACGGGCATCTAGGATTAAAAATCTGGTTGTTGACAAGTTGGTATCAGAGCCATCCTGACCACAGGAGACCCTAGTTAGAATGGACGTTCAAACAAAAACTTAGTTTCAAAACCAAAGTGAGTATTTATGAAAAACTATCTCCTCTCTTATCCTTGTGAATTCATCCTTTCTCAAAAATTCATGTTCCTCAAAATTCTTACACTACTACTTAAAATTTGACACACTTGATCACTTCACTAACTTCCTCATCCTAAATTCTTGTAGATGGAGACTCAGTTCAGCAAGTTTTACCAGTTGGGAAACGGAGGTCAGCTGATCTTCGAGAGGGATCTGGATTCACTGTCGGAGTTACTGGGACGCCCACATCCGGAGTTTCTTGAGCTCAACTTCCAGGACCCCGAGGAGGAGATCTACAGTGGCTAGTCACCGCAGATCTTAGAGGAAGCATCGAGGCACCAACTTCCGGGAGAATTCAGTTCTCCGTGAGAGAGAACAACTGTCTAGATGGATTAGCCAGGGCAATGCATGAAGCTCTCGCACATCTATGTGTCCTCAGTGTCAACAAGATCCATGGAACATGTTTTGCCCACTATGCAAGACGTGACTTCATGGGAATGCCGATGGAGATGCCAAGTCACCCAGAGTTGAGGCGTCAAGTGGAGAATCTTGACTTCTTGCTTCATGACAGAAATCAGGAACTGGACAATGCCAGAGAGTTAGCCAACCAGAACCATGCCATTACCGACCAGAAGGCCCAGACTTTTGCACTGCTCGTCCAGGACCGCTAGTCTCTTCGCTGCCAGCGTGCAAAGAAGGATCGCACTATTGCCCATCTTCGCAAGAAGGAGGCCGACATTGAGAAGACCGTCAAGGAACAGGAAGCTCAGCTTGCAGCAAAGGAGGAAGAAGATGAGGATGAAGATATCCAGGGAGACATGGATTCTTACCTCAGCAACGATGATGACTTTCTGGAGGAGGATGCCGTGGACTTCTACACTGATGATGATGACTCTGACTTCATCGAGGATGAGTAGCTGCACTAGGGCGCTGTCGTAGCACGGGATGTATCGGTCTCACTGTATCGTAGCTTGCAGAATGGTTCTTCAAACCATCTGTTTTCCCTTTGTTTGTTGTGGTGTGTGTTTGTATCATGTGTTGCTTGCATGAATGAAATGAAGTTAGTTGAAAAACCTGAGTCTAACTCAAAGTTTTAGCTTTGAAAACCCAAAACCATGAACCTTAGAATTTCCCTCTTACCTCTATATCTATCTCAATCTTCAGATGACTCGTGGAAACCAAGGAGGTAGCAGCTCGTCGCAAGACCCAATGCTACAGATCTTGCATAATCTCATCGCAGACCGTGAAGGAAGCAGGGCAGAGCGCCAAGCCAACTTAGCAACACTCCAACAGATCGCCCAGATGGCTCTCAACAACCAAGGGCATGGGAATCAGGATCACCAAGGATCCAAATTGAAGAATTTTCAGAATACCAATCCCCCAATCTTCAGCCAATCTGAAAACCCACTAGATGCTGATGACTGGTTACAGACCATGGAAAACAACTTAGAAGTTGTAAGAGTTGATGAAAACGAGAAAGTTCTCTTCGCCACCCACTACCTGGCAGGAGATGCAAGAGCTTGGTGGAATAGTATCCGCAATATGAACCATGGTCAAGTAATGACATGGGAAGCATTCAAAGTCAAGTTCAGCCGCACCCACATGCCGCAAGGTCTAGTCAACAGAATGAGAGATGAGTTCCACGAATTGAAGCAAGGAAGAATGACTATGGTGGAGTACCGTGATAGATTCCTGTCACTTGCCAGATATGCACCTGATGAGATCAACACGGAGGCCAAGAAGAAGGAGAGATTCCTGAATGGACTGCATGATGAGATGCAGACTGTCCTCGTCAACATCCGTTTCGAGGATCTCGAAGAGCTAGTCGACTCTGCCATTCAGATGGAAGGGAAGATTAACCAGGAAAACGACAACCGCAAGCGTCGTATGATGCAACAGCCTGGATCCAACAGTCACTAGAAGTACCGTCCCAACCCTTCATCGGGATATGCACCAAGGAACAACCGACCCCCAACGTCTCGCCCAAGCTACCCCAACCGTAGCGGAGGCAATGGGAAGCCCGGAGGAAACAATCATAACTCTGGCAATGCCAACACTTTCAACCATGCACCTCCCAAGAACAACAGCAACAACAACAACACTGCACCTAGACCTGGCAGCAATGATGTGCCTGTCGCAGTCAAGGACAAGTCCCAGATTACTTGTTTCGAGTATGGAGTGAAGGGTCACTATTCCAATGAGTGTCCCAAGAAGACCGCATCCAATGCCAATGTGAATGCCCCAGCTCAGTAGCAGCGTCATGTTCAACCAGGAAGAAGATTTGCCCCAGGGAACCCTCACAACCGCAACGGCCGTCTCTTCCACATGAACGTAGAAGAAGCCCAGGAAGCGCTAGATGTAGTGCTGGGTATGTTTTCTGTCAACTCAGTTTTAGCAAGAGTGTTGTTTGATTCTGGAGCATCGCATTCATTTGTCATCGAAGAATTTGCATGCACTAGTAAGATTCACCCAACCAACTTGAAGCATGTCATGATAGTTCAAATCCCCGGTTCAACAACCAAAGCTAGAAAAATTTGCAAAGCTATGCCTATCAGAATACATGGGATAGATTTTTATGCCAACCTAATTGTACTTGGGACCAAAGGATTGGAAGTAGTACTAGGTATGGACTAGATGTCAAGGCATAAAGGACTGATAGACTGTGCTAAGAAAGCCATCACCATGACCAGTAGCTCTGGAGTCACAGTAGAGCATATATCTGAAACCCTACTCTGTCAATTCAAGTGCAACAAGAGTGTAGCCTTGCCCACCATTGACCAAGTCAGAGTAGTCTGTGAATACCCCGTCGTATTCCCAGATGAATTGCCAGGTATGCCCCCGAATAGGGATATTGAGTTCATCATCGAACTAATCCCCGGAACCGGACCTATAGCCCAGAGACCCTATAGCATGAACCCCTCAGAGTTAGTGGAACTGAAGAAGCAGTTGGATGCCATTATAGAGAAAGGCTTGCTTCAACCAAGCGCATCGCCATGGAGATCACCAGTGTTATTCGTCGACAAGAAAGATGGAGGCAACCGACTGTGCACAGATTACAGAAAGTTGAATGATGTCACCGTCAAGAACAAGTACCCCTTGCCAAAGATAGAGGATCTATTTGATCAGTTGACTGGAGTCCAGGTATTCTCAAAGAATGATCTTAGGACTGGTTATCACCAACTTAAGATTCGCGCAATGGATATTCCAAAGACCGCCTTTACTACTCTCTATGGTTTATACGAGTATACAGTTATGTCTTTTGGATTAACCAATGCCCCTGCTTATTTCATGAATCTCATGAATAAGATCTTTATGAATTTCCTAGATAATTTTGTAGTTATGTTTATCGACGACATTCTTATCTACTCCAAGTCAGAAGAAGAGCATGAGCAACATCTGAAAATCATCCTAGAAACCCTGAGAGAGCATCAATTATATGCCAAGTTCAGCAAGTGTGAGTTTTGGCTGAAGGAAGTAGGATTCCTAGGACATATTGTGTCTGCCGGAGGAGTCTCTGTTGATCCCGCCAAGATCAAAGATGTCGAGAATGGGAAGCCCCAACCACTCAAACCCAAGTCCGTGCATTGCTCGGATTAGCGGGATACTACCGCAAGTTCGTAGAAGGATTCTCAAGCATCACCAGACCCATGACCCAATTGTTGAAGAAGGTCAAGAAGTTTGAATGGATAGACAAGTGTGAAGCCAGTTTCCAGGAGCTGAAGAAGAGATTGATATCAGCCCCAATATTGGTCATGCCAGACATGAAGAAGCCGTTTGATGTGTATTGTGACGCATCCAAGATTGGTCTAGGATGTGTATTGATGCAAGAAGGCAAAGTCATCGCGTATCTATCTCGACAACTGAAGCATCATGAGCAGAACTATCCGACCCTTGATCTTGAGCTAGCAGCTGTGGTTCTAGCGTTGAAGACATGGCGTCATTCCTTAATGGGTAATCGCTATGAGATTTACTCAGATCACAAGAGTTTAAAATATATTTTCACTCAGAAGGAGCTGAATATGGGGCAAAGGAGATGGATAGAGTTAATCAAGGATTATGACCTTGACATTCACTATCACCCTGGCAAACCAATGTGGTAGCGGATGCTCTTAGCAGATTGCCGTGTAGGCTAAATACCATGATCATAGAGAAGCAACCAAGTTTGTATGAAGAGTTGGAGCAGCTCGGGACTGAATTAGTTAGCAAAGGATTCTTAGCTAGCATTGAACTTCAACCCACTTTGATTAGCCAAATCAAGGAAGCCTAGAAGGGGAATGAAAGTATCGACGGAATCAAACGTCGTATTGGTACAGGAAAGGTACCTGGATTCACTGAAGATGAAGAAGGAGTACTGTGGTACAAAGGATGTATCTGTGTGCCAGCAGATTCGGAGCTGAAGCAAGTTATCATGAAGGAAGCTCATGATACTCTTTATTCTATCCATCCCGGAGGAACAAAGATGTATCAGGATTTGAAAGAGCAATTTTGGTGGCATAAGATGAAGAGAGATATCAGAAGCTACATCGCCAAATGTGACATCTGTCAAAAAGTCAAAGCAGAACATCACAGACCTGCAGGACTGTTGCAACCATTGCAGATTCCGGAATGGAAATGGGATTCCGTCGGAATGGACTTTATCACCGGTTTGCCTACTTCTAGTAGGGGAAATGACTCAATATGGGTCATAGTTGATAGACTATCCAAGGTAGCCCACTTTATACCTGTCAAGACTACCTACCAGAGTGCGAAGCTAGCGGAGCTGTACATCGCTAGAATTGTTAGTCTCCATGGAACCCCCAAGACCATTGTATCAGATCGAGGAACCTAGTTTACCTCAAGGTTTTGGCAGAAAGTTCACGAAGGATTAGGAACCAAGTTGAACTTCAGTACCGCTTATCACCCGCAAACTGATGGACATACTGAGAGAGTCAACCAGATCCTAGAGGATATGCTTAGAGCTTGTGTGTTGGAATACGGATCAAAATGGGAAGACTATCTGCCTTTCGCAAAATTATCATTTAACAACAGTTATCAAGCTAGTTTGCAAATGGCACCATCTGAATTCCTATATCGAAGAAAGTGCCGTACCCCTTTGAATTGGTCGCAAGTAGGAGAGAGTCAGATCTTTGGACCGGACATTCTCAAAGAAGCAGAAGAGAAAGTTCACAAAGTCTTTGAGCACCTCAAGACCGCCCAATCTAGACATAAGAGTTATGCTGACAAAAGACTTTCAATGTCAGAGATTTTGTATATCTCAAGGTTTCGCCATTGAAGGGAACCCAACGCTTTAGTTTGAAAGGAAAGTTAGCCCCCAGATATATCAGGCCCTTCAAGATTCTGAACCGTCGAGGAGAAGTATCGTATCAACTGGAACTGCCTGACGAGATGTCAGCCATCCACAATGTGTTCCATATCTCGTTACTTCGCAAATGTCTAGAAGTGCCCAAGAAAACTGAAGTTTTCAAGAACATAGGTCACAGTGCGGTAGAAATCAACAATGACCTGACCTATAGAGAAGTACCCATCCGTATCTTAGAAGAAGCCTACAGAACCACCAGGACCAGGAGCATCAAGTTTCTCAAGATTCAATGGAGCAACCATACAGAGGAGGAAGCCACTTGGGAGCACGAAGATTACATGAGGACAGAGTTCCCATATCTCTTTAGTTCCTAGTTTTCTTTGTAAATCTCGGGACGAGATTTTGTTTAAGGGGCGAAGGTTTGTAACATCCCAAAACTTTAATCCAAGCTTATCAAGATCCAAATCATCAAATTTAGGGTTAATAAAAAACTTTTCCAAATTAAAAATGAAAGCATTCATGTGTATGTGCATTTAATTTAGGAATTGATTTGAATTGCCATGGTTCTGTGATTCTTTCCTTGTAAAATGTTTCTTAGGTGAAATAAACATCACCTAAATCATTCCCAAACTTTTCCCAAAGAAGAACAACTCAAAATGAAAAATTGAAGTGAATGGTCATTTTGGCCAAATTAACTCTCATGCCTACTTTGGCTATTCCTAGTACTCAAAACTTAACATAAACATGTGTGGATCTTTACACCCCTTGATAGTACACATAATGAGGTACCAAGGCCCACTTTGTGATCTGCTAAAAACATTCAAATGCTAATTTTAATGGACAGTTTAAAATTGAATCTATTTCATATGGGAAGATCCCACTATTTCGAAAACCACTCAAACCAGCTTAATTTTCAAAACCCAAGCACCCACACAGTCTCAAGCTTATGCCTAGAAAACCCACCAAAAATCTTTTCAAAATTCTAAAGTTTATTTCTTGCGGCCATTTAATCAAACACTTGGCAGGCAGGGTTAAACACTAAACCATAGCTCACTGTTTTGAACAGGGTTTTGCCCCCAATTGATCTCCATTTAATCCTTTGGTCCCCTCATGATCTAACCATGCCATTAGCACCCATCCCCTACCACCCTAGTGGCAGTGCAAGGCCATGCCGAGCACCAACTCGCCGGCCACCCCATGCACTCACCCCAGCAGACCACTTCCCCCTCTCTCGCTGATGGCTCAATGCACGGCGCCCAGAAAAGTGCTTGGTGCGTGGTGTTGATGTAGAGCTTGTTGGGAACCCCAAGAGGAAGGTATGATGAGCACAGCAGCAAGTTTCCCTCAGCTATGAAACCAAGGTTTAATCGAACTAGTAGGAGCAAGGAAACACCTCAAAGGTGTTACTAGCTGAGCTTTGGCAGGGCACACTACAGGTGCTAGTAGCAACGTGGAGACCTGCACAACACAACCACAAAACTTTGTCCCCAACTTGCGATGAGGTTGTCAATCTCACCGTGTTTTGCGGAAAACAAAGATTAAACGTATCGAATGGAAAGAAGTAATAGTTTGTAGAAAGTAAACACAAAGCAGTAAACATTTGTAGATTGTATGTAAAAGAAAAGGACCGGGATCCATAGTTCACTAGAGGTGGCTCTCCTTAAGATAGATAACAATGCTGGGTGAACAAATTACAGCGGGGCAATTGACAAACACCGAGAAAGCAATACATGCATATACTAATCATCTTGACTTCTTTGAGACTTGATTGGGAATTACAACATAATACATAGATAGCCATCCAACTACATCTATGACTAATAATCCACCTTCAGGTTATCATCCGAACCCCCTCCAGTATTAAGTTGCAAGCAACAGATTATTGCTTTACGAACTGCGTGTAAAGTAAACAATACGATTGTTCTATGAACAAAGGATTGTTGTTTTCTCCCTAGTAGCAACAACACATCTAGTACCTTAGAGATTTTTGTCACTTCCCTAGATTACCAGAGGCATGAACCCACTATCGAGCATAAATACTAACTCTTGGAGTTGCTAGCATCTACTTGGCCAAGATAGCTACTAACAACGGAAAGCATGCAAGATCTCAAATAACAAAGACATGATAGAATCAATAATCAATCTGAAATAGCATCTCAATATCCATCGGATCCCCGCAAACACAACATGTAGAATTACAAATAGATGATCTTGATCATGAACGGAGCTCACAAGATCTAAACATGAAAGCACAAAGGAGGAGAACCAGCCATCTAGCTACTACATGGATCCGTAGTCCAAGGATGAACTACTCACGCATCACACCGGAGGCTTGCATGGTGATGAAGAAGGCCTCCAGGGTGAATTCCCCTCTCCGGCAGGGTGCCAGGAAGACCTTCAGATCCCTCCTGATCTAGGGATGGAGATGACGACGACTACAAACTCTTTCATGGATTTTTGATCGGGTACTTAGGGTTTTTGTCTCGAGGGCAATATATAGGTGGAAGGAGAGGCCGAGGGGGTGCCGGGAGCGGCCACACCACCCCCTGGCGCGGGCTAGGCCTGGCCGTGTGGCCAGGTGGTATGGTGGCTCCCTGGCCCTTCTCCGTCTCGTATTCTGGCACTTGATTACTTCCGGAAAAATAGGCACTTTGGCTTTTGTCCCGTCCAATTCCGAGAATATTCATTTTCTGACTTTCCTGGAACCAAAAACAGCAGAAAACAGGCAGCTGACACTCGCCATGTCTAAGAGGTAGCATATGAAAAGTACTCGAAAGTTGGAACAAAACACAAGAAAGTGGATAAAACTAAGCATGGAACATCAAAAATTATAGATACATTTGGAATGTATCACTCGCCATGTCTAAGAGGTAGCCAGGACCTCACCGCCACCCTCTGTCCCCTCCCCGAGCCAAGCGCAGTAGTGGACCACCGAGGAAACCACGCGCCTAGTGCCACCGCGCCATGCCGAGCACGCGCCAGAGCGCCGCACCTGGCATGCGTGCACAAGCCGCCGCTCGACCGCAGCTCGCGCCCACCGCTCCGCCACGACCCAGGGAACACGACGGACACACCCGTTCGCCGCCCAACGCACCACAGCCACCGCTCGCCGTGGACACCGCTGCCTCTGCCGCTCAGAGCGCCAGCTGCCCCCGACAGCAATCACCGCCCCTATGCCCGCATTGAGTTCCTAGAGCACCGCCAGGAGACCGCCCGTCGACCGCCACCCTCAGCCATGCCGCTAGCCGCCCGTAGCCATGTTGCCACCGTTGCCTGCCCATCCCTCTCGGTCTCGCCATCGAGCCTATAAAAGGAGGGTAACCCCAGCCGTTTGAAGCACACCATTCCACTCTCCTCACCTCATTGATCATGCCACACCACTAGCCGGAGCAAGGGGAGCAGCAGCTCGCCGGAATTGCACCGGAGCAGGCTGCCTCTAGAGGAGAAGGGCGCCGCTGATTGCGACCACCCCCGGAGCTGCCTCGACTATCCCTGAGCTAGCCGTCGACCACCAGTCTGTTTGCCCGCCTCGCCGTTGTCGCTAGAGCCCTGGTACGCCCCCTATGCACCCTCACGGAGCAGCTAGGGTTCGAGCTCGCCGGCGACAGGTCCGTCGTCGACGACAAGCCACAGCCGTTGATCCTCATTCTAATCTAACGGCCCACATCGCCCCGTACCGCTTCGCGCGTTATGAGCCCCTAACTTGTGGACCCCCTATCAGTTGAGCCCCGTGCCGCGGAGTGACATTGGGCCAGCCTGTTAGAGTTTCCCGCGTGACCTAGTTAGTTTGAATTATGATTTTCCTTTTTAGTTTAAACTTAGTTCTATCTCTGAGTTTGAAAATCAATTCAGAGAGATTTACAAATCCAAATTGCATGAAACTAATTTTGCCTGAAAGGTATTGAAATGATCTAGCCAAGCCCGTTGTATTTAATTCAATTAGAGTTATAGATCTCTCCTAGTAAAAATAACAAAACAGAAGAATTTGTACCTTGCAACATTTTTATAAAATCAACCAAGATAGGTTTTTAGTTGATTCCAACTCTCAAAAATCACCTTTAATCATATCTATCTAAATATGTAATAATATTAAGGTTTACATGCAGTGACTTTGGACTAGTACCAAAATAGTGCTATATAGGTATTTCTAGTCACTTTAAATCATTAAATAATGAACTTAAACCAAAGTAATTATGATCCAACCTTTAAATCACATTCCCACATGTTAGAATATGTGGTAAGGACATGTGTCAATATAATCCCATATTTTAAGTGGTGAATATTAAATCTTATTTAATTTTTCAATCAGTAGAAATTACTTTTCTAAATTAAAAAGAGTGAAACTATTGAATTAAACTTGTGATGCTTGAGATGATAATAGATCATAAAATGTGTATCTTAGACTGCTAATTAGACTAGTTAAGTATTTTTTGGTGATTGTGTACTCCATATGTATTTATAGACGATAGTACCGACCAAGCTTTCGAGGAGGAGGAGTTCTACCAAGAAGAAGACGAGGAAAACTTCAACCACTGCACCAACCAAGGCAAGCCACCATTAACAATGCAAGCTAACACTTGCAAGTATAATGCTTAGCAAGCTAGGATTAAACAAGATGGTTTAGCAAAGATGCTTTAGGCATGCTTGGGTCACACTACTTTGACTATTAGATACCCAAGTCTTATTTACAAGCTTTACTTCCTTTACTTTACACAAAGTTCTCTACTTGTCTTGAAGGTAGCATAAAGAGTATAAAACTTGACCTATTTAGAACCCCTTTAGATGTCATTCTATGGCATGAGATTGAACCCCTCTTTCCACCTTAGTGAACACTCTTAACTTAGTAGTTTAGAGTAGATCAAAAACTTGAGTCACTTTAGATGGGAACACTTGGTGAAAATGAATTATGAAAACCTTGGAATGATGAGTCATTCTATTGAGATGTTTTGACATGTGTTGAGAAACACAAATGGTCGATAATGGTGAAAATGTCAAGGCATGAGCCTTAACCCTTTTATAAAACTGATGGTTGGATTCAGATGCGATACCATTCCTAATTTACCGTACAACCACACTACCTGAATTGAGTAAGGCTTAGCTGGAAATTTATATGCATTAGTATTAGTTCCCTCGCGGGAGAGGTTTGAGCTAAGGCTACCTCTCAATGTTGTCCACCTATACAGTGCCCAAGATGACTGATGGTCATGGTTGGGAGGCCATGCTCATAGGAGAGGTGCTTATACTAGGGTGTGTAAAGGGAAAGTTATGTTTGATTATCTGCATACTAAGTATGATGATTCAGGGTTATCACTGACAGATGTATCGAATCTTGTGGTGAAAGTGTACCACCTGTGCAGAGTGTCAAACTATTTGAATAGCCGCGTCCACAGTTATGGACAGTTGGAATGGACATACTGTTTCGTTGTCAGATGTTTTCCAAATAACTTGTGAAATGAATGATGAATCTTGACTTGACCACGACAGGGTTGTGTTTATGACAATAGCTTCCCAACTTAAGTGATTCTAGAACTTTATTTTATTTTTCTTTGCTTCAGAACTCAGCTTAGGTTTCAAACTTAACTTTATAGTTTAACTTAGAGTTAGCACTTTAACCTAGAACTATATTACTTGTTAGTGGTAGTTTGTGAGTACTTAAAGAGTACTTATGGCTTTTGTCCCTGGCAATTCTCATGGCCAGACTATGAAGAAGACTATCAAGATGATGGCCAACAGGACGGCTATGATAACTAGGACTATCTGCCTTCGTCAGCATTGCCCGTGCCCCTGAAGATGGACCCCACCGCTACGCTTATCTTTTATTTCCGCTGCTTGTTGTATTAAGACTGGATCATGCGATCCTTATTTGTGTAAGACCTTATGTATGGTTTGTAATGGATGATGTACTATGATATCCAATCCGTTATATCTCGCAAAAATGGTAATCCTGGGATTGCGAGGTACGGCATAACGGGCATCTGGGATTAAAAATCCGGGTGTTGACAGGAATTCACCCTGGAGGCCTTCTTCATCATCATGCAAGCCTCCGGTGTGATGCGTGAGTAGTTCATCTCTGGACTACGGGTCCATGTAGTAGCTAGATGGCTAGTTCTCCTCCTTTGTGCTTTCATGTCTAGATCTTGTGAACTCCGTTCATGATCAAGATCATCTATTTGTAATTCTGCATGTTGTGTTTTAGGGGATCCGATGGATATTGAGATGCTATTTCAGATTGATTATTGATTCTATCATGTCTTTTTTATTTTTGATCTTGCATGCTTTCCGTTGTTAGTAGATATCTTGGCCAAGTAGATGCTAGCAACTCCAAGAGTTAGTATTTATGCTCGCTAGTGGGTTCATGCCTCTAGTAATCTGGGGAAGTGACAGAAATCTCTAAGGTACTAGATGTGCTGTTGCTACTAGGGAGAAAACAACAATCCTTTGTTCATAGAACAATCGTACTGTTTACATTACACACAATTCATAAAGCAATAATCTGTTGCTTGTAACTTAATACTGGAGGGGGTTCGGAGGATAACCTGAAGGTGGATTATTAGTCATAGATGCAGTTGGATGGCGGTCTATGTATAATGTTGTAATGCCCAATCAAGTTCCAAAGGAGTGAAGATGATTAGTATATGCATGTATTGCTCTCTCGATGTTTGCCAATTGCCCCGCTGTAATTTGTTCACCCAGCATGTTATCTATCTTAAGGAGAGCCACCTCTAGTGAACTATGAACCCCGGTCCTTTCTTTTACATACAATCTACAAACTGTTTACCGCTTTGTGTTTACTTTCTGCAAACTATTACTTCCTTCCATTCGATATGTTTAATCCTTTTTTCATCAAAACCGGTGAGATTGACAACCTCATCGCAAGTTGGGGGCAAAGTTCTGTGGTTGTGTTGTGCAGGTCTCCAGGTTGCTGTTGGCACCGGTAGTGCGCCCTGCCAATGTTCAGCTAGCTACACCTTTGGGGTGTTTCCTTGCTCCTACTAGATTGATAACCTTGGTTTCTTACTGAGGGAAAACTTGCTGCTGTGCTCATCATACCTTCCTCTTGGGGTTCCCCAACGAGCTCGATATATTTGGGCCATCACATCACTGCAGGGAGGAGGCAGAGGTTGTTCGGTGGACTGGACGTGTGTGCGATCACAAATGCGTTGCTGATTTGTCACGCTAGGACTTCCTCTTGATCTTGAGATCGGCAAGCGAACGACTACATCATCCACGAGTCCAATCTCGTTACACTTAATCGGTATTCAAGGGTATGTTCTCTATGGATGTATATCCACCCGTTGCTTGTATCTAGGTAGATAGATCTTGGCTCTTAGTAGTTCCCATCATATGAATTTTTTTGTTTTCTATGTTGCGAACCCAATAGTGGTATCAGAGCCTGATCTATGCATAGATGCTTTGCACGGGTAGTACACATAAGAGTAGAGATGATGATCATGTTATTGTATCTTATATGTATTTTGGATATTGGTGGCACAGTGGGATGAAGTGTCCCAGACTAACTTTACATGTCCTCGCACATGAGACGTGTTCCATGCTTGACATGCAGCTAGTTTTGCATAAGTGGCTAGCAGGTGTCTGTCTCTCCTACTATAGTAAATTTCTGATTTACAATGAGTTGCTAATAATTTGGTTATCATCATTGTGGTTCTATGTTCGTAGGTAAGACAGGTTCTATCTTCGAAAGCCCTAAGCCACGTAAAACTTGCAATTGATAAATTATAAGCATCTAGTTTAGATTGTTGCTGGGCTAGTGTCATGATATGGTAATGTTATAATTTAAATTATAGTTGACACTCTTGGATATTATAGCATACCCAACGTGTAAGTTCCATAGACCTTGGCCTTACACACAAAGAAATGATAATGATCATACCACGATGCACATGATAGTGATCAAGTGAAAGAGCCATATCATTTCACTTTATGCATATGATGTTTGCATCTTATGTTGCTTGTTTGGCGTTTTAGTAGCATTATAAGATGATCCCTCATTTAGATATCAAGAGAAAATGTGTTCTTCCTTAAGTATGCACCGTTAAGAAAGTTCATCGTTTCAAGACATCACGTGATGATCGGGTTTTTTTGACTCTACGCTTTCATACAATGGGTGTAAGACAGTTTTACACACGCAAGTACTAAGGTTTTTACTTGGCAAGACTAGCATGTATAGACATGGCCTCGGAACATGGACCAAAAGGTTAAGCATGAGTCATATGGTACATATGATGCCCATATGGATGCTCGCCTTTGAATCTACACCGACTCACGTGATGATCGGACTTGGTGTAGTGGATTTGGTTCATGTAATCACCAAAAAGACATGATGGATGGTGTTTTTGAGTGGGAGTTCATTCGTAATATGGATTAGTTGAACTCGATATATCATAAACTTAGTCTAAATAAACTTTACAAATTCTATTATAGATGGCACCACCTGATTTTAATTCCAATGTATTCATGGAGAAAGAGAAACTTGTGACGAATGGTAGAAACTTTACCAACTGGGCCCTGAATCTGAGGATTCTCCTCACTATTACACAAAAGCAATATGTGCTAGAAGCGCTGCTAGGTCGCCTAGCAGATCTTGATGCCCCTAACAAAGAAAAGAATGTATATTTGACTTGTCAAGAGGACCACAATTTAGTTCATTATGGCATACTATATGGTCTAGAGCTAGAACTTCGAAAGCGTTTCGAAAATGGCAATGCCTTTGATACCATGGGTGAATTGAAAATGATTTTTGATACCCATGATGCCGTCGAGAGTTATGATGCTTCTAAAAATTTCTTTAGCTACATGATGGAAGAGAACAGCTCTGGTAGTGAGCTTGTACTCAAAATGTCTGGGTACACCGATAAGCTTGTGTCCTTGGGAATAACGATTCCCATTGACCTAGGAATACATCATGTTTTCCAATCTCTTCCTCCTAGATACAAGAGCTTCATGATGAACTATACATGCAGGGCATGAAGAAGTCTCTCCTCGATTTTCTGTCAGTGCTTAAGACTACAGAAGTAGAGATCAGGAAATAGCATCAAGTGTTGATGATTAATAAGACCACTGGTTTCAAGAAAGACAAGAATGGTAAACAGAAGGGAAAGAAGGGCGGCAAATCTGTTGCTGTGCCTGATAAGAAATACCGAGGTGGCCCTAAGTCTGATACCGAGTGCTATTATTGCAAGGGGACTGGCCATTCGAAGCGCAACTTCCCCAAGTATTTGTCGGATAAGAAGGCCGGCAAGGCAAACAAAGGTATATGTGATATACATGTTATTGATGTGAAATTGACCAGTGCTCACAGTAGCACCTAGATATTTGATACTGGATCGATTGCTAATATACATAACTCAAATCAGGGGTTGCGGAGCAAGCGACAACTAGCAAGGGATGAGGTCACGATGTGTGTTGACAATGGATCAAGAGTTGATATGATCGCCGCTGGAACGCTACCTCTCCATATGTTGTCGGGATTAGCTATAAATCTGAATAATTTTTATTTGGTGCCTGCACTAAGCATGAACATTGTATCCGGGTCGTGTTTATTGTGAAGTGGTTATTCGTTTAAATCTAAAAACAATGGTTGTTCGATTTATATGTATAATATATTTTATGGTCATTTACCTGTGATGAATGGTTTATTTCTGTTGAATCTCAATAGTAGTGATACACATATTCATAATGTTGATGCTAAAAGGATTAAACTTGATAATGATATATACTGCCATCTAGGTCATATTGGCGTAAAACGCATGAAGAAGATCCATTCTGATGGACTTTTGGAATCACTTGATTTTGAATCATTTGATACATGTGAGCCATGACTTTGGGAAAGATGACTAGAACCCTGTTTTCCAGTACAATGGAGCGGGTGACAAATTTATTGGAAATCATACATACTGATGTATGTGGTCCAATGAGTGTGTCAGCGCGTGGTGGATATTGTTATTTTGTTACTTTCACGGATGATTTGAGTAGATATGGATATATCTATTTGATGAAACACAAGTCTGAAACCTTTGAAAAGTTCAAGGAATTTCAGAGTGAAGTGGAAAATCATAGTAATACAAAGATTAAATTTCTGCAGTCCGACCATGGAGGTGAGTATCTAAGTTACGAGTTTAGTGCACACATGAGAGAGTGTGGAATAGTTTCACAACTCACGCCTGTCGGAACACAACAACATAATGGTGTATCGGAGCATCGTAATCGTACATTATTGGATATGGTTTGATCTATGATGTCTTTGACTGATTTGCCACTTTCATTTTGGGGTTATGCACTTGAAACTGATGCATTCACTTTAAATCAAGCACCATCTAAATCCGTTGAAAATACACCGTACGAATTGTGGTTTGGAAACAAATCTAAGCTGTCATTTCTTAAAGTTTGGCGATGCTATGTTTATGTGAAGAAACTTCATCCTGATAAACTTGAACCCAAAGCAGAAAATGCATCTTCATAGGATACCCTAAAGAAACAATTGGGTATTCCTTCTATCACAGATCCGTGGGCAAGGTTTTTGTTGCCAAGAATGGATCCTTTCTAGAGAAAGAGTTTCTCGCGAAAGGTGTGAGTAGTCAGAAGGTAGAACTTGAAGAGGTTATTGAACCTTCTCTTCATGAAATGGTGAGTGGCGCAACATTGGAAATTGTTCTAGAGTGGACTTCACTGAATGAATAAGGAACTAATGATAAAGATCATGAAACTCCAAAAGAGGACACTACCAAACCTCGCAGGTCAAGCAGGACACGTGCAACTCCTGAACTGTACGAAAATCCTATCATGAATTTCATGGTAGATGGAGTTGATGTAACTACCTCGGTGAATTACGCTCTTAGTTACATGCCTGGATGAACGAAAGTGGTTAAAATAGTACGGTGGGGCCCAGGGCCACTCACGGTAGACCTTTCGGCCGTCCTAACCACTTTCAGAACAACATGACAAGAACGAGCGGCGTAATCGCCAGGCGAAGGGATCAACTACATACACAAATGAGTATGTATGCAAGCCACATACAACAGTTCTCAGAGCCATTCCATCTAAAAGAAATAGAAATATTGCAACACCATACAACAAGAATCAAATATCCTAGATAGAGATAATAATTTAGGATAGCTCCTCATACAACAAACATCAGAGTATCAGGCGGAAGCGGAAAACAAGATCCGAGGACGGATAAGAAGAAAATCGGCATAAGATGCCACATAGATAAACACATCCCGCCCACAGATATCACGGATCCCCGTTCCCGGAATCTCTACACCGAGTGATCATTGCCAACATCATCTGTCTCCTCCACCCAGTATCCACCTTGCGAATACACCTGTTCATCTGAATCAAACAATTTATCGTGTGAGACCCTAGGGGTACTCAGGAAGTATTTATGCCGCTAAAGGGGACACAACCTAGGGTGACGCAATTGCAGCAAAAGATAATAGCTAACAAGTCTATAGATACTCGCTAACCATCCGCCTAACCAATGATAGACGGATGTTCGTGAATTAAGAACAACAGTTATAACAGTATAATTAACAGATCCATCCTCCTCCTCGCTTACCAACGTGGAAGCGGACGAACAACCCCCATCATCCGTTGGCAGTTTTATTAACCATTCCATGAGTATTGCCCTATTTACTAGTCAAGTCCTTAGTCAAATTAAAAGCGGTACTTTAGTTATTCTCGTCTATGATCGAGAAACTGTGCTCCAAGTCGTCCATAACCGCGGACACGGCTTTCAGAAAGATTTACCCTGCAGGGGTGCACGAATAGCAACACACACTCGATCAACCTCGGAAAAACCAAAACAAAACCCAACGAGGCATTCACGACAAAGCAATCACAGGATTCAGAAATATTTCAGGGGGCCACCCCATTAAGCTACCCGCAACGAAGTTGGCCGGCTCCGAGACGGACCCAAGGTTTGTGTGGACGGCGGTAAACGACTGGGAACCGGAAAGTGTGACTGGGCTTGTCGATACAGCGAAAACGTGTCACGATCCAAAATAGTATAGGTGCTCCACGCACAATCTTAATAAAACAGTAACATGGCATAAGTACTGGATAGTAATAAAGCCCCAAACTAATTGTGGCCCCAAGGAATAAGAATGAATCAAGCTCTGGCTCAGGGGGGTCCATAAGGCCTCCCGGATGTGGATAGTACGAATAAACAAGGAACATGAATCAAGTACTCGGGGTCCTACGGGACACAAGTGAGCATGAAAAACCAAATAGCAGATATTGCTCACCGGTGCCTCTTTCATTAGTTATCCCATTACTACTCAGGTTAAGTTGTTTAAGTACCTCGTTATCCATCAGACAATCACATACCCTACACATGCTTTTCTACGACTCGCATGGCCCAAACAACTCCTGTAGTAATGGCTCATGGGATGGAGGAACAAGCTTCGGTGGGGTTTAAAAGTAAAAGCTATGCAGTACTTGGGATTCAATTTAATGCAATCGCGACTCAATGATGCAAGAATAAGATGGAGGCAATAGGTACTATATGTATGAAAGCATGTGGTAGTGCTTGCCTGGCAGCTCAGTTGAAGCGGGAGATGGATCTGGGTAGTACTCCTGTGATTCCTGGTAATTCTCTACTGGGTGTCTATTCGAAGAAGAACCAAACAAACAAGGCCAACATAAATAAAGTGCACAAGCATATGAAGTAAAATGCGACAAGCAAACAAGCATGCCATGATGAATGATGCACAATTTACATGGCATTAAAGTAGCATGGCAAGGGTGAGGTGTGGTGCAAGAATAAAGCATTTTATTATTTATTTAGTCAAATTTTATTGCCATAAACAGTTCAGATTTTTAATAATAACATTATGCATGTTTCAATTCAGAACAAGGACTGCATAGATAGAATGGGCTCGTCGTGCTGATCGATTTAGACATATTATTTGCCCAATTTGGAGTTATAGAATTAAAGTTATTAATTTATTAAGAAAAGGACATTTTATTGTAATTTTATTTATCTCGAAAAGTTAAAGTGCTCAAACATTAATTTGAATGGCATATTTGAATTCCTCACATTTTTCTGATTCAATAACATATATCATTTGTATGATTTGGATTTGTATTTTAAAAGTTATTTAAAATCTGATTTGAATTTGAATTTAAACAATTTTGAATTTGTTTTGTTTAAACAGCTAAACAGGAAAACTTTTATTACTCAGACCGACCCAGCCACAGTCGCTGACGGGTGGGCCAGCTGCTGGCGGGGACACACGCGCGCAGAAAAGCTTTTCTCACCGCGGCCTAACCTAGCTACTACGATTGATAGGCGGGACCAGCGGCTACGGGCCCACGTGACAGCGGCTGACCGGTGGGGACGTACTGGACCGCGGGTTAAGTTTGCGGAAAGACGGGTGCCTTTTTGTAAAGTTTAAAAAGACACAGACAGGTGGGGTCTCTAGGGAGCGCGGGTTGAGCGGGAGATAAAAAGAGGGGGCTATTCCTAAATCTACCACGGGCCCGTACTGTGGATCTTCTCCACGGTCTGGCGCGCGCGGTGCGCAGCGCAGCGATGCGGGTACTCGATCCCGCGACCTGGGGCACGCGTGCGGAGACGGAAACCAGTGCGGCAGGGCGGGGTTGTTGTCAGGGAGTAGCTGGGCGGCTAGGTGAGGTGTGGTGCGGTGCAGAGGCGGCAGACGCCAGCGGCTGACGATGCACCGAGGGCGTTCGGTGAATCGCCTGGTGCGGCTAGGGCTTCCCGGTGAGGCGGAGTATGTCTGAGCGGGAGAGGGACTCACCGCAGGGTGGTTGGTGGCGGCGGATCGGTTGGGGAACGGCAGTTCGACGACGAGGCTGGCGGTCGGCGGGATTAGGGTTTCGGCGACGTCGTCGTGCTGCGGCTACTGGGGACCTTCTCCTCCTCGCTGGCACGTACGAGGCGAAGTAGGGGACCCTTCTCGATCTCCTCGACCACGTCCACATCGCGCTCGCCGGCAGGAACGACGAGTAGGCGGTGGTGCTAGCGGTGACCGGTGAGAGGAGAAGGCGTCATGGAAGAAGAAGGAGGGAAGAGGGCAGGGCCCTGGGGATCTGGGAGAGGCGGAGGAGGCGTGGGGGAGGAGGAAAGAAGAAGGGGAAAGTGCCGTGGAAATCAGTAGAGGGGAGAAGGAAAAGGTGGCTCGGGTGCCACCTTTCCTCCTTGTCCTTTCAAGCAGGGGATCGGCGTGAGGCCAGGGCAGGGGCAGGTAGAGCCTGGCCGGTGGGGTAGCAGAGAGGAGCTCGGCAGAGAGAGAGAGAAAGAGAGAGGAGAGGGGAGGCTCGGGTGAGCTAGGGTGGTTAGAGAGGGTGGCTCGGGTTAGGGTTTTTAGTTGGGGTTGGGTTAGATGGGGTGGTAGCTGAGGTGGGGCCAGCATGGTAGGGAGAGGGAGAGGTCCAGCCTCGGCATGGTGAGAGGAGGGAGGTGAGATGAGGTTAAGGTTAGGGTTTGGGCTAGAGCTAGAGTTAGGGTTTAGATTAGAGTGTGTAGGTTTTAAAACATGTTTATAAGATCAAATCTAGATGAAAGGAGGGCTTTGGTTTAGCATAAGGTGAGGTGAAGGTGAACCTAAGAAAAGAGAGAGGAATGGGGTTTAGGGGAAGGCCTCATTTGATCATGCATGAAGGAAAGAAAATGATGTTGATGAGAACATGAGAATGGTGGAGAGATGATGTAGATGATCCCACAAAGAAAGAACCACTAAAACAAAGGAATAACAAATGGGCTAAAGGTGGTGATGGTGGTTGCATGGCCCATGCAAAATATTTAATGCCATGTTTAAATTCTTGTGAAAACAAAATAATAACATGGCATTATTCTTATGCATTCCCAAAATGTGGAATAGAGGCCATGCAAAAGAAATTATAGTTAAATCCATCCCAACCCACATGAGCTAGAGTAAATGCCAAAATAAAATAAAAGCCCATGGTAATTAGAGTGGTGGAATTATAAGGTGGTGAAAAGAAAGGTGATGGATTTGAATAAAAGATATGCCCCCAACTCAACTTGGGCATTAAACAATATATCAATAACCAAATACAATATCAAGAGGCAAATACAATTACTAATGCATATGAGAGAAGAACCAAAGAAAAAGGGTTTTATATGATGCTCAAATGCAAGGTGGCATGATGACATGAGCATGATATAATTATGATGCAACAATTATTTATAGGAAGTAGCCATTATATTACTAGACCAAGTAGCATTACAATTGTTAGACAATTGGGATGCTACACTTGATGACCCTGCGACATATGAAGAAGCGATGATGATCCCGGATTCCATCAAATGGCTAGAATCCATGAAATCTGAGATGAGATCCATTTACGAAAACCAGGTTTGGACCTTGGTGGACTTACCTCATGACCGAAAGGCCGTTGAGAATAAATAGATTTTCAAGAGGAAAACTAATGCTGATAGTAATGTGACCATCTATAAAGCTCGACTTGTCGCAAAGGGTTTTTAACAAATTTAAGGAGTTGACTACGATGACATGATACGTCCATAACGTATCTATAATTTTTGATGGTTTTATGCTAATAATATGCTTTTGACACTCCTTTTTGTATAAAATTTAGGATTTATTTGTACAAACCTACTAATAGTTACAAAAGTGCACAATGTTCTTGTTTTACACTTTGATGTGTAGGAATTACCAAGAATACAAGTGAAAACCTTGTTGGAGTCAAATTGAGATTTTTCTAGAAATCTGTCTCAGAACTATTTTTGAAGATGGTCACGTTTCAGGTCGAAGACGGCGTCAAACGGAAAACTCTTCAAATACAAAGTTGTTGAAAATTTCGTGACAAACGTTCGGGACATCAAATTTAGCTGATTCCGAGTCTGGACGGAATTTTTAGGCCCGATTTACGGCAGCCCAAGATGGGGTGACGGGAATCCGAGAAGCTATATAAAGGGAGGAAACCTAATTTGCCCAGGACATCTCCACCCACGAATTTGCAGCCGCCAAAGGCATGTTTTTGCCTCCCCATGGATCCCATCTCCATGGGAGAAAAAATTAGTTGTGTACTTGTTACCTAAAAACATTTAAAAAAAAGAAAGTGATTGGAAAGATGAGTAATGGTTAAGTGGGGGTCGACCTTGAACACTTGTGTTCATGCCTATGAACCAAAACAAATCTTTCCATGGAAGCTTTTCAGTAAAAAACTTGTAGGAATGCATGAAGCCTTGAAAAATAAAGATATTTTTGGTATTGATCTTAATGCTTATTCATTCGAAAATACTTGAATCTTGATCCTATGCCTAACTTAAAGGTTTTAAAGAAAAGTACTTATTGGGAGATAACCCAAAAGTTTTAGTTGAGTCTTGGAAGTTATTGCTTCAGTAATAACCTCTTCTTATCCTTTTTATTTGTTTTTTGTGCCAAGAGTAACCTCTAATGAGAGAGAAGTAATGCTTGGGAAAGTTGCTGTCCCGAAATAGATTTTTGTGCTTCGCTGTAAAAATTCGTGTAAAATCTCTGTATGTCGGTTTGAGCTATAATTGTTTGTGCTTCTTCCCCAGGTCGTTATTCAACTTTTGTTAGTCCAACACTTTTCGATTTGACCAACAGAAGGTCTTCGAAAAAATTGGTTTTATATCTGCTGGTCTGTTTTGACAGATTTCTGCCATTATTTGCATTTGCTTCTTGTTGATTCCTTTTTGGGTTCTCTTTGGGGAATTGAGCTTTTTAAGGGAAGTGCTACAGTAGCTTGTGTCTTAATGGAAGTTTTATTGGTGTTGAAACTGAACCCAAAGACTTATTATCTTGAGTACACTAATGTTGCTAATGAAGATTATGTGAAGTTTTGTATGAAGGAAAATTTTCAGGTGTTAAGGAAAGAATGATGTAATGAGATGAAGAATGGACTAAAGCTAAAGCTTGGGGATGCCACCCCGTGTCACCCCAATAAATATCCAAGAAGTACAAGCGTCAAATCTTGGGGATGCCCAAGGCATCCCCTTCTTCATCAATAAAATTCTCAGGTTCTTCCAAACACTTCATTTTTATTGTTTCATGCACAATTGTGTTCTTCTTGGAGCGTCTTCGTCTTCATTTTTGGTTTTCATTTTCTTGGTTTGCTTAGTTTGCTTGAATAAATTGGTTAGACCCCCTCTTTCAAACATTAGTTTTCAAATAAGTGTGGTTTGGATTGGAAAAGAGTAGGAAAAGTTCATGCTTAAGTGGTAAAAAAAGGTCGTTTTTTACAGTGGCCTATGCTTAGTCATGTCATGCTTGATATTGTTTTGGATTTATGCTTAGTGATTTTTTGCTGTAGCATGACATGTTATAAACAATTGAGATTGCTTAATGTGCCTTGAAAGAACCATGCGTTGTTTTAGCATATTAAAGCATAGTATTGTGGTATTCTCTTTTGATGCTTTATTTGGGTTGACTTGGCGCATGCTCACACCATGTTATGACTGTCCCAAGTCACCATAGCCTTTATGATCCTTTAGTTATCGAATTGTAATATCACTTTATGCTTTAATTAATGATGTTTTGTCACTTTGCATGATTATGGCCATTATTGCTCTTTTAGTTGGTCGCCCCTAGTCTTTTGCTAGCCTCCATAACCAAGTATGAGTTCCACTCATGCATCCAACTCCAAATAAAACCAAGTTATCCCAAAGAGTCCACCATACGTACCTATTAGCATTTGCTATTCCAAATATATTCATGCTTTTATCTACCTTCGGAATTAAACTTGTTATGAGAAAACTAGTGATTAAAGCTCTCACGAACTTGATGGCACACTTTACTTTTCTTTCCCCTAATAAACTTGAACCATTGTGTCATCTATGTTATATATGCTTGCACTTATATGTTGGGGATTAGCAGAACCATTCTGTCATGGGGAACGCTTTCAACATTGCACTCGTACTTTGTACCTAGTTGATATCATGCTCTTTTGTCTATGGATGTCGTCGGTGTGAAATGAAAGGGGAGCTTGTAAGTCAATGGAGTTATGTATGTGTGCTAGAGAAACGCCTGGTACGCCGTTCTAATCCATGCCTAATCATGGTGGAAACCTACAGCGTAACCATAATGAGCAATCTATGAAGCATTCTTCTTATAAAAAAAGAGATAGAGATTGAGAAAAAAGAAAAAAAGATGAGAAAAGAGGAAAGAGAGGAAAAAGCACCATTTTCCCATGGTAAATAAGAAGATTGCTGAGATGCTTGTTGTCTACTTGCCTTGTCATTCTGATATGGGGATTCTTCCGTATCATCGGGCAAGGGGTACCCCATTGGAGGTCCTCTATGATACACATGTACTTACTATGATAAGAACTTACCGGTAACTAAACTTGAGTAGTATGAGGAGCAGCCCTCGTATTCAAGGGACATGAGATTTCCAACTTATACTTTGTCAAGCATATACTCCATAGTTTTTTCAGTTTAACCTTAATCACTTCAAGATGCTTATGATAGAGGCAATGAGAGCTGAAAGCTAATAAGTACCATAATTTTTGGAAGCTCTTTATGAGACTTGAATCCCTGCTTCCTTCTATGAAGGCTTTTCTTCCACTTTTATATTGAGTCTCCACCTTCTATCTTTATGCACCAATTAAGAGAGCATAGTTGTCAATCTTAGTTCTATGTGCATTGTCCCAAGACTTGTTGATTGATGCATAACTTTGATATTGCATGTTTCTAAACTATTTGTATCTAGTCACCGTTATGAACTTTGAAGGTGTCCTATGCATTTATGTTTTGCTACTCTGTGAGGGACAAGCTGAATACCATTCTCATTATGCTTTCTTTATGTGAAACAAACAAACATCTTGCAAAGCATTGTTATTTATGAATCTTTTGTTTGTGCCTTTTCATGTTACAACATAGTTTCTATGTCTTATTGTTAGAACTATATCTTTCATGATTCATGTTTAGAGTACCTTAATCCCAGCTATCAATACTTCTACAATAATGAGGATCAAGATTGTGTTGTCTGCATGTCACCTCAAAAATTATATTGTTTTGATCGTTTACCTACTCGAGGACGAGCAGGAACTAAGCTTGGGGATGTTGATACGTCCATAACATCTATAATTTTTGATGGTTTTATGCTAATAATATGATTTTGACACTCCTTTTTGTATAAAGTTTATGATTTATTTGGACTAACCTACTAATAGTTGCAAAAGTTTAGAATGTTCTTGTTTTACACTTTGATGTGTAGGAATTACCAAAAATACAAGTTGAAACCTTGTTGGAGTCAAATCGAGATTTTTCTAGAAATCTGTCTCAGAACTATTTTTGAAGATGGTCACGTTTCAGATCGAATACGGCGTCAAACAGAAAACTCTTCAACTACAAAGTTATTGGAAATTTCGTGACAAACGTTATGTACATAAAATTTAGCTGATTCAGAGTCCGGACGGGCTTTTTAGGCTCGATTTACTGCAGCCCAAGATGGGGTAACGGGAATCCGAGAAGCAAGGGAGGAAACCTAATTCGCCCAGGGCATCTCCACCCACGAATTTGCAGCCGCCAAAACCATGTTTTTGCCTCCCCCGTGCATCCCATCTCCATGGGGAGGGCTCCCAAGAAGCCATGAAGGAAGGGGCTAAGGGGCGGTGCTCCCCCATGATACCGGTGGTGGGAAAGGAATCCCCCGCGTCGCCGCCCTCTTCACCATCTTCACCGCCATCTCCATCACCTAATCCTCCTAGTATGCAGTGGTTCATCCTCCCACACACCTCTGTATCGTCGTATGTAAACATGGTGTTTGATGCTATGAGTTATAATCCTATGATCTATGTCATGTTTGCGTAGTTTCTTTGTTCTTAGATTGAATGGTTGAGCGTCTTTGGTTCATTAAAGTTGTATATCTATATGGTACAGTCCTTTGATGTTCATTATATTTGTGCGCACATGAATTAAATATCATAGAGTTTGTAGTATGTGTAAGAGGAAGGGGGAAGTTCTGCCAGAGTGATAGAAACCTGAGAACACGAACCAGAACGTTGCACGTATGGGAGTAAGAGGACCATTAAACTTAAGGCTATGGTTGGAGAAACCATAATGCATTGATTAGTACTTACAGATGTTTTCTAACAATCCAATCATATAGTACATGTAATTTCAAGTAGTGAAGCGCATGTATATTTATCCTCTCCCACATAGAAAACTGCATCGAAAACAATGAACCCGATCTATTCGCTATTTAAACTTGGACAAAGCCACCAAAATTACTACCACTATTCCACACTCATGGTTCTATTAGTTTAGTGTATTTTATTGGTACAGCAACTAGCTTTACTTTCTTGTTATTTATTATCATGCAAAGCTATCTCTATTACTCGTATTGTTGCTCCAGTTTTATTTCCTAGATAATGCAAACGTTTAGTGTGCGTAGAGTTGTATCAGTGGTTGATAGAACTTGAGAGAATATTTATCCTACCTTTAGCTCCTCGTTGGGTTTGACACTCTTACTTATCGAAAAGACTACACACGATCCCTTATACTTGTGGGTTATCAAGACCTTTTCTGGCGCCGTTGCCAGGGAGCAATAGCATGCGGGTGAATATTCTTGTGTGCACTTGTTTGTTTTATATCTAGGTAGGTTTTACTTTCAGTTTTAAGTTGTTATCTATCTTAGTATGGATAGGGAATGTGAATTACAAAAAAAATTAGTTGTACTTGTTACCTAAAAACATTTTAAAAAGGAAAGTGATTGGAAAGATGAGTAATGGTTAAGTGGGGGTCGACCTTGAACACTTGTGTTCATGCCTATGAAACCAAAACAAATCTTTCCATGGAAGCTTTTCAGTTAAAAACTTGTAGGAATGCATGAAGCCTTGAAAAATAAAGATATTTCTGGTACTGATCTAAATGCTTATTCATTCGAAAATACTTGAATCTTGATCCTACGCGTAACTTAAAGGCATTAAAGAAAAGTACTTATTGGAAGATAAACCAAAAGTTTTAGTTGAGTCTTGGAAGTTATTGCTTCAGTAATAACCTCTCCTTATCCTTTGTATTTGTTTTTTGTGCCAAGAGTAACCTCTAATGAGGGAGAAGTAATGCTTAGGAAAGTTGCTGTCCCGAAACAGATTTTTGTGCTTCGCTGTAAAACTTCGTGTAAAATCTCTGTACGTCGGTTGGAGCTGTAATTGTTTGTGCTTCTTCCCCAGGTTGTTATCCAACTTTCGTTAGTTCAACACTTTTCGATTTGAGCAACAGAAGGTCTTCGAAAAAATTGGTTTATATTTGCTAGTCTGTTTTGACAGATTTCTGCCATTATTTGCATTTGCTTCTTGTTGATTCCTTTTTGGGTTCTCTTTGGGGAATTGAGCTTTTTAAGGGAAGTTATACAGTAGCTTGTGTCTTAATGGAAGTTTTATTGGTGTTGAAACTGAACCCAAAGACTTATTATCTTGAGTACACTAATGTTGCTAATGAAGATTATGTGAAGTTTTGTATGAAGGAAAAGTTTCAGGTGTTAATGAAAGAATGATGTAATGAGATGAAGAATGTACTAAAGCTAAAGCTTGGGGATGCCACCCCGTGTCACCCCAATAAATATCCAAGAAGTACAAGCGTCAAATCCTGGGGATGCCCAAGGCATTGTAACTACCTCGGTGAATTACACTCTTAGTTAATGCCTGGATGAACGAAAGTGGTTAAAATAGTACGGTGGGGCCCAGGGCCACTCACGGTAGACATTTCGGCCGTCCTAAAAACTTTCAGACAACGGGACAAGAACAAGCGGCGTAATCGGCAGGCGAAGGGATCAACTACATACACAAATGAGTATGTATGCAAGCCACATACAACAGTCCTCAGAGCCATTCCCTCTAAAAGAAATAGAAATATAGCAACGCCATACGGCAAGATCCAAACGTCCTAGATAGATATAATAATTTAGGATAGCTCCTCATACATCACACATCAGAGTATCAGGCGGAAGCGGAAAACAAGATCCGAGTATGGATAAGAAGCAAATTGGCATAAGATGCCCATAAATAAACACATCCCGCCCACAGATCACACGGATCCCCGTTCCCGGAATCTCTACACCGAATGATCGTTGCCAACATCATCTATCTCTTCCACCCAGTATCCATCTTGCGGGTACACCTGTTCATCTGAATCAAACAATTTATCGTGTGAGACCCTAGGGGTACTCAGCAAGTCTTTATGCCGCTAAAGGGGACACAACCTGAGGTGACGCAATTGCAGCAAAAGATAATACCTAACAATTCTACAGATACTCGCTAACGTTTCGCCTAACCAATGATAGACGGAAGTCCGTGAATTAAGAACAACAGTTATAACAGTATAATTAACAGATCCATCCTCCTCCTCGCTTACCAACGAGGAAGCGGACGAACAACCCCCATCATCCGTTGGCAGTTTTATTAACCATTCCATGAGGATTGCACTATTTACTAGTCAAGTACTTAGTCAATTTAAAAGCGGTACTTTAGTTATACTTGTCTATGATCGAGAAACTGTGCTCCAAGTCGTCCATAACCGCGGACACGGCTTTCAGAAAGATTTACCCTGTAGGGGTGCACGAATAGCAACACACACTCGATCAACCTCGGAAAAACCAAATCAAAACCCAACGAGGCATTCACGACAAAGCAATCACAGGATTCAGAAATATTTCAGGGGGCCACCCCATTAAGCTACCCGCAACGAAATTGGCCGGCTCTGAGACGGACCCAAGGTTTGCGCCAATGGCTGTAAACGACTGGGAACCCGAAAATGTGACTGGGCTTGTCGATACCGCAAAAACACTCCGCAATTCTTAAACAGTACAGGTGCTCCTCGCACAATCTTAATAAAACAGTAACATGGCATAAGTACAGGATAGTAATAAAGCCCCAAACTACTTTGTGGCCCCAAGAAATAAGAATGAATCAAGCTCTGGCTAAGGGGGGTCCATAAGGCCTCCCGGATGTGGATAGTGCGAATAGTCAAGGAACAGGAATCAAGTACTCGGGGTCCTACGAGACACAAGTGAGCATGAAAAACCAAATAGCAGATATTGCTCACCGGTGCCTCTTTCATTAGTTATCCCATTACTACTCAGGTTAAGTTGTTTAGGTACCTCATTATTCATCCGACACTCACATACCCTACTCATGCTTTTCTACGACTCGCATGGCTCAAACAACTCCTGTAGTAATGGCTCATGGGATGGAGGAACAAGCTTCGGTGGGATTTAAAAGTAAAGGCTATGCAGTACTTGGGATTCAATTTGATGCAATCGCGACTCAATGATGCAAGAATAAGATAGAGGCAATAGGTACTGTATGTATGCAAGCATGTGGTAGTGCTTGCCTGGCAGCTCAGTTGAAGCGAGAGATGGATCTGGGTAGTACTCCTGTGATTCCTGGTAATTCTCCTGCTGGGTGTCTATTCGAAGAAGAACGAAACAAACAAGGGCCAACATAAATAAAGTGCACAAGCATAGGAATTAAAATGCGACAAGCAAACAAGCATGCCATGATGGATGATGCACAATTTGCATGGCATTAAAATAGCATGGCAAAGGTGAGGTGTGGATGCAAGGAATAAAGCATTTTAATATTTATTTAAACAAGTTTTATTGTCATAAACAGTTCAGATTTTGAATGATAACATGATGCATGCTTCAATTCAGAACAAGGACTGCATAAATAGAACGGGCTCGTCGCGCTGATCGATTTAGACATATTATTTGTCTAATTTGGAGTTATAAAACAAAAGTTATTAATTAATTAAGGAATAGGGCATTTTATTGTAATTTTAATCATCTCGAAAATTTAAAATGTATATTTGAATTCCTCACATTTTTCTGATTCCAAAACATATATTATATGCATTATTTGGATTTGTATTTTAAAAATTATTTGAATCTGAATTGGATTTGAATTTAAATCAATTTAGAAAAGGTTTAATTAAAAACAGACTCAGGAAAATACTTTTGTTACTCAGGAAATTCTAGCCACAGCCACTGACGGGTGGGCCTTGCGCTGACTGGGCCACGCGCGCGGAAAACCTTTTTCCACCATGGGCTAGGCTAGCCACTGAGACTGCGGGGTGGGGCCAACTGACGCAGGCCCACGTGACAACGGTGAAGATGGCTGAGGCCGACAGGTGGGGACTCGCTGGACTGCGGGTTACGGCACGAGAAAGCGGAGGGGCTTCCTGCAAGATTACTAGTGCGGCTGGTAGGTGGGGTCTCCAGGAGCGCGGGTTGCAGGAATCAAAAAGGTGGGGGGCTTAATGTAATTTTCCACGGCCCGGTTACTGTTCTTCCTGTTCCTCGTCTGACGAGGAAAATCGGTGCGTGACGCGAGCGGGGGAATCGAACCCGGGGCGTGGGTGTGCGCGCTGAGGGGGCTAACCGGTGCGGCTGGCTCGGGTAGCGGACAGGGAGGTAGGCGCGGCCTAGTTAGGGTGCTGCACGGCGCGGGGAGGCTGCAGACGACGGCGAGCTCTAGCGCGCGGCGGGCGTTCGACGAAACGATCGGCGGCACTAGAGCGGTACGGCGAGGCGGATCGTGTTAGGCGGAAAGAGGGGCTCACCGCGGGCTCGACGGCGGGCGCGGATCAGGGCGAGGAGCGGCGGAGCGGTGAGATCGCTGGCGCTCTGGCGGCTAGGGTTTCGTAAGGACAGCGAGGATCTGGTGACCCTGGGAGCTTCTCCTTCGCGTCAGCGTGGACAGGGCGTCATAGAGGAACCTCCTCGAGCTTCCAGGCCACCTCCAGGTCGAGCTGTACGGCTGGAACGACGGGGACGAGGTGGTGCTGGCAGCGACCGGCGGCAGATGTTGTTGTCAGGGAGGAAGAAGGAGAAGAGCAGGGGCAGCTCGGGGCAGATCTGGAGAGCCAGAAGAGTCGTGTGGAAGGAGGAAAAAGGAGGGAGAGGGAGGAGGGCAGCTGTGGCAGGGGGTAGATAAAGGTGGCCTCGGTGCCACCTTTTTCTTCTCTCTCACGTGCGGGCTCGAGCTGGGGCTCGATCTGGGGCTGGTAGGCACGTCGGGGAGGGGCTGCAGGTGGACCAGGGCGGCGTGTGGCTGCAGGGTGGGGTTAGAACGCGGTGGAGAAAAGAGAGAAGGGAGAGGGTGGTTAGCTCGGGCTAGGTCTAGATGGGACTCGGGTTAGGGCTTGCTAGGGCTAGGGAGAGGGTTAGGGTTATCTGAGGTGGGCCAGGGAGAGAGGGAGGTCAGGTGGTGCCCATGGGAGAGAGAGAGAGATAGAGATAGTGAGAGGCTTAGGGTTTAGTGTAAATTAGGTGTAAAAGAATTATAAAGAGAAAAGCTAGGTTTGAATTTTATTAGGTATTTAGATTTTGATTTATGTTTATAAAGCCAAACCAAGGAGGACCATGGAGCTTGGTCTTGCTTGAGCCAATGTGGAAGTGAACAAGAAAGAAAAGGAAGGAAAGAAATAGGAGGAAATGTTCTCATATGGATCATGCATGGAGAAATAAAAATAAGATGAAAAGAGGTGGATAGGAGTATGGGGATGGTGGAATGGTAGAAGATGGCCTCCCAAGATAGGATCCATTAAATTCAAAGAAAATCCCATGGAATAAAAAGGTGGTGAAGAAGCTTGCATGGCCCATGCAAAAATAATAATGCCATTACTTATTTTGTGAAAACAATAATAATATGATGGCATTGTTATTATGCATTTCCCATAAGTGGAATAAGCCAAGCAAAGGAAATTAAAGGACTAGATCCACCTTATTGCCCATGAGCTAGATAAAACCAAAATAAAGACAACAAGCTCATGAACTAGTAGGATGGTGGAATTATAAAGTGGTGGAAAAGAAAGATGATGGAATTGAAACAAAAGATGTGCCCCCAACTCAACTTGGGCATTTAGACAATATATCAATAGCCAAATACAATATCAAGAGGCAAATACAATTAATAATGCATGTGAGAGAAGAACCAAAAGAAAAAGGGTTTTATATGATGCTCAAATGCAAGGTGGCATGATGACATGAGCATGATCTAATTATGATGCAACAATAATATATATGAAGTAGCCAATATCTTACTAGGACAAGTAGCATTACAATTGTTAGACAATTGGGGTGCTACAGGTATCCCCTTCTAAATCAAAATTCTCAGGTTCTTCCAAACACTTCATTTTTATTGTTTCATGCACAATTGTGTTCTTCTTGGAGCGTCTTCGTTTTCATTTTTGGTTTTCATTTGCTTGGTTTGCGTAGTTTTCCTGAATAAATTGTTGGACCCCCTCTTTCATACATTAGTTTTCAAATAAGTGTGGTTTGGATTGTAAAAGAGTAGGAAAAGTTCATGCTTAAGTGGTAAAAAAGGTCGTTTTTTACAGTGGCATATGCTTTGTCATGTCATGCTTGATATTGTTTTGGATTTATGCTTAGTGATTTTTTGCTGTAGCATGACATGTTATAAACAATTGAGATTGCTTAATGTGCCTTGAAAGAACCATGTGTTGTTTTAGCATATGAAAGCATAGTATTATGGTATTCTCTTTTGATGCTTTTTTTGGATTGACTTGGCGCATGCTCACACCATGTTATGACTGTCCCAAGTCACCATAGCCTTTATGATCCTTTAGTTATCGAATTGTAATATCACTTTATGCTTTAATTAATGATGTTTTGTCACTTTGCATGATTATGGCCATTATTGCTCTTTTAGTTGGTCGCCCCCAGTCTTTTGCTAGCCTCCATAACCAAGTATGAGTTCCACTCATGCATCCAACTCCAAATAAAACCAAGTTATCCCAAAGAGTCCACCATACGTACATATTAGCATTTTATATTCCAAGTATATTCATGCTTTTATCTACCTTCCGAATTAAACTTGTTATGAGAAAACTAGTGATTAAAGCTCTCACGAACTTGATGGCACACTTTAATTTTCTTGCCCCTAATAAACTTGAACCATTGTGTCATCTATGTTGTATATGCTTGCACTTATATGTTGGGGATTAGCAGAACCATGCTGTCATGGGGAATGCTTTCAACATTGCACTTGTACATTGTACCTAGTTGATATCATGCTCTTTTGTCTATGGATGTCATCAGTGTGAAATGAAAGGGGAGCTTGTAAGTCAATGGAGTTATGTATGTGTGTTAGAGAAACGCCTGGGCCGCCGGTCTAATCCATGCTTAATCATGGTGGAAACCTGCAGCGTAACCATAATGAGCAATCTATGAAACATTCTTCTTATAAAAAAAGAGATAGAGATTGAGAAAAAAGAAAAAAAAGATGAGAAAAGAGGAAAGAGAGGAAAAAGCACCATTTTCCCATGGTAAATAAGAAGATTGTTGAGATGCTCGTTGTCTACTTGCCTTGTCATTTTGATATGGGGATTCTTCCGTATCATCGGGCAAGGGGTACCCCATTGGAGGTCCTCTATGATACACATGTACTTACTATGATAAGAACTTACCGGTAACTAAACTTGAGTAGTATGAGGAGCAGCCCTCGTATTCAAGGGACATGAGATTTCCAACTTATACTTTGTCAAGCATATACTCCATAGTTTTTTCAGTTTAACCTTAATCACTTCAAGATGCTTATGATAGAGGCAATGAGAGCTGAAAGCTAATAAGTACCATAATTTTTGGAAGCTCTTTATGAGACTTGAATCCCTGCTTCCTTCTATGAAGGCTTTTCTTCCACTTTTATATTGAGTCTCCACCTTCTATCTTTATGCACCAATTAAGAGAGCATAGTTGTCAATCTTAGTTCTATGTGCATTGTCCCAAGACTAGTTGATTGATGCATAACTTTGATATTGATTGTTCCTAAACTATTTGTATCTAGTCACCCTTATGAACTTTGAAGGTGTCCTATGCATTTATGTTTTGCTACTCTATGAGGGACAAGCTGAATATCATTCTCGTTATGCTTTCTTTATGTGAAACAAACAAACATCTTGCAAAGCATTGTTATTCATGAATCTTTTGTTTGTGCCTTTTCATGTTACAACATAGTTGCTATGTCTTATTGTTAGAACTCTATATTTCATGATTCATGATTAGAGTACCTTAATCCCAGCTATCAATACTTTTACAATAATGATGATCAAGATTGTGTTGTATGCATGTCACCTAAAAAATTATATTGTTTTGATCGTTTACCTACTCGAGGACGAGCAGGAACTAAGCTTGGGGATGTTGATACGTCCATAATGTATCTATATTTTTTTGATGTTTTATGCTAATAATATGATTTTGACACTCCTTTTTGTATAAAGTTTATGATTTATTTGGACTAACCTACTAATAGTTGCAAAAGTGCACAATGTTCTTGTTTTACACTTTGATGTGTAGAAATAACCAAGAATACAAGTGGAAACCGTGTTGGAGTCAAATTGGGATTTTTCTAGAAATCTGTCTCAGAACTATTTTTGAAGATGGTCACGTTTCGGGTCGAAGACGGCGTCAAACGGAAATTTTGCGACAAACGTTCTGGACATAAAATTTAGCTGATTCCGAGTCCGGACGGGCTTTTTAGGCTCGATTTACTACAGCCCAAGATGGGGTAACGGGAATTCGAGAAGCTATATAAAGGGAGGAAACCTAATTCTCCCGGGGCATCTCCACCTACGAATTTGCAGCCGCCAAAGCCACGTTTTTGCCTCACCCTTGGATCCCATCTCGATGGGGGAGGGCTCCCAAGATGCCATGAAGGAAGGGGGCTAAGGGGCGGTGCTCCCCCATGATACCGGCGGCGGGGAAGGAGTCCCCAACGCCACCGGCGGTGCTGCCGCCGCCCTCTTCACCATATTCACCGCCATCTCCATCACCTAATCCTCCTAGTATGGAGTGGTTCATCCTCCCACACACCTCTGTACTTTCCTATGTAAACATGGTGTTTGATGCTATAAGTTATAATCCTATGATCTATGTCATGTTTGCGTAGTATCTTTGTTCTTAGATTGAATGGTTGAGCGTCTTTGGTTCATTAGAGTTGTATGTTGATATGGTGCAGTCCTTTGATGTCCATTATATTTGTGCGCGCATGGATTAAACATCATAGGGTTTGTAGTATGTGTAAGAGGAAGAGGGGAAGTTCTGCCAGAGTGACAGAAACCTGAGGACGCGAACCAGAACGTTGCACGTATGAGAGTAAGAGGACCATTAAACTTAAGGCTATGGTTGGGGAAACCTTAATGCATTGATTAGTACTTATGGATGTTTGCTAACAATCCAATCATATAGTACATGTAATTCCAAGTAGTGAAGCGCATGTATATTTAGCTCTCCCAGATACAAAAACTGCATCGAAGACAATGAACCCGATCTATTCACTATTTAAACTTGGACAAAGCCACCACAATTACGACCACTATTCCACACTCATGGTTCTATTATTTTAGTGTATTTTATTGCTGCAGCAACTAGCTTTACTTTCTTGTTATTTATTATCATGCAAAGCTATCTCTATTACTCGTATTATTGCTATAGTTTTATTTCCTAGATAATGCAAACGTTTAGTGTGCGTAGAGTTGTATCAATGGTTGATAGAACTTGAGAGAATATTTATCCTACCTTTAGCTCCTCGTTGGGTTCGACACTCTTACTTATCAAAAAGGCTACACATGATCCCCTATACTTGTGGGTTATCATGAGACTTTCTCTCCCGTAGCGATGCTAAAGTCGGTTAGGATTATGTTAGCAATTGATGCATATTTCGATTATGAAATATGGCAGATGGATGTCAAAACTGCGTTCCTCAATGGTAATATTGAAGAAGAGTTGTATATGATACAACCAAAGGGCTTTGTCGATCCTAAGGATGCTGATAAGGTATGCAAGCTTTAGCGATCCATCTATGGACTAAAGCAAGCATCCTGGAGTTGGAACCTCCGCTTTGATGAGGTGATCAAAGAGTTTGATTTGTCCAAACTTATGGAGAGGCTTGTATTTACAAGAAAGTGAGTGGGAGCAATGTGGCATTTCTAATATTATATGTGGATGGCATATTATTGATTAGAAATGATATAGATCTTTTAAACAATGTTAATAGTTATCTAAATATAAAATTTTCAATGAAGGACCTTGGTGAAGCATCATACATATTAGGCATCAAGATCTATAGAGATAGATCAAGACGCCTAATTGGGCTATCACAAAGTACATACCTTGATAATAATTTAAAGAAGTTTAAAATGGACGGAAGTAAGAAGGGGTTCTTACCTATGTTGCAAGGCAAGACATTGAGTAAGACTCAAAGTCAGGATACGGCGGAAGAAAGAGAGATAATGGATAAGATCCCTTATGCTTCAGCTATAGGCTCTATAATGTACACCATGCTATGTATAAGACCAAATGTGGCACATGCTATTAATTTAACTAGTAGGTACCAATATGATCCATGTTCAGAACACTGGATAGAGGTCAATAATATACTTAATTACTTAAGAAGAACTAAGGAAATGTTTCTTGTATACAGAGGTGAAGAAGAGCTAGTCCCTAAGTGTTATGTCGATGCTAGCTTTGACACCGATCTGGATGACTCTAAGTCACAATCCGGATACGTATTTCTCATGAACGGAGCAATAGTTAGTTGGAGGAGCTCCAAACAACCTGTGGTGGCGGGATCAACAACGGAGGTGGAATATGTTGTTGCTTTAGAAGAGGCACATGAAGCGGTTTGGATAAAAGAGTTCATAACTGGACTAGGTGTGGTTCCAAGTGCGTTGGACCCAATGGTGATCTATTGTGACAACAATGGAGCCATAACCAGGAACCAAGTTCTCACAAGAATTCCAAGCATATTAAGCGCCGGTTTCACTCCATCCACGAGCATGTCAAGTGTGGAGATATAAAGATTTGTAAAGTACATATGGATCTGAATGTAGCAGATCCATTGACTAAAGTTCTCCCTAGGTCAAAACATGATCAACACTAGAACTCCATGGGTGTTAGAGTTATCACTATGTAAAATAGATTATTGTCTCTAGTGCAAGTAGGAGAATGAAGGGAATATGCCCTGAGAGGCAATAATAAAGTTATTATTATCGTATTCCAAGTATATGATAGGTGTTTATTTTGCATGCTATAATTTAATTGATTGGAAACCTTAATACGTGTGTGTTTAATAAACAAATAAAGGGTTCCTAGTTATGCCTCTCTTATAAACTAGCTGGTTGATTAACAATATAATCAAGGTTTCCTGATCATTGACATTGGATGTTGTTAATAACAAGGTCACATCATTAGTGGAATGATGTGATGAACATTCATCCGAAGTATAGCAATATGATCAAAGGCATTGTGTTTAAATTGCTATAACATCATATAAAGTAATTATAGTCCTTAAACCATGAGATCATGTCAACCACTAACACTAGAAGAGTAACTTGATAACATCAAACATCACACCGTAATAGGGTGACTATAAAGGTGGGTTCCGATACTCCGAAGGTTTTATGTAGAGGCTCATGGATCAAGAGTGTGATTTATACATCCCGATGATGGATAGATATACTCTGGGCCCTCTCGGTGATATCATATTAAGATAGCTTGCAAGCAAGTGATGTGATCACTAGAATGTTATATCACGGGAACGAGAAAAGAGTACATGTCGGTAACGAGATCAAACTAGGTATGGAGATACCAATGATCGAATCTAGGACATGTAATATATCGCGAGACAAAGGGATTTACTTACTAACGTTAAAGGTTCTCACGATCACATAAGTCATCGTTGAATGCGTAGGAGTCAGTATGGATCTCCAGGTCCCGCTACTAATTATTGATCGGAGAAGGGGCTCGATCATGTCTGCATTATTCGCAAACCATAGGGTGACACACTTAAGGGATACCAACACCATTTGGAGCAAATGTGTTCTATAGAAAAGAATTGCAAAGCGCTGAATTATTTCAATGGACACCAGAACTGTTTCGGGTGAAATTGCTAAAATTGTTTTTGCATGTGATATTGAAATGTTGCAGGGGGTTTTATGTGAATGTTTTTTAATTAAAGTAATTAGCAAAATTATGAAAAAAATAAATAAAAGTAATTTTATTAAATGAGAGCTTGCATTAAATTTGGTGGAAATTTAATGGGGATGAGTGGAATTTTGAGTGGAGTCAAATTTATGTGAGTGGGAGCTCCACCACATGAATGTGGAAGAGGTGGGGGAACCTCTCTTGGCCGCCCACCATGGAGAGGGGTTACCCCCTCTCCCCTATAAAAGGCCCCTCACTCCTCGTCTCATCGCACACCTCCTCATCAAGGATCTCTCTCCCCCTCTAGAATTATTCCCCCATGGTCTCGGATTAGCAAGATACATGTTCCCGGTGGCTTTTCGTATAGAAGGAGTTGCTTCTACATCGCTGGAGCAAGGTGCAGGAGGTTGTTCGGTCGACCGGACATGCGTGCGATCACGGATGCGTTGCTAATTTGCGGCGCTAGGACTTCCTCTCGATCTTAAGATCAGTAAGCGAACGACTATGTCATCCACGAGTCCAATCTCATTAAACTTTGTCTGTCTTCAAGGGTATGTTCTCTATGGATGTATATCCACCCGTTGCTTGTATCTAGGTAGATAGATCTTGGCGCTTAGTAGTTCCCATCGTAGGATTTTTTTTGTTTTCTATGCTGCGAACCCAGCACAACCATTGTTCTCAGACACGGATGAATAACCGTCTCACATTAAACATGATTCATACATGATGTTCATGCTTAACGCAGGCACCATATAACAATTATTTAGGTTTATTGTCAATCCTGATGGCGGATGAAGTGGCAACGTCCCAATGACGATCACATCCACCTTTGATCCATTGCCTATGCGCATCATCACTTCATACTTTGCTAGCGGTCAACTACTCCTTAGCCCCTATTTCGAGTTACATATGTTAGCAACCAAACCGGTATCAAATACCTAGGTACTACTTCGACTACTAGTAAGGTACACATCAATAACATGTATACCACATATACCTTTGTTCAAGTTCCCGACCTTCTTATCTGCCAAGTACTTTGGGCAGTTCCGCTTCCAGTGACCAGTCAACTTGCAGTAGAAACACTCAGTGTTAGGATTAGGGCCTCCTTTTGTCTTCTTATCAGGCTTGGGAACAGATTTTCCATCCTTCTTGAAGTTACCCTTGGATTTTCCTTTCTTGCCCCTTTTATTAAGATTGGTGGTCTTGTCGACCAACAAAACTTGGTGTTCTTTCTTAAGGTCTACCTCGACAGTCTTCAGCATAACTACGAGTTTAGTGAGCGACTTGTTCACACCACTCATCTTGTAGTTTAGCACAAACCCTTTGTAGCTAGGTGGGAGCGATTGCAAGACTCTATCCATCGTGAGATCAGGTGGAATCTCACATCCTAGTGTCTCAAGACGTTGAGTGTGGCCCGTCATCTTAATGACGTGCTCGTTTACAGAGCTATGCTCCTCCATCTTAGAGCTAAAGAACTTATCGGAGATCTCATATCTCTCAGCAAGGATTTGGTGCCCAGACATATTTTGAGTTCCTCCACCATGAAATCAGCATTAGTAAGTTCAAAGCACTTTTGGAGTTTAGGCTCCAGTGACTAGAGGATCGCACACCGCACAAGAGTGTAGTCATCAAATTTCACGTCATATGTGTTGCTCTCTTCCTGAGTTGCGCTAGCTGCAGGGGCATCACCTAACGAATCGTCCAGCACATAGGACTTCTTCATGCCCGTGAGGATAACCCTCACGTTGCGGTGTCAGTTGGTGAAGTTAGACCCATTATCTTACATCTTTTCTCTATCTAGGAATGCATTGAAATTGAACGCAGGGGGTGCCATGATCTACAATATATTTGCAAACACTAATTTAGACTAGGTTTATAAAAGATAGAATTCAAGTTAATTCAAAATTACTATGAGAACTCCCACTCAAAAACGACATCCCTCTAGTCATTTTTAGTGATTACATGAACCAAATTTACTACACCACAACCGATCAATACGAATGGTGGTGCAGCTCCAATGGAGAGCATCATATGGACATCATATCATTCATATGACTCGTGCTTTACCTTTTGGTTCGAGGCCATGTCTGTACATGCTAGGCTTGCCAAGTAAGAACCTTAGCATTCGCGTGTGTAAGACTGTCTTTCACCCGTTTTATGCGAACATAGAGTCTATCACAACCGATCAACACAAAGTGCTTCGAAACGACGAACTTTATTAATGGTGCATACTAAGGAAGAACATATTATTATCTTGATATTAGTGAGAGGGAGCATCTTATAATGTTACCACCAAAAACTAAGCAAGACATAAGCAAAATAAGATGCATAAAAGGGATAAACATCCCATGCATATAAATGTGATATGATATGGTCCTTTCTTGCACTTTATCTCAATCTTATGCTTCATGGCATGGTCTCCATCATTCCACTAGCGTGGCTCCAAGGTCCATCGTGCCACCATCATGGCCATCTCCACCATTACAATATATCTCTTGGATATACACGAATAACACGTAGGCCATAAAAGATAAAGACAACCATGTGACTCCTACCGGTTGTTTAACTTACAATAATTCACATTGCATACCACAATTTTTGTAACAATGACCATATAACATCACATGCCCTGCAAAAATAAGTTAGACATCTTCTAATTTATTTTTGCATATTTTACGTGGCTTTGGGCTTTCTACGAGAGAATCCCTCTACCTATGAATTTCAGCCACAACATCGACAATTAAGTTATTAGTAAACCGTTGTAAATTAGATCATGACTACGTTGGGAGAGACAGACAGTCGCTAAGGCACTTATGCAATACTAGGTGCATGTCAAGAGTGGGACAGGTCTCATGTGCGAGTACATGTAAAGTTAGTCTGGGCCGCTTCATCCCAACATGCCACCATGATCAAAATTTATGCAAGTATGAAACAACAACACTATCAACGCCCACATATCTATGTGTTCTAACCGTACAAAGAATCTACACATAGACATATGTCAACACCCGGATTTTTAATCCGAGATGCCTGTTATGCCATACATCGCAATCCGAGGATTACCATTTTTGCGAGACATAACAGATTGGATATAACAGTACATCATCCATCACAAACCATAATAAGGTCTTACACAAATAAAGGATCTCATGATCCAGTCTTAGTACAACTAAGTAGCGGAATAAATAGCGTAGCGTCGGGGTCCATCTTCAGCGTCACAGACAATGCTGACGATGGGATATGATCCTAGTTGTCGTAGCCGTCCTGCTGTCCTCCTTCAGGGTATTGCTCCTCATAGTCTAGCCACGGGAATAGCCAGGGACAAAAGCCATGAGTACTCTTTAAGTACTCACAAACTACTACTAACAAGTAAGATAGTTCTAGTGGGAATGGTTAGTTCTAAGTCTACTTGTAAAGTTCAGTTTGAAACCTAAGCTGAGTTCAGAAACCAAGAAAGATAAAATAAAGTTTGAAATCACCTAATTGGGAACTTAATTGTCATAGTCACAACTCTGTTGTGGTCAAGTCATGTCACAATTCATTTCATAAGTTGTTTTGAAAACATCTGACAACGGAACAGTATGGCCACTCCAACTGTCCATAACCGTGGACGCGGCTATTCGAATAGTTTGACACTCTGTAGAGGTGGTACACTTTCGCCACAAGATTCGATACATCTGTCAGGGATAACCCTGAATCATCATACTTAGTATGCAGATAATCAAACATAACCTTTCCTTTACACACCCTAGTATAAGCACCTCTCCTATGAGTATGGCCTCCCAACCATGACCATCTGTCATCCTTGGCACTTCATAGGTGGACAACATTGAGAGGTAGCCTCAGCTCAAACCTCTCCTGCGAGGAAACTAATACTACTGCATTTAAACTTCCGGATAAGCCTAACCCAATTCAGGTATTGTGGTTGTACGATAAAATTCGAATGGTATCGCATCCGAACCCAACCCTCAGTTTTGTAAGAGGGCTAAGGCTCATGCCTCAACATTTTCATCATCATAAACCATTTGTGTCTCTCAACACATGTCAAAACATCTCAATAGAATGACTCATCATTCCAAGGTTTTCATAAGTCATTTTCACCAGGTATTCCCATCTAAAGTAAATCAAGTTTTGGTTTAGCTCTAAACTACTAAGTTAAGAGTGTTCACTAATGTGGGATGCTAAACTCAATCTCATGCCATAGAATGACATCTAAGTCTAACTAGATAGGTCAAGTTTTATACTTTTTATGCTACCTATAAACAAGGTAAAAGACTTTGGTAAAGTAAATAAGATAAAGCTTGTAAATAAAACTTGGAGTAGGTATAAGTCAAAGGGGTATAACCAAAGCATGCCTAATGCATTTTCTTAGGTTATCTAACTTGCAAGGGTTAGCTTGCATTGTTAATGATGGCTTGCTAATAATAGCTTGCTCAGTTTACTTGAAGTGCTAGGCTTGCAAGGAAAACTTGCAAGGTTTAACTTGTATAGTGCTAGCTTGCCTTGGGTAGTGCGGTGGTTGAAGTTTTCTTCCTCCTCCTCGAAAGCTTGGTTGGTACTATCGTCTATAAATACATACCGGATACACAATCACCAAACAATACTTAACTAGTCTACTTAGCACACTAAGGCCACATTTGATGATCTATTATCATCACAAGCATCACAAGGTTTAATTAACTAGCTTCATTCTTTTTATTTGAGAAAAGTAATTTCTACTCATTGAAAATTACTAAGATTTAATATTCTCCAATTAAAATATGGGATCATGTGGACACATGTCATCACCACATATTCTAACACATGGGAATGTGATTTAAATGTTGGATCACATTTTAATAAGTTTAAGTTTAATAATTAATGATTTAAAGTGACTAGAAATGCCTATATAGCATTATTTTGGTACTAGTCCAAAGTCACTGCATGCAAAACTTAATATTACTACATATTCAGATAGGTATAGTTAAATTTGATTTTTGAGAGTTGGAATCAACTTAAAAGCTATTATGGTTGATTTTAGAAATTGTTTGAATGTGCAAAAGCTTCTGTCTTGTTATTTTTACTAGGAGAGATCTATAACTCTAAATGATTTAAATCCAACGGGCTTGGATAGATATTTCAACTACCTTTCTAATAAAATTGGAATCATTCAATTTGGATTTGTAAAACTCTCTGAGGGACAGAGGCGGTGCTCAACGTGGCTCCCGACGACTGTGGGTCGCGCGGCAGTGCACGACCGTGTCTGGCGGGGTAAGGGGGTTGAGGCGGAGCGGCGTGCGCGGTTTGGTGTCGAGGCGTGGTCTGTGGCGTGCTGGCGGTGAGGGTGCTCTGGCGCGCTCTGGCTTCACGCAGAGAGAAAGGGCGGCACGGCTCTGGGATAGTCCAGTGGCTGGTAGTGATCGTGGGGTGGACTGTGGGTGGCTGTGAGGTGGCGCCTTGCTTCCTGGAGCGGCGGAGAAGGGCTGGCGGTCTGCTGCGAGCTGCGCATGCTCGACCGACGAGCATGGCGTCAGGGTGGCGTGGTACTGGCGCTGGGGACTAGGGGATGGGTTAGTTTAGGCTTGGTTAGAGCTAGAAGGGATAGAGGGAGTAAATTGAGGTCAAATGGGTGGCAAAACCCTGTAGAAACAGTGAGCTAAAACTAGATTGTGATTCATGCCTGCCAAGTGTTCGACCAAATGGCCGCATGAACAAAATATTTGAATTTTTGAAAGATTTTTGGTGGAGTTGTTGGTCTCATGCTTGAGCATCTAGGTTTGCTTGGGATTTTGAAATGGAGTTCATTTGGATAGTTTTTGAAATAGTGTGATCTTGGTACATACACTAGATTCAATTTTCAATTGTCATTTAAAATTAGAGTTTGAATGTTTTTGGGAGATCACAAAGTGGGCATTGGCACGTCACTACTTGTAATAGAAAGTGGTGCAAAGATCCACAATTGTTTCTGTTTGAATTTGAGTGCTAGGAATAGCCTAAGTGGGCTAGGTGATTAAAATGGCAAAAGTGACCATTTCCATTATTTATTCTTTTTGATTTCTTTTTCTTTGCGATTTGCTTGGGGATGATCTAGATGATGTCTAATTCACCTTAGAGTCATTTTACAACCAATGGATCACTCAATGATGGCAATTCAAACAACTCCTAATTTAAATGCATACACATATGAATGCTTAAATATTTTTAAATAGAAAAGTTTTTGTTAACCCTAAATTGGGCAGATTTGATCTTGCTTATCCTTGATTAAAGTTTTGGGATGTTATAAACCTTCCCCCCTTAAACAAAATCTCGTCCTGAGATTAAAGAAAGAAAACTAGGAACTAAAGAGATCTGGGAACTCAGTCCTAATGTAATCTTCTCGCTCCCAAGTGGCTTCTTCTTCGGTATGGTTGCTCCATTGAATCTTGAGAAATTTGATACTCCGGGTCCTGGTGGTTCTATAGGCTTCCTCTAAGATACGGATGGGCACTTCAAGATATGTCAGATCCTTGTTGATATCGACATCTCGGTGATCGATGTTCTTGAAAACATCAGTCTTCTCCGACACTTTGAGACATTTGCGAAGTAACGAGATATGGAACACACTGTGGATGGCTGACATCTACTCTGGCAGTTCCAGTTGATACGATACTTCGCCTTAGCGATTTAGAATCTTGAAGGGTCCGATATATCTGGGGGCTAACTTTCCTTTCAAACTAAAACGTTGAGTTCCCTTCAATGGTGAAACCTTGAGTTATACGAAATCTTCGACATTGAAAGTCAGGTCTCTCCTTCTCTTGTCAGCATAACTCTTCTGTCTGGATTGGGCGGTCTTGAGGTGCTCACAGACTTTGTGAGCCTTCTCTTCAGCTTCTCGGAGAATGTCGGGTCCAAAAATCTGACTCTCTCCTACTTGCGACCAATTCGAAGGGGTACGACACTTTCTCCCGTATAGGAACTCAAATGGTGCCATCTGCAAACTGGCTTGATAACTGTTGTTGTATGAGAATTCCGCGAAAGGCAGGCAATCTTCCCATTTTGATCCATACTCTAACACACAAGCTCTCAACATATCCTCTAGGATTTGGTTGACTCTTTCATTCTGTCCATCGGTTTGCGGGTGATAAGCTATGTTGAAATTCAACTTGGTTCCTAATCCTTCTTGGACTTTCTGCCAAAATCTCGAGGTAAATTGGGTTCCTCGATCTGATACGATGGTCTTGGGGGTTCCATGCAGACTAACAATTCTAGCAATATACAACTCGGCTATCTTCGAAGTCTGGTAGGTTGTCTTGACAGGTATAAAATGAGCTACCTTAGATAGTCTATCAACGATGATCCAGTTTGAGTCATTCCCCTACTAGAAGTAGGCAAACCGGTGATAAAGTCCATTCCGACGGAATCCCATTTCCATTCTAGAATCTGCAATGGTTGCAATAGTCCTGCGGGTCTCTGATGTTCCGCTTTGACTCTTTGACAGATATCACACTTGGCTATGTAGCTTCCAATTTCTGTTTTCATCTTGTGCCACCAAAATTGCTCTTTTAGATCTAATACATCTTTGTTCCTCCGGAGTGGATAGAATAAAGAGTATCATGAGCTTCTTGCATGATAACTTGCTTCAGTTCTGAATCTGCTGGCACACAGATACATCCTTTGTACCACGGAACTCCTTCTTTGTCTTCGGTGAATCCAGGTACCTTTCCTGTACTAATACGACGTTTGATTCCATCAATACTTTCATTTCCCTTCTGGGCTTCCTTGATTTGACTGATCAATGTGGGTTGAAGTTCAATGCTAGCTAAGAATCCTTTGCTAACAAGCTCAGTTCTAAACTGCTCCAACTCCTCATACAAACTGGGTTGCTTCTCCTTGATCATGGTGTTTAGCCTACTTGGCAATTTTCTAAGAGCATCTGCTACCACATTGGCTTTGCCGGGGTGATAGTGAATGTCAAGGTCATAATCCTTGATTAACTCTATCCATCTCTTTTTCCTCATATTCAGCTCCTGCTGAGTGAAAATATACTTCAAGCTTTTGTGGTCCGAGTAAATCTCACAGCAATTACCCATAAGATAATGATGCCATGTCTTCAATGCCAAAACTACGGCTGCTAACTGAAGATCATGGGTCGGATAGTTCTGCTCATGCTGCTTCAGTTGTCTAGATAGATATGCAATAACTTTTCCTTCTTGCATTAACACACATCTGAGACCAATCTTGGATGCATCACAATACACATCAAACGGCTTCTTGATATCTGGCATGATCAATATTGGGGCTAAAATCAATCTCTTCTTCAGCTCTTGGAAACTTTCTTCACATTTGTCGGTCCATTCAAACTTCTTGTCCTTCTTCAACAATTGGGTCATGGGCCTGGCGATGCTTGAGAATCCTTCTACAAACTTGCGGTAGTATCCCGCTAATCTGAGAAATGCACGGACTTGGGTTTGAGTGGTTGGGGCTTCCAAGCTTCGACATCTCTGATCTTGGTGGGATCAACAGCTATTCCTCCGGCAGACACAATATGTCCTTGGAATCCTACCTCTTTCAGCCAAAACTCACATTTGCTGAATTTGGCATACAACCGATGCTCTCTAAGGGTTTCAAGGATGATTCTCAAATGTTGCTCATGCTCTTCTTCTGACTTGGAGTAGATAAGGATATCGTCGATAAACACAACGATAAACTAGTCTAGAAAATTCATAAAGATCTTATTCATGAGATTAATGAAATAAGCAGGGGCATTGGTTAATCCAAAAGACATGACCGTATACTCGTACAATCCGTAGCGAGTAGTAAAGGCAGTCTTCGGAATATCCATTGCACGAATCTTAAGTTGGTGATAACCAGTCCTAAGATCAATCTTAGAGAACACATTGGCTCGAGTCAACTGATCAAATAGATCCTCTATCTTTGGCAAAGGGTACTTGTTCTTGATGGTGACGTCATTCAGCTTCCTGTAATCTGTGCACAAATGGTTGCCTCCATCTTTCTTGTCGACGAATAATACTGGCCATCTCCATGGCGATGTGCTTGGTTGAATCAAGCCTATTGCCAACATAGCATCCACCTGCTTATTCAATTCCACTAATTCTGAGGGGTTCATACTATAGGGTCTCTGGGCTATGGGTCCGGTTCCGGGGATTAGTTCAATAATGAACTCAATATCCCTATCCGGGGGCATACCTGGCAAACATCTGGGAATACATCGGGGTATTCACAGACTACTCTGACTTGCTCTATGGTGGGTAGGGCTAGACTCTTGTTGCACTTGAATTGACGGGGTAAGGTTTCAGATATATGCTCTACCGAGACTCCCGAAGTACTAGTCATGGTGATGGCTTTCTTGGCATAGTCAATCAATCCTTTATTCTTTGACATCCAATCCATACCTAGTACTACTTCCGAACCTTTGGTTCTAAGTACTATTAGATTGGCATAAAAATCTATCTCATGTATTCTGATAGGCACCGCTTTGCAAATTTTTCTAGCTTTTGTAGTTGAACCGGGGATTTGAACTATCATGACATGCTTCAAATTGGTTGGGTGAATCTTACTAGTGCATGCAAATTCTTCCGTGACAAATGAGTGCGATGCTCTAGAATCAAACAACACTCTTGCTAAAACTGAGTTGACAGAAAACATACCCAGCACTACATTTGGCGTTTCTTGGGCTTCTTCAGCATTCATGTGGAAGAGACGGCCGTTGCGGTTGTGAGGGTTCCCTCTGGCGAATCTTCTTCCTGGTTGAACACGACACTGCTGTTGACCTGGGGCATTCACATTGGCAGTGGCGGCAATATTCTTGGGGCACTCATTGGAATAGTGACCCTTCACTCCACACTCGAAACAAGTGATCTGAGACTTGTCCTTCGCTGCCACGGGCACAACATTGCTTCCAGTTCTGGGTGCAGTGTTGTTGTTGTTGTTGCTCTTGGGAGGTGCACGGTTGAAATTGCTGGCGTTGCCGGGGTGATTGTGTTTCCTCCGGACTTCACATTTCCTCCGCTACAGTTGGGGTAGCTTGGGCGAGACATTGGGGGTCGATTGTTCCGTGGGGCATATCCGGCAGAAGGGTTGGACGGTACTTCTGGTGACTGTTGGATCCATCTTGGTGCATCATACGACGCTTGCGGTTGTCATTTGCTTGGTTAATCTTCCCTTCCATCTGAATGGCAGAGTCGACTAGCTCTTCGAGATCCTCGAAACGGATGTTGACGAGAACTGTCTGCATATCATCGTGCAGTCCGTTCAGGAATCTCTCCTTCTTATTGGCCTCCGTGTTGATCTCATCAGGTGCATACTTGACAAGGGACAAGAATCTGTCATGGTACTCCACTACAGTCATTCTGCCTTGTTTCAATTCTCTGAATTCATACCTCATTCTGGTGACTAGACCCCATGGCACGTGGGTGCGGCTGAACTTGATTTTGAAGGCTTCCCATGTCATCACTTGACCATGGTTCATTGTGCGGGTGCTGTTCCACCATGCTCTTGCATCTCCTGCCAAATAGTGGGTGGCAAAAAGAACCTTCTCGTTGTCATCCACTCTCGCTACTTCTAAGTTGTTCTCCATTGTCTGCAACCAATCATCTGCACCTAGTGGGTTCTCTGAAGTGCTAAAGATTGAGAGATTGGTATTATGGAAGTTTTTAAGCTTAGATCCCGGATGATCCTGATTTCCATGGCCTTGATTGTTGTGGGCCATCTGGGCGATCTGCTGCAGGGTAGCTAGGTTAGCCTGGCGCTCTGCCCTACTAGCTTCACGGTTTGCAATGAGAGTCTGCAGAATTTGCAGCATTGGGTCTTGTGATAAGCTGATCCCTCCTTGGTTTCCACGAGTCATCTAAAGATTGAGGTAGATAAAGGGGTAAGAGGGAAAGTTCTAAGGTTCATGGTTTTGATTTCAAAGCTAAAATTTTGAGTTTGACTCAGGTTTTGCGACTAACTTCTTTTCATTCAAGCAAAGCACACGATACAAACACACGCACACCACAACATCAAAGGAAAATAGATGGTTTTAAGAACCATTCTGCAAGCTACGATACAATGGGACCGATACTCCTCACTCTACGATAGTGCTCTAGTGCATCTACTCATCATCTATGAAGTCGGAGTCATCATCATCGGTGTAGAAGTCCACAGCATCCTCCTCCAGATAGTCATCATCATTGCTGAGGTAAGAGTCCATATCTCCCTAGATGTCTTCACCTTCCTCTTCTTCTTCTTCTTCTTTTGCTGCGAGCTGAGCTTCTTGCTCCTTGATGGTCTTTTCGAGGTCGGCCACCTTCTTGTGAAGACGGTCGATGGTGCGATCCTTCTTTGTGCATTGACGACAAAGAGACTGATGATCCTGGACGAGCAGTGAGAAACTCTGGGCCTTCTGGGCGGCAAGGGCGAGATTCTGGTTGGCGAACTCTCTAGCATTGTCCAATTCCTTCTATATGTCGTGCAACAGGAAGTCAAGGTTCTCCACTTGATGCTTCAACTCCGGGTGACTTGGCATCTCCATGGGAATTCCCATAAAATCACCCCTTGCATAGTGAGCAAAGCGGGTTCCTTGAATTTGGTTGACACTCATGGCACACAGACGTGCGAGAGCTTCATGCATTGCCCTGGCTAATCCATCTAGCCAGCTGTTCTCTCTCACGGAGAACTGGATCCTCCTGGACGTTGGTGCTTCTATCTTGCCTCTAAGATCAGCGCTGACTAGCCATTGTAAGTCTCCTCCTGGAGGTCCAGGAAGTTGAGCTCCCAGAAATTCCGGATGCGGGCGTCCCAAGTACTCCGATAGTGCATCAAGATCCCTCTCGAAGATCAGCTGGCCTTCGTTGCCCAACTGGTAGAACTTGCTGAACTGAGTTTCCATCTATAAGAATTGAAGATGAGAAAGTTAGTGAAGTGATCAAGTGTGTCAAAATTTTATGTAGTAATGTAAGAATTTGGAGGAACATGATTTTTTTTGAGAGAAAGAATTCCCAAGGGTAAGAGAGGAAATAGTTTTCATAAATACTGACTTTGGTTTTTGAAACTAAGTTTTTGTTCGGACGTCCATTCTAACTAGGGTCTCCTATGGTCAGGATGGCTCTGATACCAACTTGTCAACACCCGGATTTTTAATCCTAGATGCCTGTTATGCCATACATCGCAATCCCAGGATTACCATTTTTGCGAGACATAATAGATTGGATATAAGAGTACATCATCCATTACATACCATAATAAGGTCTTACACAAATAAAGGATCTAATGATCTAGTCTTTGTACAATCAAGTAGCTGAATAAATAACGTAGTGCGGGGTCCATCTTCAGTGTCACAGGAAATTCTGACGATGGGAGATGATCCTAGTTGTCATAGCTGTCCTGCTGTCCTCCTTCAGGGTAGTCCTCCTCATAGTCTGGCCACGGGAATAGCCAGGGACAAAAGCCATGAGTACTCTTTAAGTACTCGCCAACTACCACTAACAAGTAAGATAGTTCTAGTGGGAATGCTAAGTTCTAAGTCTATTTGTAAAGTTCAGTTTGAAACCTAAACTGAGTTCAGAAACAAAGAAAGATAAAATAAAGTTTGAAATCACCTAAGTGGGAACTTAATTGTCATAGTCACAACTCTGTTGTGGTCAAGTCATGTCACAATTCATTTCATAAGTTGTTTTGAAAACATCTGACAACGAAACAGTATGGCCACTCCAACTATCCATAACCGTAGACGCGACTATTCGAATAGTTTGACACTCTGCAGAGGTGGTACACTTTCACCACAAGATTCGATACATCTGTCAGGGATAACCCTGAATCATCATACTTAGTATGCAGATAATCAAACATAACCTTTCCTTTACACACCCTAGTATAAGCACCTCTCCTATGAGTATGGCCTCCCAGCCATGACTATCTGTCATACTGGGCACTTCATAGGTGGACAACATTGAGAGGTAGCCTCAGCTCAAACCTCTCCCACGAGGGAACTAATACTAATTCATATAAACTTCCGGCTAAGCCTTACCCAATTCAGGTATTGTGGTTGTACGGTAAAATTGGAATGGTATCTCATCCGAACCCAACCATCGGTTTTGTAAAAGGGCTAAGGCTCATGCCTCAACATTTTCATCATCATAAACCATTTGTGTCTCTCCACACAAGTCAAAACATCTCAATAGAATGCCTCATCATTCCAAGGTTTTCATAAGTCATTTTCACCAGGCATTCCCATCTAAAGTAAATCAAGTTTTGGTTTAGCTCTAACCTACTAAGTTAAGAGTGTTCACTAATGTGGTATGCTAATCTCAATCTCATGCCATACAATGACATCTAAGTCTAACTAGATAGGTCAAGTTTTATACTTTTTATGCTACCTATAAACAAGGTAAAAGACTTTGGTAAAGTAAATAAGATAAAGCTTGTAAATAATACTTGGAGTAGGTATAAGTCAAAGGGGTATAACCAAAGCATGCCTAATGCATTTGCTTAGGTTATCTAACTTGCAAGGGTTAGCTTGCATTGTTAATGATGGCTTGCTAATAATAGCTTGCTCAGTTTACTTGAAGTGCTAGGCTTGCAAGGAAAACTTGCAAGGTTTAACTTGTATAGTGCTAGCTTGCCTTGGGTAGTGCGGTGGTTGAAGTTTTCTTCCTCCTCCTCTTGGTAGAACTCCTCCTCCTCGAAAGCTTGGTCGGTACTATCGTCTATAAATATATACGGGATACACAATCACCAGAAAATACTTAACTAGTCTACTTAGCACACTAAGGCCACATTTGATGATCTATTATCATCACAAGCATCACATGGTTTAATTAACTAGCTTGATTCTTTTTAGTTGAGAAAAGTAATTTCTACTCATTGAAAATAATTAAGATTTAATATTCTCCAATGAAAATATGGGATCATGTGGACACATGTCATCACCACATATTCTAACACATGGGAATGTGATTTAAATGTTGGATCACATTTTAATAAGTTTAAGTTTAATAATTAATGATTTAAAGTGACTAGAAATGCCTATATAGCATTATTTTGGTACTAGTCCAAAGTCACTTCATGCAAAACTTAATATTACTACATATTCAGATAGGTATAGTTAAATTTGATTTTTGAGAGTTGGAATCAACTTAAAAGCTATTATGGTTGATTTTAGAAAAATGTTTGAATGTGCAAAAGCTTCTGTCTTGTTATTTTTACTAGGAGAGATCTATAACTCTAAATGATTTAAATCCAACGGGCTTGGATAGATATTTCAACTACCTTTCTAATAAAATTGGAATCATTCAATTTGGATTTGTAAAACTCTCTGAATTGATTTTTAAACTACAAGAAATAACTAAGTTTTAATTAAAATTGAAAAGCATATATTTGAATTACTGGGTCAGCGCGGGAAACTAAATGGGCCAGCCCGTGTACACTCCGCGGCGCTAAGGGCTGCTGACAGGGGGTCCCTCCTATTAGTGACTCATTAAACGTGAAGCGGTACGGGGCGATAAGGACCACACGATTAGAACACGATCTAACGGTTCACGGTCGTCGTCGACGACAGACACGTCGCCGGCAAGACCGAACCCTAGCGCGTTCGGTAGGGGTGCAATGGGGACGTAACAGGGCTCCAGCTAGTGCAGCGAGGCGGGCAAACGAACAAGTCGACAACGGCGGTTCGCCTGGTACTGGCGGCGACCCTGGAGATGGCCTAGATCAACGTCTCCCTTCTCGTCCTTCCGCGACAGACTCCGGCGAAATTTCGGCGTTGCGGGATACGGCTTGCTCCGGTGGGGCTCTGGGAGTGTTCTAAGGGGGAGTGGAGGAGAATAGTGCGACGAATTGGTGCTGGGAGGCGCTCTATTTATAGCGGGGCGAAGCTGCAGTGCGGCATGGGCGGAGCTCGTCGGTGATGATGATACAGAGGGCTACCGGTGTGGGAGAGGTAGGCGGACGGTGGGCGGTCTACTGGCAGTCCTCTACGGCGTAATGGCGTGGCTAGGGGCGGTGGCAATTGGTCGGGGGCTTCCCGCGCTCTGAGGGACAGAGGCCATTCTCGACGTGGCTTTCGACGACTGTGGGTCACGTGGCGGTCCACGGACGTGTCTGGCGGGTTGAGGGGGTCGAGGCGGAGCGGCGTGCGTGGTTTGGTGTCGAGGCGCGGTCTATGGCATGCTGGCGGTGAGGGTGCTCTGGCTGCACGTAGAGAGAAAGGGCGACGCGGCTCTGGGGTGGTCCAGTGGTTGGAAGTGATCGTGGGGTGGACCGTGGGCGGCGGTGAGGTGGCGCCTTGCTTCCTGGAGCGGCGGAGAAGGGTTGGCGGTCTGCTGCGAGCTGCGCATGCTCGACCGGCGAGCATGGCGTCGGGGTGGCGTGGTAGTGGCACTGGGGACAAGGGGATGGGTTAGTTTAGGCTTGGTTAGAGCTAGAAGGGATAGAGGGAGTAAACTGAGGTCAAATGGGTGGCAAAACCCTATAGAAACAGTGAGCTAAAACTAGAGTGTGATTCATGCCTGCCAAGTGTTCGACCAAATGGCCGCATGAATAAAATATTTGAATTTTTGAAAGATTTTTGGTGGAGTTGTTGGTCTCATGCTTGAGCATCTAGGTTTGCTTGGGATTTTGAAATGGAGTTCATTTGGATGGTTTTTGAAATAGTGTGATCTTGATACATACACTAGATTTAATTTTCAAATGTCATTTAAAATTAGAGTTTGAATGTTTTTGGGAGATCCCAAAGTGGGCCTTAGCACATCACTACTTGTACTAGCAAGGGGTGCAAAGATCCACAATTGTTTCTGTTTGAATTTGAGTGCTAGGAATAGCCCAAGTGGGCTAGGTGATTAAAATGGCAAAAGTGACCATTTCCATTATTTATTATTTTTTATTTCTTTTTCTTTGGGATTTGCTTGGGGATAATCTAGATGATGTGTAATTCACCTTAGTGTCATTTTACAACCAATGGATCAATCAATGATGGCAATTCAAACAACTCCTAATTTAAATACATACACATACGAATGCTTAAATATTTTTAAATGGAAAAGTTTTTGTTAACCCTAAATTAGGTAGCTTTGATCTTGCTTATCCTTGATTAAAGTTTTGGGATGTTACAACATAGCTCTGATACCACTGATGGGGTTTGTCGCATGGAAAACCAAAAATTCCTACGGTCACAACTACTAAGATCATATCTAGGAGATACTTGTAATGGTTTTAGATGGACTCACCCTCAAAGACCGTAACTCGGGATAACGTTCCCACAAACAAATGTGGCTATTGTAGAGTGTACACGAACATCCTCAAGGACACGATGACCCAGCGCCACAAGTGCAGCACATCCATAATCAGTCATACGTACGGTGTGCCAACGACTTCTGTCCCTCGCTCCAGCGCGGCAGGGGAAGTAGAGGATCCCCAGGAACTTCGCTAACACTATGACATGGTGGTGGAGGTGGATAAAATCTTGAGTAGAGATTCGCTTAAGCTTCGTGCTCGTGGCAATGGACCAGGCTTGAAGGGGAGGAAGATGCCAACCAAAGGGCATATGAGAGGAGAGGATGAGTGAGTGTGAGAGAGGGAGCTCCACCCCACCTTTTATAGGGAGAGAGGGGGGAAGCCCCTCCCTTAGCCAGCAGCCAAAGAGGTGCCCCCACCTCTTCCCTCATTCATGTGGGTGGAGGATCCACTCCTCGCAAAATTCATCTCCACTTTCTCATAATTAATCTCCACTCAAAATCAAGAGTCATGCAATTAAAACTCCCTTTTAATTCACTTGATTTAATGCCACTCATTCAATGAACACTTCATTTAATAAGTACTTCATTTAATGAACACATTGATAATCCAATCCCCGATATTATTGCGATACACCAAAACTATTTCGGTAGATATATCAGAATAATTCCTATACTGTCTAGTATTTTCTCCGGTGTTCCCTATCCACTCAAATGCATTGGATACCCTTAAGTGTGTCTCCCTATAGGTTGGTGAGCTGAGTGGACATGATTGAGACACTCTCCGATCAATAATCATTAGCAGGACCTGGAGATCCATAATGACTCCCACCAGCTCAAACGATAAACTAGTGATCGCGTGAACCTTTATTCACAGTAACCAATTTCTTTTGTTTCGGGATATATTACTTGTCCCGGATGTGATAACTTTGTATCATCTATACCTAGTTCTATTATGTTATTGACAAGTACTCTTTTCTCAGTCCTGTGATATAACATTCTTAGTGATCATTATAACTTGCTTGCAAGCTATGTTATTGTGATATCACCGAGAGGGCCTTGAATATATCTCTCCGTCATCAGGATGGACAGATCCTACTCTTGATACACGAGCCTGAACTAGCACTTTCCAAGTATCCAATGACACCTTTATAATCACCCAGTTACAAAGTGATGTTTGATGTAATCAAAATACTCTTCCTGAGTTAGCAATTAATGTGATCTCTTGGTCTAAGGATTAGGGTTACTTTGAGTGACGTTATTGTAGTGTTCGTATTACTATAATTTTGGGAATTTTTTCATCACATCATTCCACCAATGTTGTGACCTTATTATTAATAACATCCAATGTCATGATCAAGAAACCGTGATCATCTGTTTATCAACAAGCTAGTGTAATGAGAGGCATCACTAGGAACCTTCTATTTTTTTATTAATCACACATGCATCCATGTTTCCTATTAATAAAATTATAGCATGAGAAATCAACATATATTATAAACCTAGAATAACATAATAACCATTTATTATTGCCTCTCGGGCATACACTACAAGAAATGTTTTCTTACGCAATGACTTGGCCCGACGGTCATCGTAGAAGGCGTGTCTTCCATGACAAAATTCTTGGCTCGACCATGGCCGATGGGATTCTTTTTCCGATTTCACGGCCCTCTACTATGACGGGACCACTAAAAATGTGGAGGAAGGTCGGCTGGCGCGTGGCAGAAGCAAGATTTTCGGTTCCTCGCATGATGTTGACTCACAAAAGTCTTTTGAGGCATGTGGGTGCCGCATGTCAGTGTCTCTAGCGGACCATTAATTTTGGTCGCGCCTCCCTAATTTGTACTTGATAACGTTGCTAGATGTGTTTTCCATTTAGTCAGGCTGCTGGGTCCCACGTGTTAGCCTCTCATTAGAAGAATCGTGTGTATGATGGAATTTTTTTCCTTTGCTCGCGCTACCCTGTTTCGAACTTGATAGCGTTGCTCGACGCATCTGCCGTTTAATCAGGCTATTGGGTCCCACATGTCATCCTCTCATTAGAAGTGCATGATGGAATTTTTTCCTTGGCTATTGCCTCCCTGATTTCAACTCGATAAAGTTGCTTGATCTATCTACCGTTTAGTCACGTTGTTGGGTCTCCCATGTTAGCCTCACATTATAAGAATCATGTGTATGATGGATTTTTTCTTTGCTCGCCCTACCTGTTCCAAACTTGATAGCGCTGCTGGATGCATCTACCGTTTAATCAAACTCGTAGACCCCACATGTCATCCTCTTATTAGAAGAAACACGTGTATGATAGAATGTTTTCCCTCGGTCGCGCCCCCGTGTTCCAAACTTCATAGCGTTGCTCGCTGCATCTACCATTTAATTACGCTGCTGGCCCCATATGTCATCCACTCATTAGAAGAAATGTGTGTATGATGGAATTTTTGCCCTCAGTCGCGCCTCTGTGTTTCGAACTTGATAGCATTGCTCGATGTATCAGTCGTTTTTTCAGGCTGTTGGGTCCCTCATGTGAGCCTCTCATTAGAAGAAATGTGTGCATGCTGGAATTTTTCTTGCTTGCACCTCCCTGTTTCGAACTTGTCAATGTTGCTTGAGGTAGCACTTGTATAAGGCTGCGCTACTAGGTCCCACATGTCGGTCTCTCTGTAAATGACACCTGCGCATGATGGACTTTTTCTTCGACCGCGTCTGCTATTTTGACCTTGGCAACATTGCTCAATACGGTAGCCGTGTATGGTCTTGCTGCTAAGGACCCCATGTTAGCCTCTCTAGTATGTTTTGGCTTGTGGGTCCCCAATGCAGCCTTGTATGTTCTGGTGGGTGGGACCCGATGCCATCCTCTCTATACAAGTATTTAACTTTTTTTTCAAACCCGGCCATTAAAATCGAGGGATGCTGTAGGCTGGTGGGTCCGCGATGTCAGCCTTTCCGTAATGCGATATTAAAATGTAAACCCTTTCTCAAAAAAATGTAAACGCAAGATATGTATATATATATATGTACACACAGAGGATTCGAACTAAAGACCTTCAAATCAAATCAAATAGGCATAACGTGAGTGCGTTGCCACTACGCCAAATATATTTATAGAAATTAAATCATTATACATGTATTAGTACTACAACTTATGTATCAATTTTCTAAAAAATACTTTGTGTGTCTATGTTTATCTCTTTTAAAATATAACATGGCAGCGCTCAGGCATCTCAATTTATAAAATGCCACACAATGGAGCAGTTTCAAACATGGGTAGGGGAGATTTTTATTTTTGAGAGGTTAGGGGCAATGCCCAAAAGGCCGAATTAAAAAGAGTTTGCCTATCTACATGGGCTGCTCTACATGGTCAGCAGTCCCCCATTTCCCTCTCATTAGAAGAAACGTGTGCATGCTGGACTTTTTCCTCGCTCGCGCCTCCCTATTTCGAACATGGCAATGTTGCTCGATGCGGCACCTATATAATGTCTCACTACTGGGTCCGACATGTCAGTCTCTCTGTAAATGAAACGTGTGTATGATGGACTTTTTTGGTCGCATCTGCTGTTTTGACCTTGGAAACGTTGCTCGATGCCGCATGCGCTCATGGTCTTGCTCCTGGGGCCCACATGTCAGCCTCCCTTGTATGTTCTCGCTTGTGCATGTCAGCCTACCTGGTATGTTCTGGCTTGTGGGTCCCTGATTCCAGCCTCTCTATACAAGTAGTTAACTTTGTTTTTTCAAATCCGCCCGTTAAACTCGAGGGACATTGCAGACTGGTGGGTCCGTGATGTCAGTCTCTCTGTAAAACAGTACTTCTACATGAAAAAAGTAAACCCAAATAAATACATTTCAAGCACATAAGATTCGAAATCAAAACCTCAACAGATATAAATAGTATGTGTTGCCACTACGCAAAAGAAACCATATAAAAATTATCATTAAAATCTTTATAGCACCTATAACTTATGTATTAGTCTTTTTAAAAATATTTTATGTGTCCATGTTTATTTCTCTTAAAATAAAAGGGCAGTGCTACTCAAACCTGAATTTATAAAAAGCCACATAATGGATTAGTTTATTAAAAAATGGGTAGGTAGAGTTTTTTTAGATGTGGGTTGCAATGCCAAAAAGGCCAAATTAAAAAGTTTTGGGGCTATGGTCAGTGGGATCCTATCTCAAATTTCACTGGGCTGTGGCTCGTCGGATTCAAACACAGACCTCACCGAGGGAGGAAAAAAGTGATAATTCCTTTGACAGATATTCATGTAAGAATATCTAAAGAACACGCATCACGTGCGCCAAAACAGGGCTGGTATCCAATGACTTCACTTGGTGAACTCATGTTGTATATCTTTACCCTCCCATCTCTATCAAAAACACATCGAATGGTTCCGATGCCACACAGGAAAAAGCTCTAGAACAAGCAGCCAACAACAACGATAGAACTTTTGACAAATTCAGTAGCATTTGAAAAATTATGGAGTACAAAATAATAAGACATAAAAAATATTGTCAGATTCCTAGTTCATCTTCAGCAGAAGTTGACCAATTCAGAAGCATTTCAAAGTGACTAATTAAGCAATACAGACACTGAAATTCAATAGCAGTACATACAGAACCATTTCTTGTTTCAACTCTAAAAACCATGTCACACGATCAGTTTGCCCTTTTCTCCAAACACACTCGATCACTGGAACACAATCATTGTCATAATATTTGATCATATAGGGAACCATCATATAGATACATATATACCATACCGGTACATACTAGTCATATCTCCAATCTAGCAAAAGGTTATCATAGTTTTACCACCCATATATGATCAGTGGAGATAAGACAACCACATACAATAGCATGCGACCAAAGAGCTAGACAACAAGGAAGTTCATGAACAACATGTGGCATTCAGAGTAGGTAGATACATCGACCTTTACCGTTCTTCCAATGGTAAGTTTGTCTGCTTTCCGGAACTTGATCCACCTAGAAGTAGCTTCCAAGCGCCCATCAGCCGAGTTAATGGCGTAGCATCCCCCGCTTTGCACTCCTTTGCTCTACATCTTGAAGAATATTGTGCCCTTTCATCTGGCCTAGAGTTTCTTTGTGGCACTCTTAGGAAATTTCTGAGTCAAAGTAAGAGATAGGAGCATAATTACTAAGAGCAATGCACTGAATCATGTGAAACTTGAGAAGACATTCAAAGCAGTTTATCTGCCGCCATATACTCACAAACATAATCCGGTGCGACCTTGTGATGACGCATGTGTAGGATATGGTATGACAAGGCACTACCCGGGGCGATAAAGGAGCTTGTGCCGATGCCTATTCTAGGGCTGATGAGGTAGTTGGTGCTGCTGCAGGAGATGTTGCCACTAATTGTAGAGGGGCTAGTGTAGGAGCCAGAAGGCCTAGAACCAGTGTCGATGCCAGCAGCTTGATGCTAGATTCCTTCTGAGGGGTAGCTAAGCTGACTATAGGGATGGTAGAGGAAGATGAGATGTGTACAATCAAAATGATCTCTTATACAACAGTTAGTCATAAGACAGTGATCAGAGGATATGATGAGTATACAAGCAAATTAAGTTCCTACCCCCATTCTTTCTCCTTAGGTCAATATGTGTTGGAGCAGGAACTAGGGCCAATGTCAGTGTGGGTGCCATCAACTTGATGTAGGAGTGGTCAGAGAGGCATATGAGACATGTACAAGAAAAATAGTTTCCTATAAAATAGTTACTCCCTAGATAGAGATGAGAGTATACAATAGAATTAAGTTACTAACTCTATTTTTTCTCCTACCAAGGTCAACAGGTGCCGTTGCAGGAACTAGGGCTGGTGTCGGTGCTAGCAGCTTGATGCCGGCATCCTTCTATGGGTACATAAGGGGAAGCGGACTATAGAAGTGGTCACGGTCCTACGATGAGTAAAGACAATGGTGCAGAATAGTGAGTCGCAAGAAAACCATTAGAGGTTGCGATGAGTACAAAAGCAAATTAATTAGTACTACCTCTGTTCTTGGTCCTTAGGTCCACAGGTGTACGATGGCGTGCAAGTATTTTCCCAGGCTTGCTAAAATCGAATGTTACCTCGTCCCCTGCTTTAGACCATTGTCAAGGACATACTTGGACCAACCTCGGACACTCAAATAGGTGGTGGCCATCGTCTGGGAGATATCCACATCATATAGTTGTCGCATGCCTTTAGGGCCCTTGCTATAAAGAGTTAGAAACTTGTTGTTTCCGAACAACTTGTTTATAATGGGGCGAGCGACACAAGGGACAACCTTCATGAGAAAATAGATAGAGAAGTAAGGCGACAAAAAAAGTGAGATATAAGATCTTACATCAAGTCGGTCTAAACCACTTGGAATCCATACCTGATAACATGGGTACCCTTTGCGAAGGGTGGCCATGCACCATTTTTCTTACCTCTTCCTTTGGAAGGGCATACATGGACCCCCTTTCAATCCACAAGCTTGACAAGAGGACGGTAGCCAAAAGGGCTGAGCAGCTGGTGCGTGGTACTGATTTAAATTAAGTGGAAAGGTTAAATTATGTAAAGATCAAGTAAATCTAATAATATAAGAAAAACCATTACTTGTAAAGCAAATATATTTGATTTTTTTTGAACTTCTGATGAGTGTAAAGATATAGTACTAGCTGATAACAATAACATGGAAAATTATAACATGTGAAATTGTGGATTTCCAAATTATACCCACTTCTTAGAGAGTTCACTACCTACGTGGGTACTATGTTGGCGCTTCCTTATCGTGTAGAAGACTTCCTCCTTTGTTGCGGGCATCGACAATCTACTAGCCTCTATAGTAGCCTCAGCCTCTGCGACAGCACCTTCAATCTGCATAAATAGCAACAGAGCTGAACAGTTCAATACAGTACATAGTAGTCATATACTGACTGTATGAGACAGTCAAGCAGATCCAGATCTGGATTCACATAAACACAGTGCCATAATTATTAAAATCACACATATGTTTCTGAACATCTGATAAGCATGCATGACACCAAGAGGGTAATAATTAAATCATACTGCACCATGGTAATAAGGGTATTAATAAAAAATACCTTTCTCTTTAAGTTGGGCCCTCCTAGATGGTCAGTGACCTTGCGCTTGTTTGGTGAGTAGTGGTACTGGCCTGATCCTGTGGCATGTGGGGGGTACCATCATGTTTTCCGCACTTGGAGCACCGCATGTTCGCTGGTATGTACCATCGTGCTACAATAAATAAAGAAGAGATGGTGTCACAGAGGCTTCCACAAAAACATGATGCAGACATAGACAACTTTTAGCACAGGGATACATCCAGGTTGCAGCCAACGACTTCCAGCATTGGAAAGAATGGAAGAATGCAAACGAATATACTACTATATTACCTTTTTAGGCAACTTTTAAGGGAACTGACAGGACCATCTCTGTCCGTAGTGGCCGTGCGCGCCACTAACCCATAGTTCTCCATACAGAATCTGGCACAAAATCCATTGCACATTATGAGTAGCAACTAAAGGTTACAAAAGTGAAGAACACCAAAATCGAACCCGACCAAATGCCCCAATCAGAACAGCGGTGATCATGCCCCGATCCTGATTCCATACAAAATCAGTACCCCCTCCCCTAAACCCCATACCACCACCCAAATGACCCAATCAATTAGAGCAGAGGGAAAATATCCTGATTAGGTGATTCTGAGGTGAGCAAGAAGCAAGAAATCCACAATCAAAGCATACCAAATACTACTACTAGTTCTAATATTACCCCCAATGGCCCAATTGGAAGTAAATTAAACAAAGCCAGATTTCGAGGTAAGCAGATACACCCACCTATTTTAGCAAGAACTCCCCAATCAGAGGTTGCACTAATTTCAATAGTTGCTTACTGGATGGGAGCTAGCTAGTGGTGGTTTCTTGTCTTGTCGGTAGAAATGCATGAGCACTGGAGTATTAGTACTACTAGTAGGGATGGGTAGTATACTTTTTCTACAGCAATATTTTAAGTGGTAGTGGCGGGAACATTTTGCTGGGAGATTCCCGAATTTTTGGTCCCAACTATCACGTGGTGGCCTACAACTATTTCAAGCGGCTCCCATGTTAGGGGTGAGTTAAAGCGGGTCCCACGGCAAGGGGGTGATATAAAGAATTGACCGAGCCAACCTCCTCCTTCCCTTGGTTCTACTAGTTCTCCTGGGTTCCTCTCCAAGGACCGAGAAAATCGCTCCTCTTCGAATCAAATTGATACCAGATTATATATCCTTTTTGCTGATTCAGCTCACGGAGCATTGCGGGAGGGGAAGGGCTAGAAAAGGATAAGACATTGGTAGTTGTAGCATAGGGCACTAGTGCTGGAGCAAAAAAACCATTTTGAGGAACCGATAAAAGCATAAGATCAGATTTCATCCTAGAAACACACACAAACACACATATATACTAATATATGGAATAGTTTCCAATTACAATTCTACTACCAAAGGCCAAGAAATCATAAGGTAGCTCCGTATTACAGAACTATGACAATAGCAAACCAATCATGGGATAGCTCTACACCCCAAGAGTTTTACAGCTAGGCTAGTGGTCATGAGACTACCCTGACAACACCAAAATTACACCCCTGACGATCATTAGCCCTGCATCAACTCCATCAAGAAGTAGTATACCCGATCCACAGCCTCAGGTGCAGGCTCATCAATGAATAGGTCATCGTCATTACCATCAAAGTCCTCTTCAGTTGTCTTCTTCTACAATTATTAGATTAATAGATACATTTATAGAGAAACATCAAAGAAACACAACCTGAACATTTGTCGTTCTACAAATATACCTTGTCATCTGGCATGGTGGAAGTACTAGAAATGAAACCTGTTTCATGCAGCTTGAGATTTTTCTCTCCTCCTCCTTCTCCAAATTGATCCAGATGCCCAGGAGCCTCCTCTATCAGTTGATCTAGATGATCAACATCTGCTTCCCCTACTTGATATTGGTGATAAAGATGTGATTCCCCCAGTTCATATGGTGGATCATATGGTTCTCCATGAAATACCCATCTAACATATATGGAGGATGATATGGTTCACCATGAAATACCCATCTAACATATGTGCTTAGCATCCCAAATATAAAAATATGGTCTTCCACTATACTTTGAGGCAGCACCCTATGATTCACACACAACCGACATGGGCAATGTACTTTTGAATTGTCACAACGAGATCTAACAAACTCCATAAATCATAGAACACCAAGGATATGTATAGAGCTGCCTAATGCAGCAATCTCTATCATGTCCATCTGTTTAATTATGACATACAAGGTTGGTTCTTGTTAAAAGAAAAGCCGGAAACATATAGATGAAGTACAAAATCTATATATGCCTATGCATTTCAGCAAACATATTGACATCAAAAATCACCAAAGGTATTAGATGTCTACGCACGCTTCTATTGTTGTAGACAGTGTTGGGCCTCCAAGTGCAGAGGTTTGTAGAACAGCAGCAAGTTTCCCTTAAGTGGATCACCCAAGGTTTATCGAACTCAGGGAGGAAGTGGTCAAAGGTATCCCTCTCAAGCAACCCTGCAATCAAGATACAGGAAGTCTCTTGTGTCCCCAACACAACCAATACACTTGTCAGGTGTATATGTGCACTAGTTCGGCAAAGAGATAGTGAAATACAAGTAATATGGATGATTATAAGTGGTAATTGCAATCTGAAATAAGAGTGGTAGCAAGCAAACATGTAACATGACTAATTGTAAACGGTGTTTCAATGCTTAGAAACAAGGCCTAGCGATCATACTTTCACTAGTGGACACTCTCATATAAATATCTTCTCTTCATGATGCTACCCTAGACTACTCTCCGGTTGGACGATGTAGGGCTCTAACAGCACACCTTAAAGTTTGTATTCTCCATCTAGATAACCACTCACTATCACCTAGAGCGCTAGATGGTTCCAACAAACACCACAATCTCATAGAGACATCCAACTCAAATTATACTCATGACAAGCATTTATGTAACCTTAGCCAAACTGCCACACGGTGTGCACACTGTCAACTTCACATACGTGGGGATAAGCAGAGATTCATTAAAGCACTTGAGTAGCAGAATAGATCTATAGATTAGAAAGCTCATGATCTGAACAAGATCATGCATAGAGAGACATGAACACATAGATACCGGTAGAGCCCTTAGCCTCGAGAGAGAACTACTCCCTTCTCATCATGGGAGTCAGCAACGGCGATGGAGATGGCGGTGGAGTCGATGGAGATGGATCCGGGGGCACTTCCCCGTCCGGGCAGGGTGCCGGAATAGAGACTTATGTCCCTCGAATCTCCTCTTCAGTGGCGGCGGTGCAGTGGAACTTTTCGTGGAATTCTGATCTTCTCTTTAGGGTTTTCGTCCCGGGGGGAATATATAGGCGAAGAGGCGAGGTCGGTGGGTGCCCGAGGGGCCACCCCTTGGTGCGGCTTGGGCTACCCACGCCACCAGGTGGTGTGGCCACCTTGTGGCCCCTCTCCGTCTCGGCTTCTGGCTCTATGAGTTTGGCTTTTGTCCGGTCCAATTCCGAGAATATTACTTTTCCAGCTTTTCTGAAACCAAAAACAGCAAAAACACAGGCAACTGACACTATAGGTTAGTTCCAGAAACTGCATAAAAATATCTCAAAATGTAGAGAAAACATAAGAAAGTTGATATAAAACAAACATTGAGCATCAAAAATTATAGATACATTTACGACATATCAACATCCCCAAGCTTAACTCCTGCTCGTCCTCGAGTAGGTAAGTGATAAAAAGAATAATTTTTTAGGTGACATGCACCATTTGATCAAGGTATTTATAACATTGATAGCTGGGATCATAGTACTTTAACATAGCATGAAAGATATAGTTCTAACAATAAGACATAGTAACTATGTTGTAACATGAAAAGGTACAAACAAAAGGTTCATGAATAACAATGCTTTGAAAGACATTTGTTTGTTTAACATATAGAAAACATAATGAGAATGGTATTCAGCTTGCCCTCATAGTGTAGCAATAGGACACCTTCAAAGTTCATAAGGGTGACTAGAAACAAATAGTTTAAGAACAAGCAATATCAAAGTTATGAATTAATCAACAAGTTTTGGGACAATGCACATTAAACTAAGAATGACCACTATTCTCTCTTAATAGGTGCATAAAGATAGAAGATGGAGACTCAACATAAAAGTAAAAGAAAGGCCCTTCATAGAAGGAAGCAGGGATTCAAGTCTCATAAAGAGCTTCCAAAAATTATGGTACTTATTAGCTTTCAGCACTCATTGCCCCTATCATAAGCATCTTTAGGTGATTAAGGTTAAAGTGAACAAATATGAGGATATGGTTGACAAGTTATAAGCTGAAAATCTCATGCCCCTTACTTACGAGTACCGTTCCTCATGCTACTAAAGTTTAGTCACAAGTAAGTTCTTGTCATTGTAAGTACATGTGTATCATAGAGAACCACCAATGGGGTACCCCTTGCCCGATGATACGGAAGAATCCGCATATCAAAATAACAAGGCAAGTAGACAATGAGCATCTCAACATCCTTTTATTTCCTATTTGCATATGCCCCTTTTTTTCTCTCTCTTTTTTTCTATTTTTTCTTTCCTATTTGCATAGGCTTTTTAATAGAGGATGCTTCATAGATTGCTCACTATGGTTACGCTGCAAGTTTCCACCATGATTAGGCATGGCTTAGACCAGCCGCCCAGGCGTTTCTCTAACACATATACGAATTCCATGAGCCTTACAAGCTCCTCTTTAATTTCACACCACCGGGATCCATAAGCAAAAGAACATGATATCAACTAAATAAAGTACAATGTTGAAAGTGTTCTCCATGATAACATGGTTCTGCTAATTCACAACTTACAAAATGCAAGCATATACGCAACATATATGTGCACAATGGTTCAAGTTTATTAAGTGCAAGAAAAGTAAAGTGTGCCATCAAGTTCGTGAGAGCTTTAATCACTAACTTTTACATAACAAGTTTAATTCGGAAGGTAGATAAAAACATGGATATACTTGGAATAGCAAATGCTAATAGGGTGGTATGATGGACTCTTCGGGATAACTTGGTTTTATTTGGAGTTGGATGCATGGGTGGAACTCATACTTGGTATGGAGGCTAGCAAAAGACTGTAAGTGACCAACTAAAAGAGCAATAATGGCCATAATCATGCAAAGCGACAAAACATTATTAATTAAAGCATAAAGTGATATTACAAGTTGAAAACTAAATGATCATAGAGGCTATGGTGACTTGGTATAGTCTTAACATGGTGTGAGCATGCGCCAAGTCAACCCAAATAAAGCATCAAAGGAGAATACTACAATATTATGATTTTACATGCTAAAACAATGCATGATTCTTTCAAGGCACATTAAGCAATCTCAATTGTTTGTAACAAGTCATGCTACAACAACAATCACTAAGCATAAAGTCATAGCAATATCAAACATGACATGATAAACTCTTGGCCACAGTCAAAACAAGCTCCTTTTTGTACCACTCATAAGCATGAACTTTCCTACTCTTTTCCACACCAATCGAAAACTAAAGCTAAACGCAGTGCTAGCAAAGGAGAACACTCACAGAACAATAAGAGTGAAAACTAGAGTGTTCTAGGCAATGAATAATAGGGTGTGTCTCTCTCCAAAAGAAGTGTGTTGGGATCCAACCAACTTATTTAAGAAAACAAAACAAAATAAAACTAAAAACAAAAACTATGACGCTCCAAGAACAACACAATTGTGCATGAAACAATAAAAATGAAGTGTTTGGAAGAAAACCTGAGATTTTTATTGATGAAGAAGGGGATGCCTTGGGCATCCCCAAGCTTTGACGCTTGTACTTCTTGAATATTTCTTGGAGTGACACGGGTTGCATCCCCAAGCTTGAGCTTTTGTCCATACTTCATCTTATCACATTGTTCTTCCCTACACTTTAAAATTTCCTTCATACAAAACTTCACACAATCTTCATTAGCAACATTAGTGTACTCAAGATAATAAGTCTTTTGGATCAGTTTCAACACAAGTAAAACTTCCATTAAAACACAAGCTACTATAGCAATTCCTTTTAAAAGTTCAAGTGATTAAAGAGAAAGAGATTAAGAGGCAAATGCAAATAATGGCAGAAATCTGTCAAAACAGACCAGCAGGTAAAAACCAATTTTTTAGAACACCTTATCTTGCTCAAAAGTATTAAACTAACGAAAGTAGGATAACGACCTTGGGCAGAAGCACAAAAAATTACAGCTCAATCCGATGTACAGAGATTTTTCACGAATGTTTACAATGAAGCACAAAAATCTGTTTCGGGACAACAACTTTTCCAAGTCTTACTTTCCTCTCATTAGAGGTTATTCTTGGCACAAAAACCAAACAAAAAGGATAAGGAGAGGTTATTACAGAGGCAATAACTTTCAAGACTCATCAAAACAAAAATAAACTGAAAGTAAAAATATAATGGGTTGTCTCCTAAAAGCTCTTTCTTTATAGCCACTAAGATGGGCATGATAATTTTGATGATGCTCACATAAGAAATATGAATTGAAGTAAAAGAGAGCATACAGAAGCAAATATGGAACAAATTTAAGTCTAAACCACTTCCTATGAAAAATAATCTTGTAAATAAACAAGTCATGAAAGCACAAAGCAACAAGCTTACAAAAACAAAACAAGTGCAACTTCAGAATTTTCAACATAAAGAGGGGAAACTTAATATTGTTGTGATGTATAAAACCCTGTTTCCCTCTTTCATAATAACTTTCAGTAGCATCATGAATAAAATTAACAATATAACTATCACATAAAACATTCTTATCATGAGCCACATGCATAAAAGAATTAATACTCCCCACATAAACATAGTTATTCTTATTAATTGTAGTGGGAGCAAATTCAACAAAATAGCTATCATTATTATTCTCATCACCATAATCTTAAAATATAGGAGGCATAATGTAATCATAATTAATTTTCTCCTCAATAGTAGGTGGACTGAAAATATAATATTCATCATTGTAATCATCATAAATTGGAGGTATAGTATTATCATAAGCAATAGAATAGTTGTATTCCAAATTGTGTTCATTTGTAAACATATCATCATTGGAAGGAACATGGCTAGTATTAATAGTGCAGAATTATTAATATCATCATTTTCAGAATTGGTACCGAAGAGATTTTCAATATCAAAAGTAGTGTGCTTTTCCCAAACATGATCACTACTCTAGGTAACAGGCATAGGAACACCATCGAGTTCAGACTCATCAAAAACTATAATAGGAGCAACATGCTTAGGGGAAAATACCGTTTCCTCCCTCCTTTTACTCCTCCTCTTCTTCCTTTTCTTCTCCTCTTTAGGAGGGAGAGGCTTGAAAGAAAGCTTCTCCATACACCCCAAAAATAATGTAAGTTCATCTTGCTGATTAGGAGTGATCATGTCATCACAATACAAACTTGCAGTACTCATTGGATTAGAAGGGCTATTATTATGGCCTGAGCATTGAAAATTGAAATGACCCACTTCAAAGCAAAGTTCACAAATAAAAGGATAGAGGGCACAAACTTTTTTACCAAGATCATTTAGAGCCCTATACCACGTTCTAGTTTTTTCATTCTTGTGGGTGATGCAATATTATTCTTCAATTTGATTCTTTTCACAAGGTCTATGTATTCCACAAAAATTAACATGCTTATAAGAAATAGTAGTTTCAGAGGTTTGAGAATGTTTATTGCTATCATTAATAATAGATTCATTTTTCATGCAAGTCTCTTTAAAAGGCTCATGATACATGTCCCATTTTTCTTTAGGAGCATTAATATGAGAAGCAAAGGCTCTAAAACAATCAACAAGAATTTGAGGATCAAGACCATATTTAGCACTAAGCTCTTGAAAATTAGCAGTTTCAGCGAAAGACTTAATGCAATCATACTTGTAGTTTATACCTGGTTCTTTACCTTTGTCGTTATCCCAATCTTCGGTATTGCTTTGAATTGTTTCAATAAGATCCCACTTAGCTTTGACCTCCTTACTTGTGAAGGATCCCTCTAAACAGGTATCTAGATAGTCCTTGTAATGTCCTAAAAGCCTTGCATAAAAATTATTAATAACAATATTCCTAGGGAGCTCATGAATATGACATTTGAGCATTAGTAACTTCAATCTCCCCCATGCATGGGCAATACTTTCTCCATCATGATGATGAAAATTATAAATATAATTCCTATCTTTATGAATTTCATGAGGAGGATAAAATTTAGAGTAAAAGAGAAATTCAAGTTCCTTCCACTCCAAATGATGAGGATCATCTAGTTGCTTATACCACTCCCTTGCTTTGCCCTTAAGTAAGAAAGATAATAGCTTCCACTTAACTTGGTTCATTAAAATACCTGCACACTTGAACAACTCGCATAATTCATGTATAAAGAGTAAATGATCACCAGGATGGACAGTTCCATCTCCAAAATAATAGTTATTCATAACATGTTCTACAATTTCCATAGGTATTTCAAAAGGGACGCTTTCAGTATGTGGATTTAAAATATCACAAGTATCATTAGAATTACCACATATGGGAGATAAAGTATCATCAGAGCAAATTTTCTCCTTTAAAGCTGGGGAACTAAAACGAGCATTTTCATAAAAACTAACTTACCCAAGATTAGACGTTTCCATAGCATTAGTAACAAAGGTGTTCAAAAAATTCATACTAATAACATTGCTATTAGACTACAAAGAAAGTTCCATGGGTTTTTTAATTTCCTTTTCAGACCATTCATGTGCTACCTTAGGAAAAAATACTAAAAAGCTCTCTAATTTTGTTGTTGTTTTCATTAAGACTACCTAGTGAAAATAAAAACAAGAAACAAAAAGATATAATTGCAGAATCTAAAGAAAATAACTTTGAGCACTCACACACCAACAACCGCACTAGAAGATAGCTTAGTAGCCAGAGGATGTGAGTACTTTTTACCTTACTTCCCCGGCAACGGCGCTAGAAAATAGATTGATGTCTACGCGCACTTCTATTCTTGTAGGCAGTGTTGGGCCTCAAGTGCAGAGGTTTATAGAACAACAACAAATTTCCCTTAAGTGGATCACCCAAGGTTTATCGAACTCAGGGAGGAAGTGGTCAAATGTATCCCTCTCAAGCAACCCTGCAATCAAGATTTAAGAAGTCTCTTGTGTCCCCAACACACCCAATACACTTGTCAGGTGTATAGGTGCACTAGTTCGGTGAAGAGATAGTGAAATACAAGTAATATGGATGATTATAAGTGGTAATTGCAATCTTAAATAAGAGTGGCAGCAAGCAAACATGTAACATGACTAATTGTAAACGGTGTTTCAATGCTTAGAAACAAGGCCTAGGGATCATACTTTCGACACTCTCATATAAATATCTTCTCTTCATTATGCTACCCTGAACTACTCTCCGGTTGGATGATGTAGGGCTATGACATCACACCTTAAAGTTCGTATTCCCCATCTAGATAACTCCGCACTATCACCTTGAGCTCTAGATGGTTCCAACAAACACCACAATCTCATAGAGACATCCAACTTAAATTATAATCATGACAAGTATTTATGTAACCTTAGCCAAAGTGCCACACGGTGTGCACACTACCAACTTCACACACGTGGGGATAAGTAGAGATTCATTAAAGCACTTGAGTAGCAGAATAGATCTATAGATTACAAAGCTCATGATCTGAATAAGATCACGCATAGAGAGAGATGAACACATAGCTACCAGTAGAGCCCGTAGCCTAGAGAGATAACTACTCCCTCCTCATCATGGGAATCAGCAACGGCGATGGAGATTGCGATGGAGTCGATGGAGATGGATCCGGGGGCACTTCCCCGTCCCGACAGGGTGCCGGAACAGAGACTTCTGTCCACCGAATCTCCTCTTCGGTGGCGGCTGCGCTGCTGAACTTTTCGTGGAATTCTGATCTTGTCTTTAGGGTTTTCGTCCCGGAGGGAATATATAGGCGAAGAGGCGAGGTCGGTGGGCACCTAAGGGGCCCACACCACCCCCTGGTGTGGCCTGGGCTGGACCGCGCCACCAGGTGGTGTGGCCTCCTCGTGGCTCCTCTCTGTCTCGTCTTCTGGCTCTGTGAGTCTTCTAGTAAAAACAGTAGAAAACAGGTAACTGGCACTACGACATCTTGTTAATAGGTTAGTTCCATAAAATTCATAAAAGTATCTAAAAATATAGACAAAACATAAGAAAGTTGATATAAAACAAGCATGGAGCATCCAAAATTATAGATACGTTTATGACGTATCAGTATTTAGGAACACTGATCAAGCGCAGAATAAACTATGACCATGCATATTGAGGACAAATTAAACTACATATTTGAGGAGGCATATCGGGTGAAAGGTCAATAAAATGCCAACCAGATCGAGCTAGAGATAGAAGGACTACCGTGAGATCGATGTTCCCACTGTTGCGTCTGAAGAAGACTGACGGGTAGGGAAACCTTCTTCACGCAGGGTGGTGATGAGGAGAGGGCGTGAGCACGTCTATTTTTTGGATAAGGGGGTGAGGGTCTAGCGGTGGAGGGTGGAAGCTATTACACAGCGCGAAGGGGTGGGGAGGGATAACTTTGGAAATTCTGACCTACCCTGCTTTGGGCACCACCATATACGTGGCCCACCTACCAGTCACCATAGGATCAAAATTGATCCAAAAGTTGTCAAAATACAAGTTTATGTTTTACCATGGAAACTAATGCACATAGCATTGCACTTTGCGAACAAATGGCTTTATTTCAACATATATTTAATTTCGTCCCAAATGTTTTCAAAAAGGGGCCAAATTTGGAAATTCGAAAATAAACTTCAAATTTAAAACTAGACATATTGGTTGATTTGCCAAGATGTACCGATATACTAAATGCGGACACATCATCATAAATTATGGCCATGACCTTGGCCACCTTTTTTTTGACGATGGTCATCTTTTTGAAAGCCTTGAATTGTTCGATAATTTTAGCAAATGCCTAAAAACTCATTTAAATGCGGGAAAGCAACTCTCATTGGCATGTGGGTCAGAGGGTAATAGCGTATGTGAGCGGCCCCATGTCGGAGTAGCGTATGTTAGATGCTTCGACGTCAAAATTTTGGTACTACGCCCAAACATCGTACACATCCATTCAAATATCTCGCGCATCTGTTTAGACATACTTCATCTTTTTTAGAATGCATAATTCCTCTTTTATACCTGCTCCGGAAACAAGAACCCAAAGAACCCGAGGAGCACCCTAAACCCTAGATGGATATAGGCATAAAGAAGCTAAACCCTAAACCCTAAACAACCCATAAAACCTAAACCGTAAGACTCTATTTTAAGATTATATATTTTTCATGAAAATTAGCTAATACACAAAGTGAGACACCAACAGAGAAAAAATGGTCGTATTTCGTTCTATATTTTGTTTCTTAATTTTTTTTAAATGGCCCAAATTTGGTTTCATTACCATTCATATCAAAAAGTTGAAATCTTGCAAAACTCTCAGTGGTTCTCCAATATTTGACTAATTTGGTACCTTTAAATTATTTTTAAAAAGTCAAGAGCAAGATATATCACACACTTTGTAGTTCGTAATTAGACATACTTACTTTAAATTGTAAAAATGTCATTTTATTGCACATATTTAGCTAGGAAGCTTGGAAATTCATGAAAGTGGGGCATTATCCATCAAATCTTGAATCTACTTTTGTAAACAATTGCTTGAAATGCCAACATGCACCGATTTACCAAATATGGACACGTTTATAAGCTTGATTGGCGAAGATACTTCAATGTATGGAGTATGTGGGCCCCTCGGATTAATCCTCCGAGAATCCCTGTTATGCATACACCCTAATCCCATGATCAGTTAGTCGTGGCACCTAACCGACAAGTATCAAAGTAAACATCCATTACTTAAGCAGATACATGTCAGACCTTACATTGCATTATGGCTACATCAATAATCATTAGCGGAACTTCATCAAGCATAGATCCCGAGCCATGCCTTAACCTACAAGCAACTGACTGGGAGAACGTCCTAGCTCGCATAGTCGTTAACTTCACCTTCTTCCCGATATCTGACCAAGTGATACGTCCATTTTGCATCACAATTATATATAATAATTTACTGTTATTGATATATTTCATATTAAGAGATGATACTTATGTTATTTCATCTATTTTTGCATGGTTGATGACTTTTGGAGGATGGACCACCATCACCACCACTCCATACCGCAGTAACAATTGGGTTGAATCTTGCATAGTTCTTAGGGGAAACTTTCCCGGTGTTGATTACTTATTGTAGTTGATGCTATTGAGTGGAACCGTTGAATTATCGTTCATGTTCAGATTGTTACATATCATTATTTCATCTCTGATCTTGATCCATATGATGTCTCGTGACTAGTTCGATTAGTTCTTGAGGACATGGGAGAAGTCATGTTGTTAGTAGTGGAATTGTGTTGAGAATGATTCAATAGTTTGATATTTAAGTTGTGGTGTTATTCTTCTAGTGGTGTCATGTGAACGTCGACTACATGATACTTCACCTTTATGGGCCTAGGGTAATGCATTGTGTATTTGGCTACTAATCGTGGGGTTGCCGGAGTGATAGAAACCTGAACCCCCGTTAGGAAACCTTTGCAAAAGGGAGTGTAGGATCTCAAAGTTTAAGGTTGTGGTTAGGTTTTTATCTTAATTGCTTTCTTGTAGTTGCGGATGCTTGCAAGGGGTATAATCACAAGTATGCATTAGTCCTAGGAAGGCCAGTACATTAGCATAGGTTCACCCACACAACACTTATCGAACTAAAGAAGATTAATCAACTATATGAAGCAAAAGCACTTGACGATATTCCCATGTGTCCTCGAGAACGATTGGTCATCTTAAGTAATACAACCGGCTTGTCCTTTCCTAAAGAAAGGATTGGGTCACTTGCTGCAATTATTATTAGTTTCTTTTATTTGCTCATACTTTATTTATCTGCATTATCAAAAAACCCTAAAAATCCGAATGTTAAGTATTTACAGAGAATTCCTAATCCAAGCCACTTGTCAACACCTTCTGCTCCTCATTGGGTTCGACATTCTTACTTATTGAAAATACTGCGATACACCCCCTATACTTGTGGGTCATCACCAAGTCAATATCCAGGGACAATGTCAGTGAGTACTTCGAATATACTCGCAAACCACCTTAAGAAAATAATAATAACAAGAGGGTATGCAATATGGCTGTGGTAGGAGGAGGGCTCCAAGAGGGGTTCATTTCTCACATAGTTTCTCTTATAGATATAGCATCTACATATCTTTGTTGAAACTTTGGTAAAACATTTTGGAAACCCTTTTTGAAAAGTTTTGGAAAACACTAGGATTGGGGGTACTCATTCTTTTCTTCCTTCTGGTCATCCCATGACCAAACTCCTTTCCTTCCTTTTCGACCATCCCATGGTCAAAACATTTCAAAAGCCATCGCTTTTCCAAAATCTTTGCTGAAGAATGGCCAATATCTTGAATGGGAGGAAGTTGTACCTCTCTTTTATTCAAAATTTTATCCTCCTAGTGAGATTCATAAAGATCGGAATCAAATATACAACTTTTGGCCTCGTGATGGAGAGAGTACAGCGAGTACAGCTCAAGCTTGGGGGAGATTGAAGTTACTAATTCTCAAATGTCCTATTCATGAGCTCCCTAACAATATTATTATCAATAACTTTTATGCAAGGCTCTCTTCATGATAAGGATCTATTGGATGCTTCTTGTGCTGGATCATTTCGCATGGAAGAAGAAGCTCAATGGGATCTTCTAGACCGTATTCAAGACAATGTTGAAGCATGGCAGAATGATAAAGGAAGAAAGTTAGGTATAAATTATGATTATGAATGCATTAAATATTTTATGGGAACTGATGACTTTCATAATATTAGTAATGCTTATGGTCTTGAATCTCAAGTTATTACAATTTTTTAGGCTTTTGCCTCTTATATTGAAATTCTGAAAAAAGAATGGAACAAGTATCATGCACCATATAAATATATTGTTGATTGTTTTCCTACTAGAAGTACTGAAGTTTGTACTATTGATCATATTTTACCTAAACCTTATATCGAGAAAATACCTTTCCCGGATAAGGTAAAGGAGCATTCTATGATAACTAGTGTAATTAACAAAAGTACAAAGAAAGCTGTAGAACCCAATGAACAAATAGAGGATGAACCTGCAGTAGAAAATATGAAAGACTTTGTCGCTAAAAATGTAGAAGATGGGCACATTATCCTTTGTAAGGATACTTCCAAAATTGTTTCACATCCTAATGGAACTAGGAAAGCTAGTGTACCTGTGTTTTCTGTCAAAATTAGTGATCATTGCTACAATGGTTCATGGGATAGTTATATCGTTAAATTTATGCACGATACTAAAAGTTACTATGAGAGAGGGAAAATTGTTCTTATGCATCTCAATAATATTAAGTTTCCTCGCTTTATGCTAAAGTCTTTATGTTGCACTTGTTTTGCCTTCCTATGCTAGTAGCCTCTGGTTTCAAAAATTTATTTTCTTACAAAATTCGTTTGCATAGGAAGTGGGTTAGACTTAAAAAGTGTATATTTGCTTCTTGATGCTCTGTTTAACTTCAATTCATATTCTTATGTGAGCATCATTGAAATTTATCATGCCTATCTTAATGGCTATAAAGAAAGAGCTTTTTGGGAGACAACCCAATATATTTTTTCTTTCAGTTTAATTTTGTTTATTTGAGTCCTAGAAGTTATTGCTTCTGCAATAACCTCTCCTTATCCTTTTTGTTTGGTTTTTGTGTCAAGACCAGCCTCTAATGAGAGAGAAGTAAGATTTGGGGAAGTTGCTGTCCCGAAACAGATGTTTGTGCTTCACTATAAAAAATCGTGAAAAATCCCAGAATGTTGTACTGATCTGTAATTGTTTGCGTGCATGCCCGAGGTTATTATTTAACTTTTGTTAGTTTTACACTTTTTGATTTGAGCGACAGAAGATTTTCGAAAAAATTGACCTTTACCTGCTGGTCTGTTTTGACAGATTTCTAACATTTCTGCATTTGCCTCTTAAATCAATTTCCATTTTGAATTCCTTTTGGGCTTTCGAGAGGAGTTGTTTCGGTAGCTTATGTTCTGATGGATTTCAGTTGAAATTGAACTTAAAGGTTTATTACCTTGCAAGCACTAATGTTGCTAATGAGGATTGTGTGAAGTTTTGTGTGAAAGAAATTTCCAAGATGTAGGAGAAAATGGTGTAATAAGATGGTGAATGGTCAAAAGGCTCAAGCAATATGTTTATGAAGATGAAGATATTGATATTATTCAAATGGTGACTCCGATTTTTTTTATTAAAGACCAAATTCAGAGACCTGCAGAGTCTGTTCTCGAATAGGTAATAGTTCTGGTAAGAAAAGGTCCACGCAAAACCTTCCAAGTTATATTTTTGCAGTTTTTATCTAAAATGGGAATTAATGAGTTGAAAGAGGGACGGAAACAGAGCCTGGGTGACTCACACCACCTCGTGGCATGGGCCCACCTGGCCGCGCCACCAGGGGTGTGGCCACCCCGGATCCCGTCTCCGACACGTTTTCTCCCAATACTTTCCTTTTGTTGTTAATCTTCGTAATATATAATCCCCCAGATCCCCCGAGTTTTGTATATCGTGTTCTCGCCTTGTTTTCGTTTCGATCTGTTTCTATCAGGAACTACTCTCAAAGTTTAGAAGCACAATGGTCTCCTCCAATGATAAGGGCAAGGAGCCCGCGGAAGATGATCTCCAAGACTTTGAGCAGGAGGAGGAGATTGAGAGTGAAGTTGAAGAGGAGGCAAAGGAAGACTAGCATCCGCACACCAGCACCACCATTGCAAGCATTGGAGTGGTGGCGAATCCTGCCAAGTTCAAAAGGACTACACGGATGTCTACTGGAGGGAAGGTTCCGCGTCATTGCTTGGCTTCACGGTCACCTCCCCCACGCACCAAGAATCCCTTCCATACCTTTATTCATGAGCAGCAATTCCAAAAAATGCCCAAGGAAAAATTACCCTCCAATTGGGATATGCCTCGTTCTAACCATGCAGGAAAATAATACTTCAAGGAGGAAGAGTGGGGAAAGAATCACAAGAGTTGGGATTCACAGCTCGACTTGATCATGAACTGCATTGAGCATAATTCAGAGTTGATTAGTACTCTCACCTTCGAGATTGAGGATTTGAGGAAATTGATTGAAAAGCTCCTCGAGAGAACACCACCACCACCACCGAAGGAGTAATTCATCATCAGGTTTTGGCATCCCCTTGGTTTGTTCCAAGCTTGGGGGAGTGCCGCGATATCATATCATTATCTTTTATCTTTTTACCTTTTCAGTAGAGTCATATCATGTATAGAGAAGTTATCATATAGGATGGTTTGCATTGTGGAAGTATCTCCCCTCTAGTTAGTTATCTATGTATCCCTTGGTGTGAGTTACCGCTATGGAATAATGAGAAGTTCTATCATTTACTGTTTGCACATCTTATTTTAGTTTGCAATTTCTATTATATAATTGATCTTGTTGTTAGTATTGGTATCACTTTGGGATCATTAAGTAAATTTAGTTGGTTTTGGCAAACCTGGCTCTGGTCAGTAGCAACACAATTTGAGAATTGAATGAAAGAGAAAAGTACTTTTAAGAAATATAATTTCATCATCTTTCTTTCTTGATTGGCTCATAAGCTTAGTATTCTCTAGTTAAGATCTTTTGTGCTTCCAAGGAAGATTGCATGTTTGTTTTTATCACTTGTATGTTTGTTTGTTTCCTCCAACTCTTATGTTTGATACACAGCCTTGCTAGCCAAAAACCTATACTGAGAGGGAATGCTTATCGTGCATCCAATCCTTAAACCAAAACCTATGCCATTTGTGTCCAACATACCTACCTATTAGCATTATTGCTATTCCAAGTAAATTCATGTTTTTATCTACCTTCCGAATTAAACTTGTTATTTGAAAATTAGTGATTAAAGCTCTCACAAACTTGATGGCACAATTTATTTTCTTGCACTTAATAAACTTGAACAATTGTGCCCATCTATGTTGCATATATGCTTGTGCTTTGTAAGTTGTGAATTAGCAGAACCATGGGGAACGCTTTCAACATTGCACTTTATTTAGTTGATATCATGTTCTTTTGATTATGGATCCCGGAGGTGTGAAATAAAAGGGGAGCTTGTAAGCTCATGGAGTTGGTATATGTGTTAGAGAAACGCCTGGGCGGCTAACCTAAGCCATGCCTAATCATAGTGGAAACTTGCAGCATAACCATAGTGAGCAATCTGTGAAGCATCCTCAATAAAAAAAATATGCAAATAGCAAATAAAAGGATCACTAAGATGCTCATTGTCTGTTGCCTTGTCATTTTGATATGGGAAAGCTCCTGTATCATGGGGCAAGGGGTACCCCGTTGGCGGTTCTCTATGATACACATATACTTACAATCACAAGAACTTACTCGTGACTAAATTTGGGTAGCATGAGGTTTAGTACTCGTAAGCAAGGGGCATGAGATTTTCAACTTATAACTTGTCAAGCATATCCTCATATTTGTTCACTTTAACCTTAATCACCTAAAGGTTCTTATGATAGGTGTAATGAGATCTCAAAGCTAATAAGTACCATAATTTTTGGAAGCTCTTTATGAAACTTGAAATCCCTGCTTCCCTCTGCGAAGGGCCTATCTTTTACTTTTTAGTTGAGTCAGTAAACCTATTCCTTTCTATCTCAAGAAAGTATTTGAGTTGTTGTGTTTCAATCATTCATATGATGATTTATTCAATCATGTTTCTTATGTTCCTTGTTCTGCACACTGCTCTTATCTTAGTGAATATTACTTTGAAACCTATCGCTGGAAACCCATTATGTTTGAACTCCTGCAAATTGTTAACTATTCTTTGACCAAGAACAAAGTTTGCCATTACCAATTATGATTTACTTTGTGTATCTTTATTGTGTTTCCTTTACTTATTGCAAGTTAATTTATATAATAGTGAGTTGTCTTCTATTATGATTTATGTATTGATGAATGTGATGCTTCTTGTCCGTATTATTTTATCAACACTTCACTCTAAAAACCTGATTTCATGTTTATTGAGCTCAGTTTTCGCTTGGGGACAAGAGAAGTCTAAGCTAGGGGGAGTTGATACGTCCATTTTGCATCACTATTCTATATCATAATTTACTGTTATTCATTGATATATTTCAGATTCAGAGATGATACTTATGTTATTTCATCTATTTTTGCATGGTTGATGACTTTTGGAGGATGGACCACTAAAGTCAGGATTCTGATGGAAAAGGCACTGTTTGGAGGCAAAATTCATGAAGATCAGAAAATCCCAGAAAATATATGGAATATCCTATTTTTCCAGAAGACGAAGGAAGCCATAAGGGGAAGTGGAGATGGGCCACAGGGGGCCCACACCACCCCCTGGCGCGGGCCAGCCCCGGCCGCGCCACTAGGTGGTGTGGACACCCTAGACCACCTCTAGCATCACCCTTTGCCGTATATAATCCCCATGAAACCCTAAGACTTGGGGAGTGACCACAGAAAGATTCCGCCGCATCTGCGGGGCGGAAACTAAAGAGAGAGAAAGAGCTCTCCGGCAGGCAGAAATCTGCCGGGGAAATTCCTTCCCAGAAAGGGGAGATTGTTGCCATCAACACCATCATCAAGCTAGACTTCATCGCGATCATAATCATCATCATCTCCACCAGCACCATCACCATCACTCCGTCCCGCTGTAACAATTGGGTTGAATCTTGCATAGTTCTTTGGGGAAACTTTCTCGGTGTTGATTACTTGTTGTAGTTGATGCTATTGAGTGGAACCGTTGAATTATCGTTCATGTTCAGATTGTTACATATCATTATTTAATCTCTGATCTTGATCCATATGATGTCTCTTGATTAGCTCGTTTAGTTTTTGAGGACATGGGAGAAGTCATGTTGTTAGTAGTGGAATTGTGTTGAGAAAGATTCAATAGTTTGATATTTAAGTTGTGGTGTTATTCTTCTAGTGGTGTCATGTGAACGTCGACTACATGATACTTCACCTTTATGGGCCTAGGGGAATGCATTGTGTATTTGGATACTAATCGTGGGGTTGCCGGAGTGACAGAAACCTGAACCCCCGTTAGGAAACCTTTGCGCAAGGGAGTGTAGGATCTCAAAGTTTAAGGCTGTGGTTAGGTTTTTATCTGAATTACTTTCTTGTAGTTGCGGATGCTTGCAAGGGTATAATCACAAGTATGTATTAGTCCTAGGAAGGTCAGTACATTAGCATAGGTTCACCCACACAACACTTATCCAATTAAAGAAGATTAATCAACTATATGAAGTGAAAGGACTTGACGATATTCCCATGTGTCCTCGAGAACGTTTGGTCATCTTAAATAATACCGCCATCTTGTGCTTTGCTAAAGAAAGGATTGGGCCACTTGCTGCAATTATTATTATGTCTTTTATTTGCTCGTTCTTTATTTATCTGCATTATCAAAAACCCCTAAAAATCTGTTTGTTAAGTATTTATAGAGAATTCCTAATCCAAGCCTCTTGTCAACACCTTCTGCTCCTCGTTGTGTTCGACACTCTTACTTATCAAAAATACTACAATACACCCCCTATAATTGCGGGTCATCACCAAGTCAATAGCCAGGGATAATTCCAGTGAGTACTTTGAATGTACTCGCAAACCACCTTAGAAAATAATAATAACAAGAGGGTATGCAATATGGCTGTGGTAGTAGGAGGACTCCAAGAGGGGATCTTTTCTCACATAGTTTCTCTTATAGATATAGCATCTACATATCTTTGTTGAAAACTTCGGTAAAACATTTTGGAAACCCTTTTTGAAAAGTTTTGGAAAACACTAGGATTGGGGGTACCCATTCTTTTCTTCCTTCTGGTCATCCCATGACCAAACTCCTTTCCTTCCTTTCCGACCATCCCATGGTCAAAACATTTCGAAATCCATTGCTTTTACGAAATCCTTTTTGAAAACAAAACCAGCATCGCTCTATAGTAGTTTGTCCAACCCTTCGATAACCGCGGACACGGCTATTCGAATAGATTTACACTCTACAGAGGTTGTACACTTTACCCACACCATCCGGGTAACCTGCCCTGATCTTCACCGATCATGGGTCGAGTAACCGATCAAGACTCTCCAGATGCCACTGTAGTATAGGCCCTACCCTATGAGTTGTTCCTCTCAACACTAGGACGTCAGGGCCATAGACCAACTGGAGCGCATTCCGACTCCTCTAGAGTGGGCACTTTCAATGAGAGGCTCATAGTATCCCCCGGTCACTCACATGGGTGATCCTACTTCCTCCAGGTGACTGTCTAATAGTAGACCCTTTTGTAAAGGAAGCCTAGGATTAGAGGGAGGTGATCTCTCTCCAGGAGTTATCTAAATTCCCACACCAGAGTAGCTAACTTCAAGTCCAACCCTGTCCCATTCTAGAGTAGTGTGGTTGCACGGGTTAAGTTGTTATAGCTAAAGCTGCAAAGAACCGGGTGCGTTTTCATAAACATTTATCCTCCATCTTTCCTTCCGCATTTTGTAAAACAAAACCCTTTTTCTTTCTCAAACTTCTCTTGGTAGGTCAATGATGACCCACAAGTATAGGCGGTGTATTGCAGTATTGATTCGACACAAGGGGAGCCAAAGAACATTTATAAGCCTTAACAACTGAGTTGTCAATTCAGCTGCACCTGGAAACAATCTTTCTCATAGCAGTTTATCAGTAGCAACAGTTTTGTAATAGCAATAGCAAAGTAACAGCAGTAGTAAATGTAAAGACAGTAGTAACAATTGCAGTAAACAGTAGGATTAGAGCGCGGTAGGCACAAGGATGGATGGACGGGCGTTGCATGGACAAGACAGTTCATATAGCAATCAGAACATAGGGCATTTGCAGATAAATAATATAATCATAGGCATGTGTTCCATATATAGTCATACGTTCTCGCAATGAGAACTTGCACAACATATTTTGTCCTGCGAGCCCGTTTGCAGTGGGGCCTCAAGGGAACTACTGGCAATTAAGGGGCTTCTTTTAATAGAGCAACGGAGCAAAGCATTAACACTCCGTGAACACATGTGATCCTCACGTCAAAGCCATTCCCTCCAGTTATCCCGATTGCTGTCAGTTCGGGGCCATTGGTTCCGGACAACAACTTGTGTATACAACTTGCAGGTAAGACCATAAACAATACTATCATAATTAATAAATAACATGTTCAGATCTGAAATCATGGCACTCGGGCCCTAGTGAAAAGCATTAAGAATAACAAGTTGCAACATAGTCAAAAAGCACTAATAATAGATACTAGGCACCATGCCCTAACAATCGGATGTCATTACATGAACGATCTCATCCAATCCCTACCATCCCCATAGCCTACAGCGGGGGATTACTCACTCATAAATGGGGGAAACCTGGATGGTCAATGGAGAAGTGATAGTGATGATGATGGCGATGATCTCCAATTCCCCGTCCCGGTAGGGTGCCAGAATGGAGTTTGTGGTTCCGAAACGCGGAATCTGGTGGTGGCGGCGGAGCGGAGCTCTTTCTGGAAAAACGTCGAATCCCCCTTGGTTTTTAGGTCAAGAGGCAACTTATAGGCAAAGAGGGAGGCCGAGGGGGCAGCCGAGGTGGCCACACCACCCCCAGGCGCGGACTGGCATGGCCCGCGCGACCAGGTGGTGTGGGCCCCTCGTGGCCCTACTCCGTCTCGTCTTCTGGCTCCGTGAGTCTTCTAGTGAAACAGGATTTTTGGCATATTTTTCGGGATTTTTCCTGATAGTTGATTTTCTGCACAAAAACTAGACACCAAGGTAATTCAGTTGAAAACAGCCTTAGTCCGTGTTAGTTGCATCCAATTCACACAAGTTTAGAGGAAAAACAATAGCAAACGTGTTCAGGAAAGTAGATACAGTTTGGACGTATCAACTGCCCCAAGCTTAGCTTATTGCTTGTCCTCAAGCAATTCAGCTGAAAACTAAGTGCGATAAAAGAAACTTTCACGAACACATTTGCTTTATAAAATGTATATATTCTCAGCATATGATCAACTACTAAGGAAATTCATAATAAAGAGTATGCAACTAAGTCTACTTAATAGTCATTGCAAGCTATGAAGATATTCCAACTCAAAAATAATAAGTAGCATGAAACATAAACATAAGCAACATTGCAATGCTCATAAAAAGGTATGATAGAGTGGTATATCGCTTGCCTTTGATTGTAGAGCAAACATAAATGCTAAGGAACCTCTGAAGTTCAAATGAAGACTAGAAGTAAAGATATCAAAGATACAAGTATCAAAGTCATAACACAATTAATCCAGTTTTGAGACAAGCACATTATACTAAGAACTCAAGAAAGTGCTCATAGAATAGGTGGTGGCTCAACAAGGAAATGAAAAAGGTTTTGAAAAGTTTGAAAGGCTTCCAAATGCTGAAAGAATGGTACTCATTAGCTTTGAGCTCTCATTGCCCCTATCATAAGCATCTTTAGGTGATTAAGGTTAAAGTGACACAACTAAGAGGATATGCTTGACAAGTTATAAGTTAAAGTCTCATGCCCCTTACTTACGAATACCGAACCTCATGCTACTCAACTTCAGTCACAAGTAAGCTCTTGTCATTGTAAGTACATATGTATCATAGAGAACCGCCAACGAGGTACCCCTTGCACATGATACAGGAGCTATCCCATAATCAAAATGACAAGGCAAGCAGACAATGAGGATCTCAGTGATCTTTTTATCTGCTATTTGCATAGGTTTTTATTGAGGATGTTTCATAGAATGCTCATTATGGTTATGCTGCAAGTTTCCACCATGATTAGGCATGGCTTAGGCTAGCGGCTCAGGCATTTCTCTAACACACATACAAACTCCATGATCTTACAAGTTCCCCTTTTATTTCACACCGCCGGGATCCATAAGCAAAAAAATCATGATATCAACGAGGTACAAAGTACCCGTGCAATGTTGAAAGCGTTCCCATGATACATTGTTCTGCTAACTTCAACTTATAAAGCGCAAGCATATACGCAACAAAGATGGACGCAATGGTTCAATATTATTAAGTGCAAGAAAGTAAAGTGTGCCGTCAAGTTCGTGAGGGCTTTACTAACTAACTTTCTCATAACAAGCAAACATTTTATTCGGAAGAAAACAAGGCATATTGAATATGCACGGAAATAGCAAATGATGCTAATAGGTAGTGGACACTTTGGCAATATTGGTTTTGGGGAGTTGGAAACACGAGTAGAGCATACTCAGTGCAAGTGAAGGCTAGCAATAGTAAGGGAGCGACAAACAAGAGAGCAGTAATTGTCATAATCACGCTTGCAACAAAACAGGACTAATGATGGCATGAAAGTGATTCAAGACCCCTGAGGAAAAATATTTCATTGAGGCTTAACTGATTATTTCAGTCATATGCATGCGTGAGCATGTGCCAAGTCAATTCAAGTGAAACATTCAGAGGAGGATACCACAGTGTCATACCAAAATATGAATAGAGCAATGCAGGCAAACATTCATTATCACAAGCTACGAATTATTAATGAGATGGAACTAATCATAAGAAAGCAAGAACTACTAATCATCCATAAATAACATACACCCTACATGAACAGACTAAGTATACCCACAATGATGAGTATATGTACAAAAATGAAAACAAATAGAGTTTGTTACCAGCCTCTTACCACACCTCAAGTTGTCATTAATCCTCATTATTGCCCTTCACTTGTGTGGCTTGAATAATAACATGAAACAAAATTCCACTGAGGACTGCTGAACCCTGCAACAAACTCACAAAACCAAAGAAGAACAACAAATATTTTTGGTGTTTTCGATTTTTAAAAACAAGAACCAAAAAGGGAAGAACAAACACAGCAAAATCTTTTTGAGTTTTTCGAATAGTTCAAACAAAGCAAAGAGGGAAAAGCAAACCAAGGCAAAAAGAATCAAACAAAGAGAAACAACAGAAATATTTTTGGTCTTTTTGCGTTTTAGGAAGTAAAAACAAAGAGAGAACGAAAACTAAAAAGAGAACGAAACATGAATATACAAACTACCAACGAAACATGATATGGAGATGAGTGTGATGTCGGTGTACCTCCCCCCAAGCTTAGGCTTTTGGCCTAAGTGGGTATCAATCCCAAGCTGGTTGCCTCCGTGGTACGGCAAGGATGTACCCTCGTCCTGGTGCGAGCTCGAGGACGCCCCACCGTAGTGCGCAGAGTAATTGTAGGAGGGCACATCCTCCTGGTGCTACCTATGGAAACCTAGCAAGCGGAGCTGCTTGTCCACCTCCTCCTTGGAGCACGACCACGGCCTCCTGTGAACACTGAACAAAGTAGATTGCAGCAAAGGAATCTCCCTTTCATCCCCGTCAGTAAACAACATCCTGTATACTAAACTGTCCATATCAGAGTCAGCAGTAACGAAGTGATGTGTTTTCATGGCAGCAAGATGAAGCCTTTTTGGTGCCAATATAGTATCATTAGGATCCACCGAAAGCTCTAATGCAGTGACAATACGTGAAGCAATAATGCCCCCATAAATAGGTCCCCTACCAGCTAGCCGGCGAGCAATGAGAGAGCCAAGATTATACCGAGTATCATTATTAAGTGCAGCAACGAGGAAGGCTAAATGATAATTGGAGATATTACTCGTATTATCCCTACCAAGAATGCTAGTAGCAAGATAATAAGCAAAGTATCTAAGAGTTGGGAGTTGGATGTTTCTTATCTTCCCGCGCTGAGCTACGCGGTCATCGTCATTGGTCACACCTCGATAGAGCTCTAGCAAATCAGCGGGTCGCCCTTGGATCTTCTTCATGGTCCCTGTCATGCCTATACATAGAATGCTGCAAAATCTTTCCAATGGCATGGTAAACGGCAGATTATAAATTCTGAAAGAAACAATTGACTAATAGGGGGTGTTAGTGAAAACGAAACTCTCAATGAAAGTTTTGGTGAGCACGACATATTTCTCACTCTCATCTTCCATGTATAAGGTCAAACCAACCCTCTGAATCAATAGTAAGAAATCATCGAGAATCCCTGCAGCTCGTAAGAAGGTATAACAAGGAAAAGTAGATGGGTGAGCATCCCCCTCATCTCCTTCATTGCCAAAGCGTGGTGCAATGAGATCTTTGTTGTATGATGGCCTAAACTGAGAGGCAGATCTTGAAGGCCTTGACCTCCTAGGTGTGTCCCTCTCAAATATTTCTCTAAAGGTGTGGTTGTTCATCTTTGATATTCTGAAATTTAAACATCCAGTAACCAAGTGATTGCAAAGTGACTACATAATGAAGGGCACTGCACATAGGGACTTATAGATGCCTAAACATGCATCAAAACAATATCTCTAAGCATTGAACAAGCTTACAAGCTCTCATAACCTGTCACCTACAGCAGCAAAATACTCAAGATATAAACCACTAAACACAAATCTACTTGGACAAGCGGAGGAGTCACATACCGGAGAACAAATGCTCCAAATTTCAGCAGCAAATATGGGCTGAGCAAGGAGATCGAAAAATCGAGGGCAAGAACAGCAAGAATGTGATTTTAGAGCAAAGAACTGGTGTTTTCTCGGGAGAGAGGAAGCAATGGCAAGTGAGAGAGTGAGTGGAGGGCCAGGGGTGGCCCACACCATGGCCAGACATGCCCCTGGGCTGGCCGCGCCACAAGGTGGTGTGCCTGCCTGGTGGGCCCCCCTGGTACTCTCCAGGCACTTCTCTGCCCCTTTTTTCATGTAAAAATTTAATATGAATTTTCTGGAATTTTTCGAGACACTTTATTTTTGAGCAATTTTCAGGTATAGATGAATGATTTTTTGACAGAAAAAGGTTTCTGGAATGATACAATGACAAGACAAAACTAAAACTTCAGAAGTTCCAAGACACTCTAACAAGTAAGCAACTAACAACAAACAAGTAAATTAAGCGAAAACAAAAACTAAAATGGATAAAATGAAAGTAAACAAAGATAATCATGGTGAAAACATTGTTTTGTTCATTAAAATCCCTTTGTTAACAAGGTTGATCAGGTCTTGTTACCAAAACAATTTTATATGAAACAAAACTTTGTATTCCACTAATGATTATGTTACCTCAACCTTGAGAGTAATGGTCCTAATCATAATAATTTCGTATTTTTCTCTTGGTATGGGACAATATATTTCTCCCACTTGAATGCCCTCAACATGTTCAATTGAATTTAAACCATAAGTCCTATCAATCTTCATGGGGAAATATACAGTATGCTCTTTGTCATTAACATTAAAGGTCACCTTTCCTTGATTACAATTAATAACAGCTCCTACAGTATTAAGAAAAGGTCTCCCAACAATAATAGACATATTATCATCTTCAGGCATTTCAAGCACAACAAAATTAGTTAATATCAAGAAATTATTAGCCACTTGAACAGGTACATCCTCACATATACCAACAAGAATAGTGGTAGATTTATAAACCATTTTCAAAGATATATCAGTTGGTATCAGTTTTTCCAGTTGAAGTCTCTTATAGAGATAAAAAGGCGTGACACTAACTCCTGCTCCCAAATCACACAAAGCAGTTCTACCATAACTATTTTTAATACAGCAAGGTGTAACATCCCAATTTCAGCAACCCTGGTTAGTTGTCCAAAATGGAAAAATCAGGGGGAACAAAAAAAATTTCTTGTTTAATGCTGAAGTGCTTGCTTGTTGTTCGGATATGCTTATGCATATGAATGTGTATTAGATGATATACTCCTTACCTTAACACCAGTTGACCAAAGCTACTTCTAAAAACAGTCTTGGCTTAATTTCCATATTCTAAAATGTTCTGGCATTTCAAAACCTGAGCCAAGATGCTTATGTAACCAAAACCATTTTAGTAGCTTCTATTGACAAAACTATGGAGAGATATATAATATAATCTCCTTATGTTTCATAGACAGAACCTTCAACTATTCTTATCTCTAGGTTTCCCAAAACCTCCTTCTAAAGCTTTTGAATTCTACTCTTGGTAGAGATACCAAGGACTCTTACCTTACTCAAACTCCAACCTTTCAAAATTGCCCATCCATACCTCAAGCTAAGCTTGATGGTAACCCTAGTAGTAGTTGATTTGTTTGTAAGATGAGTTGCCTCGATCTGCTGTTTGACTTGATTGCTTAGAAACAATAGGAGCTACTCTAGGAGCTCATTACTAGGATCAAGATGTTTCCCAATCATCACACCCTAAGCAAGAATACAAATCTGGATCTGATCTCTAGCTACTAGGTGATCATCTAAAACCCCTAACCAGACCCCTTGTGAAGTGATCCCTTCTAGAAGCTTCCAAGTCAATGAAGACCAATATAAAGAAAGGATCCTTCCTACTCAATCTACACATTAACATCATCCACTTGATGATGCTTTGGTACCTTGCAACCCATCAAAACCATCACCACCCACATTCTAGTCAAAAACCCTAAAATCTGCCAAATTTGACAAAGTCTGGAATCTGTTCCAACATCACCTTTTTAAATACCTCCCTTTCTCAACCCTTGTGCATTTTTGAAAGTGCATCTGAACCACCTTGTTAACCATCCTAAGTACAACCAAGGCCACTCTTGCCCTTGGTTAGATAATCCTCCAACCCAGTTGTTCTTGATGGTTTTGCAGGCAAGAAAATAACTATTTCTACAAATCTACTCAACATGCCTACCTTGATAGACGCTCACACCACCATCCAACCTTCTATTGACCAACTCTTTGCATGGTTGTGATCTACTCATATAGTTCTACCAATAACTTCTTCACTTGTTCCATTTGGATCTTAGTACTTCTTAAACCCACATGGTTTTGAAGGCTACCTGATAATCTGCTTGGGCAGGCTTATTTTATTCAAATTTTGTAATCAATTCTTGGTGAACTAAAACTAGATCAAGCTCAAAACTCTATATCATGCTGATGTACATCACTTGGCCTAACCATCCATCTATCCCATGGCCCAAGGGGAGATCTGAGCTCCAAGATCCAACAAGGTTTTGGTGGTATGAAAATAACATCACCCTAGATCCTCAATTCCTTGTTTTCTCATCTAATTCCAGTTGGACTTACAATTACCAAGGTTGAAAATGCTTGCTACACCTTGTCTACATCATCTACCTTGATCATCAAGATTTATCAAAATTATCCATAATTATTATGGCTCCAAATCTAATTAATCTGTTTCATAGACCAAATCTCCAAAACTTCCTCCATAAAGGAAATTTTGGTTTTGCCAAAACACTTCCACAAATTTTGGCTCAATTGAGGTCCACATATCATACCCCATCTTCCCACTTCAAAAATAAATATTTTTGAGGAGACTTATTATTTATTTTTGCCCATTTTCTTAAATGGCTGAATTGGAATAATAATTGTTTTAAATACTTTTATCTTCCAATAAATCTTGGGAAAAATCCCCTAAGTGTGTATTCACATTTGGGACCTTCTCACATCAAAAAATCAACTTGTCCAATTCAAAAAATACCAAATAAATTGCTAAAAACCATTTCTACACTATTTGAATAATTGATATAAAATGCATCTAGAATTCCTTGAAAAATCCCAAATAAATCTTGGAGGTGTATCCTAACCCTACCCATCTAGCAACATCCTTACCTCAGGTTGTCAAGATCAAAAATCAAGATTTAACCTTTGATCATCCCTTATGGAAAATTGGGACATTTAACCTTTGTATATCAAAAACCAAACACAAATACCACCATTCTTGCAAAGAAATGCCCAATAGCACCCAGCACTCATCTCTGGTCGTGATCACTGTAGCATCACCCTATAGCAGCTTGTCCTCTAGTGCTTGGAAACTAGAGCTTAACCTCATGTGGTTGTCTTGCCTTGCAAACCTCTTTACTCGCCTTGCAGCTACTGCACACTGCCTCTCTGCCCTATGCACGACCCTAGAGCACACCTCCCCACTCTCTCCACCGCCCTCCTCATCCAATAGACAGCGAGCCATCCTTCACCAAGCCCTCATGGACCATGTCCATGGTGCACCCTCCCCTTTCGGTATTTAAGGCCAGAAGCCATCCTAGCCTCCCCCACAGCCCTCATTTCTCTCCTCTGCTCCCCCACCCCCTTCTCCCTGGAGCCCCGAAGCTCCCTCTTGCTCTGCTGCTCGGGAGGAGAAGATGAAAGCTCCTCGGATCCTTGTGTGCATGTGAGCAGGTGGTGGGTCTAGGCATTCCCAGTGCCTTCTCTCTCTCTCTGATCTGGTCTCCCTCTCTCTAAGTTGCATCTCTGCGTTCTTATTTTTTTCGCAGGATCACCGGAGGCTGCCGCCCAAGATCTTGGCCGAAGGGAAGCTCCTCCCGCCAACCCGGGGTTCCTAGGCCCCACCCCTGCTGCATGCGTTGCCAGGCTCCTCTTAGGACCCTAGTGTCCCCTGGATGACCTCCTCCTCGATCTGCAGGCCTTCCCGACGCTCCCCCACTCCACTACCGAACCAACCCGCCGTACGGATCACGGCGACCCGGGGCCCGAGAAGAAACCTACCTCCGCCGCCCATCAATCTAACCGCCGGTGAGTCCCGCATCACCTCCTCCGCTCCACGTCGCCTCCCCGTGCCCCCAGATGAACTCCCCGCCGCTCCCAGATCGCTCTAGGGTTTCTCCTCCGTCGGGCCTAGCTGGAGGAGGACAATGATCCCACGCCATCGGATCCCACTATAACCGACGGACAGCGGTTGGGCGTACCCCTTTTGGCGCCCTCTCTCTATGATGCGCGGGCCCCGCTAGGAGAGATTCGAAACCTTCTCACGCACGCTTCCTGCCCAGTTGGGCCGCCCTTCTGCCTCCCGGCCCAGCAACCCGTAGATATCAGCCCAGCTAGCCCTGCCCATTTTATTTTGCATTTCCTTTCTAGACCTTTAATTAGGTAGCTACTTTAAATAGATATGAAAATATAAAATACACTATTTGTCCATAACATAATTCTTCCCAAGTACCTTGGTATGTTTTGCATCATGCAGAACTAATCCCTTGCCAAAACTAATTTTCATTATTTAATGGCATTTTATCTCCCAACAGGTGTCCTTTGCACTCAATAATTTCCTCAGTGATTTTAATTGATCCAAATTGAGTGAATCCAACTCCCCCAGGGAGAAGTTGACAATATCTAGTAACTAGCATCGGTCTCCTGCCAAGCGGGGCTATGAACCACCTTTAGCAAAAATAACAAAAACACTTTGTATCTTCCTTTGGAAAATTACCTGGGTCAAACCAAGGAGGGTATTGACCCCATTAAAACTCACAGTGATGTGGTACAACAATACCTATCACAACTCGGGAGCTCACGATTTATTGAGCTTCGGAGGAATTTTAATGATTTAAACAATTTTGTTTATAGTATTATCACTAGATAAATCACTATAGTAGCTCTGCAACTCCACAAAGGTTGATTCCAATTTCCACAGAAAGTTATTATAAATACCTACCATGTGTCCTTGGAATAAAATCAAAAGCTTCTGTAGATTAAATCTGGTGAAAAAGACAAAACAACTACATAACTGCCTTTGGGAATTTCCTGAGGGCATTCTGGTAATTCTTTTGACATGATTCCCACTCTTAGTGAATAAGTACACCAAACCCTACACAACCACCCAAGGAAATAATTTTTGGAGCTCCAGAACTTTTCTAGTGAATTATTTCCTAAAGCTAGAGCCTCTATCACTAGAAAATTCATAAGAAATGAAAGAAAAGTGATAAAATCATGAAACCACTTTTGTTGGTCTTATTTTATCAAAACCTACCTGATGGTATCATCTTTGCATATTGATATCATACAGACCCAAGCCTAGTTCTCAACCCCCTAATAGGTGGTTTTTGGATAAAGAAATCATAAAACAAATACCACAAGGGCAATTAAAGTAATTCCAGTTACAACCAACTCAATGTACCAAAACCTACTGAATTTGGGTAATGGGTAGTATGTTTGCCTGATGTATTGTATTGATGTTTGTATGCCTAGGTTGATTGTGTCATTTGTTTGCTTGCATGTGATCCATATCGACGATAAATGCGATTATATCAGAGACCGGAAGAAGTTGCAGATTATTATTGGTTATTATGGTTATCTAAGAAGAAGTCCAGGGACATATGTCATATTACTGATCTCAGGCAAGCCACCTTCTTGCTCATAAGCCTTGTCCTACTGTTTTACTTATGCATGTTCTATCTCCTGTTTTTTTTAAACTGCACGGTTTTACTATATGTTGATGTATATATGGTAGTGGTTTGGCTCCTCCGAACTATTACACTTTTGTACTATTAAGTACAACCCCCTTGATGACACCTACTTGTCCCTAGTATGGTAGATGGTGTAACAACCATACCCTTTGGAGACCCCGTTTTAGCCGAAGCAAAACTAGAGGATGGGAAGACCCCCGACAAAGTTTTTACCAAATGTTTTATGATAAAACCTTGGTGAGGTGGGACCTCCCAAGATATGTTGAGAAAGAACAAGGTTTTGTTTTACAAAATGATGAAGGAAAGCTGGAGGAAAAAGGTTTATGAAAACGCACCCGGTTCTTTACAGTTTTGCTAGAACAATTAACCCGTGCAACCACATTACTCTAGAATGGGACAGGGCTGGATTTGATGTTTGTCTATTCTGGTATAAGCTGCCTCGCAACTACTATAGGGGATCGCGATCCCCGAAGGCTGGGCCTTCTCCCATAAAGGTCCATGTGGGACATCTACCTGGAGAAGGAACGAACTGTCTGCGGGCAGCCAGGCGTTACTATGAGCCCCTCATTGAAAGCGCACACTCGAGAAGTGGAAAAAGCGCTCCGGTTGGTCCTCGGTATACGACGTCCTGGTTTTGAGGGGAGTAACACTCATAGGGTAGGCACTTATATTGGAGTGGGCATCCGGAGAGTCTTGATCGGTTACTTGACCCACGATCGGTGTAGATCAGGGTAGGGTACCCGAATGATGTGGGTAAAGTGTGCAACTTCTGCAGAGTGTAAATCTATTCAAATAGGCGTGTCCATGGTCATGGACGGTTGGGAAGGTTGCTGTAGAGCGGTGATGGTTTTGTTTTTAAAAAGGATTTCGGCAAAAGAAATGGCTCTGGAAATTTTTTGACCATGGGATGGTCATAAAGGAGAAAGGTTTTTGACCATGGGATGGTCGGAAGAAGGAGAAAGGAATTTGGTCATGGGACGACCTGAAGACGGGGACAAATGGGTACCCCAATCCTAGTGTTTACAAAACTTTTCAAAAAGGTTTCCAAAATGGTTACAAACGTTTTCAACAAAGATATGTAGATGCTATATCTACAAGAGAAACTAATTGAGAAAAGAACCTCTCTTGGAGCCCACCCACTACCATAGCCATAATGCATATCCTCTTGTTATTATCTTAAGGTGGTTTGCGAGTACATTCAAAGTACTCACTGGCATTGTCCCTGGCTATTAAAGGATGAAGTTGACGGCTAAGCGAGCTAGGACGTTCTCTCAGTTAGTTGCCTGTAGGTTAAGGCATGGCTCGGGCTCTACGCTTAATGAAGTTCCGCTGATGTTGATCGATGTAGCCATACTGGTAAATAAGGTATGACATGTATTCCCTATGTATTGGATGTTTACTTTGATACTTGTCGGCTATGTGCCACGACTAACTGATCATGGGATCGTGGTTGTATGCATAATAGGGATTCTCGGAGGATTAATCCAGGGGGCTCACAGACTTGGTATCAGAGCCATCCTGACTGTAGGAGAACTTAGTTAGCATGGTCGTTAGACAGGAACCTTAGTTTGAAAACCCCGGCTTTTGAAAACTAGTTTCTCAATGAGTTTCAAAAAGTTCTACTTCTTCTCTTACTCTAAGTAAAGGCTTTCGGAAATGGTTTCCTCTAACTCTCGTCCAAACTTCAAACACATGGATTTTAAATAACTAGGATCTAGAACCCAGTTAAGACAGTGAGAACAGGATGAAGAGAAGCAACTACCAGCAAACACAAGGAGACTACAATATCGCTCTACCAGCGGAATCCCCAAAATAAAAGACATCAAGTGTTGCACTATCAAGAAGCGTCCAAGATATAATGAAGGCTTCATCTACAAGATAGTGACTCTGACCTGAAGAAAGACGATATCTAGGGTCAATAGTCCTAAGAATAGGATTCCCCTACATCGCGAGTAGTTAACTCCTTGGTCCCTAGCGTTGACTGTGTTTTCTTGCCTAAGTGCATTATGTGTGGCTTGATGTGCGTTGTCTGCCGAGGACATTGCGATTCTCTCGCTCTGTTCGCCTTGTTGGTATGTTCTGGTTTGCTTTGACCTCCTTAAAAATGTGACTCGAGGAGCGATAACCCACTTAGTAACTCAGGAAACCCCTCTGTTAACTGTCGGTAATGAGACCCAGGTTAGTATATGAACGGAAACGCATCGCAAGAACCAGGAGTTCGACATCAACTAGTCAAGACAACTCGACGACTTCACCTCAGCAGGATGATATACCCCTTCCAACTCACCTCTCAAGACTCGTCAATCACACAACACTCCGTTATTATCGGTCTATTACAGCAATAAATCACGTTGAAGCCGAACGTCAATCCCCGAAGGATCCTCAATATCCAGAAGAAACCACTAGAAATGTCTACCAAGACAAGAAGTGAACACCTAACTACGCTGACCTTCGATATATTGGAGGTTCCGACCGCCTCAGGAGACTACCTATTATAGTTAAACCTACCCAAACCGACTGGAAGTTCCTCCCTAGAAGGTCAGAACCACCCCTGAAGTCAGATGATTAGGAAGCGTGAATACAACGAGTCCACTCCGCCATTGTGCATAAGCAACACTAATAACTCAAGTGAAGACAGTTTCCCCGAAGTTATATGCCTCTACTCTGACTGAAGATCTAACAAGAAGTCTTGTTAAGCGCTAACCCTCCTAGAGCTAACTCGAGAAGGCTTCGTTAGGGAACCACCCCCACCAAGGTTTGCGAGAATTGGGCGTTACTCGAAGACTCCAATCAAGACCCATAAAGAAGACAACTTTCCACTAACCGCTAGGCAGCACTCCTAGGCAGAAGATTCGCACCACTCCTAAAGAAACTTAGTGAAGCTCCAAGGTGGAAAGACTACGTCCTTCCACTCAATCTCTAGAAGATTGTCTACTAGAAGATACTTTAGAAAAGATCCCCGGATCAGGCATATTCTCGCCAGATAGCAACTCCCGAGTCATCAGACGGGAAACTAGCTGAATATGCTACGAAGTCCCTTCGCTTCTTTAGAAGAAGACATACCTGAAGGATCCCAAGATCGCCAACCGTTCATTTCCAATCGCTTAGAGGACGTGAGACTCCAACTACTCCGATCGGCTAAGTACGAATAAAGTAGTATATAATCCTCATAACACCTAGTTTGCGGACGTCATCGGAAGGTTCCAACTCCGAGCAGAAGATTGCGATATCGACCTAACATCATCCGACGACTCCAAGAAGGAAGGACTGCGTTAACTTCGAGTCACCCTAGTTTAACATTAAGGCCTTGTTTGGTACTAGAGTTTTTGTGGGGATTAGTAGGGATAATCCCCTAGAGTATTGGGTGAAACCTCTACCTTCACCCAATCCCCATAAAACCCCACCCACAATCCACTAGATAGGGGTAGAGTATTGGGGATTGAGAAAAATACACTAAAATTTGGGGAAAAGTGGGGATAAGCAGGGATTAAACTCGGCCAATACTCTAGTACCAAATGTATTTTTAGAAGTAAGTGGGGATTTGGTGTTTGGTGGGGATTATCCCCACTAATCCCCACAAAAACTCTAGTACCAAACAAGGCCTATGGGGGAAAGACTGCGTCTTTCCCACAAAATAGAAAAACCCTCTGCCAGGAGCAACCTCAGGATGTCCCGACCCTAAAATCGTTAAATAGGATACGCTACGACCCTAAGGAAGAGCTGTGAATCCTTAGATAGAGGTACTCCCAGCTGTAGATTCTATCCTCCGACGAGTACTCCGTGAAGTTTAGCATCGAGATAGTCTTCCCAGTCTAGGCCCTCGAGATATAGACTCTAGAAGGAAAAGAAGTTCATCCCTCGCAATCAGGACTGGACTCTGCTCAACTCTCCTTGCATGCTGGAAGACTGAAGCTCAACTTCATCGACAGAGTAGTCACTTTCAAAGACGGAGTTTGTAAGATAGTACGCGTATGACACCTAGTATCAACCAACCTCAAATCCCCTAACCCGGCTCCTCCGGAATCTCGGGCCAAGATTCTTTTAAGGCGGAAAGGTCTGTAACATCCCAATTTCAGCAACCCTGGTTAGTTCTCCAGAATGCAAAAATCAGGGGGAACAAAAACATTTTCTTGTTTAATGCTAAAGTGCTTGCTTGTTGTTTGGATATGCTTATGCATATGAATGTGTATTAGATGATATATTCCTTACCTTAACACCAGTTAACCAAAGCTACTTCTCAAAACAGTCTTGGCTTAATTTCCATATTCTCAAATGTTCTGGCATTTCAAAACACGAGCCAAGATGCTTATGTAACCAAAACCATTTTAGTAGCTTCTACTGACAAAACTATGGAGAGATATATAATATAATCTCCTTATGTTTTACAGACAGAACCTTCAACTATTCTTATCTCTAGGTTTCCCAAAACCTCCTTATAAAGCTTTTGAATTATACTCTTGATAGGGATACCAAGGACTCTTACCTTACTCAAACTCCAACCTTTCAAAATTGCCCATCCATACCTCAATCTAAGCTTGATGGTAACCCTAGTAGTAGTTGACTTGTTTGTAAGATGAGTTGCCTTGATCTGCTATTTGACTTGATTGCTTAGAAGCAATATGAGATACTCTAGGAGCTCATCACTAGGATCAAGATGTTTCCCAATCATCACACCCTAAGGAAGAATACAAATCTGGATCTGTTCTCTAGCTACTAGGTGATCATATAAAACCCCTAACCAGACCCCTTCTAAAGTGATCCCTTCTAGAAGCTTCCAAGTTAATGAAGACCAATATCAAGAAAGGATCCTTCCTACACAATCTAAACTTCAACATCATCCACTTGATGATTCTTTGGTACCTTGCAACCCATCAAAACCATCACCACCCACACTCTAGTCAAAAACCCTAAAATCTGCCAAATTTGACAAAGTGTGGAATCTGTTCCAACATCACCTTTTTAAATCCTCCCTTTATCAACCCTTGTGCATTTTTGAAAATGCATCTGAACCACTTTGTTAACCATACTAAGGACTACCAAGTCCCACTGTTGTCCTTGGTTAGATCATCCTCCAACCCACTTTTTCTTGATGGTTTTGCACGCAAGAAAATAACTATTTCTGCAAATCTACTCAACATGCCTACATTGACAGAAGCTCACACCACCATCCAACCTTCTACTGACCGACTCTTTGCATGGTTGTGATCTAATAATATAGTTCTACCAATACATACTTCACTTGTTCCATTTGGATCTTAGTACTTCTTAAAACCACATGGTTTTGAAGGCTACGTGATAATCTGCTTGGGCAGGCTTATTTTATTCAAAGTTTGAAATCAATTCTTGGTGAACTCAAACTAGATCAAGCTCAAAACTATATACCATGCTGATGTACATCACTTGGTCTAACCATCCATCCATCCCATGACCCAAGGGGAGATCTGAGCTCCAAGATCCAACAAGGTTTTGGTGGTATGAAAATAACATCACCCTAGATCCTCAATTCCTTGTTTTCCCATCTCATTCAAGTTGGACTTACAATTCCCAAGGTTGCAAATGCTTGCTACACCTTGTCTATATCATCTACCTTGTCATCAAGATTTATCAAAATTATCCATAATTATTATGGCTCCAAATCTAATTAATCTCTTTAATAGACCAAATCTCCAAAACTTCCTCCATAAAGGAAATTTTGGTTTTTGCCAAAACACTTCCCCAACTTTTGGATCAATTGAGGTCCACATATCATACCCCATCTTCCCACTTCAAAAATAAATATTTTTGAGGAGCCTTATTATTTATTTTTGCCCATTTTCTTAAATGGCTGAATTGGAATAATAATTATTTTAAATACTTTTACCTTCCAATAAATATTGGGAAAATTCCCCTAAGTGTGTATTCACATTTGGGACCTTATCACATCAAAAACTCAACTTTTCCAATTCAAAAATACCAAATAAATTGCTCGAAACCATTTCTGCACTACTTGAATAATTGATATAAAATGCATCTAGAATTCCTTGAAAAATCCCAAATAAATCTTGGAGGTGTATCCTAACCCTACCCATCTACCAACATCCTTACCTCAAGTGGTCAAGATCAAAAATCAAGATTTAACCTTTGATCATCCCTTATGGAAAATTGGGACATTTAACCTTTGTATATCAAAAACCAAACCCAAACACCACCAATCTTGCAAAGCAATGCCCCATAGCACCCACACCAATCTTGCAAAGCAATGCCCCATAGCACCCATCACTCATCTCTGGTCGTGATCACTATAGCATCACCCTGTAGAAGCTTGTCCTATAGTGCTTGGACACTACAGCATAACCTCATGTGGGTGTCTTGCCTTGCAAATCTCTTTACTCCCCTTGCAGCTACTGCACATTGCCCCTCTGCCCTATGCACGACCCTAGAGCACACCTCCCCACTCTCTCCACCGCCCTCCTCGTCCAATAGACAACCAGCAATCCCTCCCCAAGCCCTCATGGACCATGTCCATGGTGCACCCTCCCCTCTTGGTATTTAAGGCCAGAAGCCATCCCAGCCTCCCCCACAGCCCTCATTTCTATCCTCTGCTCCCCCACCCCCTTCTCCCTGGAGCCCCGAAGCTCCCTCTTGCTCTGCTGCTCGGGAGGAGAACATGAAAGCTCCTAAGATCCTTGCATGCACGTGAGCAGGTGGTGGGTCTAGGCATTCCCAGTCCCTTATCTCTCTCTGATCTGGTCTCCCTCTCTCTAAGTTGCATCTCCGCGTTCTTATTTTTGTCGCAGGGTCACCGGAGGCCACCGCCCAAGATCTTGGCCGAAGGGAAGCTCCTCCCGACAACCTGGGTTTCCCAGGCCCCAGCCCCGCTGCATGCGTCGCCAAGCACCTCTTAGGACCCCCGCGTCCCCTGGGTGACCTCCTCCTCGATCTGCAGGCCTTCCCGACGCTCCCCCAGTCCACTCCCGAACCAGCCAGCCGTACGGATCACGGCGACTCGGGGCCCGAGAAGAAACCTACCTCCGCCACCCATTAATCTGACCGCCGTGAGTCCCGCGTCACCTCCTCCGCTCCCCGTCGCCTCCCTGTGCCCCCAGATGAACTCCCTGCCGCTCCCAGACCGCTCGAGGGTTTCTCCTCCGTTGGGCCCAGCCGAAGGAGGACGATGATCCCGCGCCATTGGATCGCACTCTATCCGACGGACGACGGCTGGGCATAACCCTTCGGCGCCCTCTCTCTATGATGTGCGGGTCCCGCCAGGAGAGAATCGAAACCTTCTCCTGCATGCCGCCTGCCCGGTTGGGCCGCCCTTCTGCCTCCCGTCCCAGCAACCCGCAGATATCAGCCAGCCAGCCCTGCCCATTTTCTTTTGGCATTTCCTTTCTAGACCTTTTATTAGCCAGCTACTTTAAATAGATATGAAAATGTAAAATACAATTTTTGTCCATAGCACAATTTTCCCAAGTGCCTTGGTATGTTTTGCATCATGCAGAACTAATCCCTTGCCAAATCTAATTTTCATTATTTAATGGCATTTTATGTCCCAACAGGTGTCCTTTGCACTCAATAATTTCCTTAGTGAGTTTATTTGACCCAAATTGAGTAAATCCAACTCCCCTAGGGAGAAGTTGACAATATCTAGTAACTAGCATTGGTCTCCTGCCAAGTGGGGCTATGAACCACCTTTAGAAAAAATAACAAAAACACTTTGTATCCGCCTTTAGAAAATTACCTGGGTCAAACCAAGGTGGGTATTGACCCCACTAAAACTCACACTGACGTGGTACACCAATACCTATCACAACACAGGAGCTCATAATTTATTGAGCTTCAGAGGAATTTTAATGATTTAAACAATTTTGTTTATAGTATTATCACTAGATAAATCACTACAGTAGCTCTACAACTCAAAAAAGGTTGATTCCAATTTCCACAGAAAGGTATTCTAAATACCTACCATGTCCTTGGAATCAAATCAAATGCTTCTGTAGATTAACTATGGTGAAAAAGACAAAACAGCTAGAAAACTGCCTTTGGGAATTGCCTGAGGGCATTCTGGTAATTCTTTTGACTTTATTCCAACTCTCAGTGAATAAGTACACCAAACCCTACACAACCACCCAAGGAAATAATTTTTGGAGCTCCAGAACTTTTCTGGTGAATTATTTCCTAAAGCTAGAGCCTTTATCAGTAGAAAATCCATAAGAAATTAAAGAAAAGTGATAAAATCATGAAACCACTTTTGTTGGTCTTGCTTTCATAAAACCTACCTGATGGTATCATCTTTGCATATTGATATCATACAGACCCAAGCCTAGTTCTCAATCCCCTTAATAGGTGGTTTTTGGATAAAGAAATCATAAAACAAAGACCACAAGGGCAATTAAACTAATTCCAGTTACAACCAACTCAATGTACCAAAACCTACTGAATTTGGGTAATGGGTGGTATGTTTGCCTACTGTATTGTATTGATGTTTGTATGTCTGGGTTGATTGTGTCATTTTTTTGCTTGCATGTGATCCATATCGACGATAGATGCGATTATATCGGAGATCGGAAGAAGTTGCATATTATTATTGGTTATTATGGTTATCTAAGAAGAAGTCCAGGGACATATGCCATATTACTGATCTCAGGCAAGCTACCTTCCTGCTCATAAGCCTTGTCGTACTGTTTTACTTATGCATGTTCTATCTCCTGTTTTTTTTTAAAACTGCACTGTTTTACTATATGTTGATGTATATATGGTAGTGGTTTGGCTCCTCCGAACTATTACACTTTTGTACTATTAAGTACAACCCCCTTGATGACACCTACTTGTCCCTAGTATGGTAGATGGTGTAACAACCATACCGTTTGGAGACCCCGTTTTAGCCGAAGCAAAACTAGAGGATGGGAAGACCCCCGACAAAGTTTTTACCAAATGTTTTATGATAAAACCTTGGTGAGGTGGGACCTCCCAAGAGATGTTGAGAAAGAACAAGGTTTTGTTTTACAAAATGATGAAGGAAAGCTGGAGGAAAAAGGTTTATGAAAACGCACCCGGTTCTTTGCAGTTTTGCTAGAACAATTAACCCGTGCAACCACATTACTCTAGAATGGGACAGGGCTGGATTTGATGTTTGTCTATTCTGGTATAAGCTGCCTCGCAACTACTATAGGGTATCGCGATCCCCGAAGGCTGGGCCTTCTCCCATAAAGGTCCATGTGGGACATCTACCTGGAGAAGGAACGAACTGTCTGCGGGCAGCCAGGCGTTACTATGAGCCCCTCATTGAAAGCGCACACTCGAGAAGTGGAAAAAGCGCTCCGATTGGTCCTCGGTATACGACGTCCTGGTTTTGAGGGGAGTAACACTCATAGGGTAGGCACTTATATTAGAGTGGGCATCCAGAGAGTCTTGATCGGTTACTCGACCCACGATCGGTGTAGATCAGGGTAGGGTACCCGGATGATGTGGGTAAAGTGTGCAACCTCTACAGAGTGTAAATCTATTCGAATAGCCGTGTCCAAGGTCATGGACGGTTGGGAAGGTTGCTGTAGAGCGGTGCTGGTTTTGTTTCCAATAAGGATTTCGGCAAAAGAAATGGCTTTGGAAATGTTTTGACCATGGGATGGTCGTAAAGGAGAAAGGATTTTGACCATGGGATGGTCGGAAGGAGGAGAAAGGAATTTGGTCATGGGATGACCTGAAGACGGGAACAAATGGGTACCCCAATCCTAGTGTTTACAAAACTTTTCAAAAAGGTTTCCAAAATGGTTACAAAGGTTTTGAGAAACTAATTGAGAAAAGAACCTCTCTTGGAGCCCACCCACTACCACAGCCATAATGCATATCGTGTTGTTATTATTGTTATCTTAAGGTGGTTTGCGAGTACATTCAAAGTACTCACCAGCATTGTCCCTGGCTATTAACTTGGTTAGATATGAAGAAGAGGATGAAGTTGACGGCTAAGCAAGCTAGGACGTTCTCATAGTCTGTTGCCTGTAGGTTAAGGCATGGCTCGAGCTCTACGCTAAATGAAGTTCCGTTGATGTTGATCGATGTAGCCATACTGGTAAATAAGGTATGACATGTATAAGCTATGTATTGTATGTTTACTTTATGTGCCACGACTAACTGATCATGGGATCGTGGTTGTATGCATAACAGGGATTCTCGGAGGATTAATCCGGGGCCTCACGCAAGGAATAGTTGGAATCCCTGGATCTCCAAGTTCTTTGGAACCTTACCATTAAAGGAATAATTAGCAAACAAAGTAGAAATTTCTTCATTAGGGATCTTCCTTTTATTCGAGACAATATGCTTCATATACTTTGAATAAGGAGGCAATTTAATAGCATTAGTTGATGACCCACAAGTATAGGGGGTGTATCACAGTATTTTCGATAAGTAAGAGTGTCGAACCCAATGAGGAGCAGAAGGTGCTGGCTAGTGGTATGGATCAGGAATTCTCTGCAAATACTTAGCAAACGGATTTTTAGGGGTTTTTGATAAAGCAAGTAAACAAAGTACGAGTAAATAAAAGACAGTAAGAATGAATGCAGCAAGTGGCCCAATCCTTTATATAGCAAAGGACAAGCCGGTTGTGTTTCTATAGATGACCAAACGTTCTCGAGGACACATGGGAAGACTATCAAGTGCTTTTGCTTCATATAGTCGATTAATCTTCTCTAGCTTGCTAAGTGTTGTGTGGGTGAACCTGTGCTAATGTACCTCCCCATCCAAGACTAAATACATACTTGTGATTAAACCCCCTTTCAAACATCCGTAAGTACAAGAAAGTAATTAAGGTAGAAACCTAACCACAACTTTAAACTCTAGGACCCTTACGTCCCTTATGCAATGGTTTCCTAACGGGGCTTCAGGTTTCTGTCACTCCGGCAACCCCTACGATTAGTAGCCAAATACACAATGCATTCCCCTAGGCCCTTATAGGTGAAGTGTCATGTAGTCGACGTTCACATGACACCACTAGAAGAAGTACACCATAACTTAAATAACAATCTATTGAATCTTTCTCAACGCAACTCCACTACTAACAACAAGACTTCTCCCATGACCTCAAGAACAAAATGAACTACTCACAAGACATCATATGGATCATGATCAGAGATGGAATAATAATGTATAAAAATCTGAACATAAACAATGATTCAATGGTTCACTCAATAGCATCAACTGCAAAGAGTAATCAACAATGGGAAAGTTTCCCCTATGAACTATGCAAGATTCAATGCAATTGTTACAGCAATATGGAGATGGTGATGAGGGTGCTGATGGTGATGCTGGTGGTGATGATGATGATGATGATCCCGATGAAGTCCAGCTTGATGGTGGTGTTGATGGCGACGATCTCCCCTCTCCGGGAAGGAATTCCCCCAGCAGAAATCTGTCAGCCGGAGAGATCTTTCTCTCTTGGTGTTTTCCGCCCCGTAGAGGCGGCGGAATCTTTCTGTGGTCGCTCTCCGAGTCTTAGGGTTTCGGGAGGTTGATATACGCCAGAGGAGAGAGGCTGGAGTGGGCCAGGGCGGCCACACCACTCCCTGGCGCGGCCTAGGCTTGCCCGCGCCATGGGATGGTGTGGGCCCACTGTGGCCCACCTCCACTCCATCTTCTGGCATCCCGAGTCTTCTGGAAAAATAAGATTTTCCGTATATTTTCCCGGATTTTATGATCTTCATGAATTTTGCCTCCAAACAGCACATTTTCCATCAGAATCCTGACTGCAGCGGTCCATGCTCCAAAAGTCATCAACCATGCAAAAATAGATGAAATAACATAAGTATCACCTCTATATACTAAATATATCGATGAATAATAGTGGATTAATACATAGAATAGTGATGCAAAATGGACGTATCAACTCCCCCAAGCTTAGACTTCGCTTGTCCCCAAGCGAAACTGAGCTCAATAAACATGACCTCAGGTTTATGGAGTGAAGAGTCGATAAAAAGATACGAACAAGAAGCATCACAATCATCAAATACATAGATCATAATAGAAAACAACTCACTATTATATAACTCAACTTGCAATGAGTAAAGGAAACACAATAAAGATACATAAAGTGAATCATAATTGGTAATGGAAAACTTAGCTCTTGGTCGAAGAATAGTTGATAATTTTCTGGAGTTCACAAATAGCTGGTTTTCAAACAAAGCTTTCAAAGTAGTAAACTTCAAGATAAGAGCAATGTGCAAAACAAGGAACATAAGAAACATGAATGCATAAATCACCATATGAATGAATGAAACACATCAACTCAAAATACTTGCTGAGATAGAAGGGAGTAGGTTTACTGACTCAATTACAAAGTAAAAGAAAGGGCCCTTCAAAGAGGGAAGCAGGGATTGCAAGTCTCATAAAGGGCTCCCAAAAATTATGATACTTACTAGCTTTCAGCTCTCATTGCCCCTATCATAGGCATATTTAGGTGATTAAGGTTAAAGTGAGGTCCAATCTGAGTTATATGCTTGACAGACTATAAACTGGAAATCCCAAGTCCCTTGAGTACGATGGTCGCTCCTCATGCTACTCAACTTTAGTTACTGGTAAGTTCTTGTCAACGTAAGTATGCGCGTATCATTGAGAACCGCCAACGGGGTACCCCTTGCCCGATGATATGGAAGAATCCCCATATCAAAATGACAAGGCAAGCAGACAATGAGTATCTCAGCAATCTTCTTATTTACCATGGGAAAATGGTGCTTTTTTCTCTATTTCCTCTTTTCATATTGTCTCTTTTTTTTCTTTTTCTCAATAGCTATCTCTCTCTTTTTTTATAAGAAGAATGCTTCATAGATATCATTATGGTTCGCTGCAGGTTTCCACCATGTCAGCATGGATTAGACCAGCGGCCCAGGCGTTTCTCTAACACACATACATAACTCCATGGACTTACCAGCTCCCCTTTTATTTCACACCGACGACATCCGCAAACAAAAGAGCAAGGTATCAACTGGATATATATTTACAAGTGTTGAAAGCGTTCCCCATGACAGCATGGTTCTGCTAATCCCCAGCCTATAATTTTCAAGCATATAACTTTCATGAAGAGTTCACAATGGTGCAGGTTTATTAAGTGCAAGAAAGTAAGGTGTGCCATCAAGTTCGTGAGAGCTTTAATCACTAATTTTCACATAACAAGTTTAATTTGGGAGGTAGATAAAACAGGAATTTACTTGGAATAGCAATAATGCTACTAGGTAGGTATGGTGGACACAAATGGCAAAGGTTTTGGTTTAAAGGAGATGGATGCACGAGAAGAATACCCTCTTAGTACAGGTTTTTGGCTAGCAAGGCTGGGTAGCAAGTATAAGAGTTGAAGGAAGCAACCAAACATACAAGTGATAAAGACAAACATGCAATCTTCCTTGGAAGCACAAAAGATCTTAACTAGAGAATACTAGACTTATGAGCAAATCAAGAAAGAAAGATGATGAAATTATTTTTTCTAGGGCACTTCTATCTTTTTCATTCAACTCTCAAAAAGGTGTTGCTACTGACCGAGCCAAGTTTGCCAAAACCAACTAAAATTAACTCAATAATCCCAAACTGCTACCAATACTAACAGCAAGATCAATCATATAACCATGAATTGAAAACTAACATAAGCTATGCAAAAGGGTGAATGATAGAACTTCTCATTAATATTCCATAACGGAAACTCACACTAAGGGATACATATCTAACGAGAGAGGGGACACTTCCATAATGCAAACCATACTACATAATAACTCCTCTATTCATGATATGACTCTACTAATAAGATAAAAAGATAGAAGATAGTGATATGATACTGCGGCACTCCCCCAAGCTTGGAACAAACCAAGGGGATGCCAAACCTGATGATGAATTACTCCTTTGGTGGTGGTGGTATCCTCTTGATGAGCTCCTTGATCATATTCCCAAAGTCCTCAATCTCGAAGGTGAGATTACGAATCAATTGTGAATTTTGCTCAATGCGGCTCATGATCATGTCATGTTGAGAATTCCAGCTCTTGCTATTCTTTCCCCACTCTTCCTCCTTGGAGTCTTCTTTTCCTGCATGGTTATGAGCAAAGGTATGGAAGGTACTCTTGGTGTTTGGAGAAGGTGTCCTTGGTGCCAAACAATGATGAGGAGCTTTCCCCCAGTCTGCATCTATGTAGTCCTTCTGATCCTGGCAGGGTTCGCCACCACTCCAATGCTTGCAATGGTAGTGCCGGTGTGTTTTGCCTCCTCTTCACCTTCACTCTTGATCTCTTTCTCCTTCCCGGGGTCTTGGAGGTCTTCCTCCATCGGCTCCTTCCCTTTATCCTTGGCGGACACCATTGTGCTTCTGAGATTTCAGAGAGTATGTCCTGACAGAAACAGATCGAAACAGAAACACGACGAAAACACGATATACGAACCTCGGAGGATCCAGTGGGTTATATATTACGAAGTTTCATATTAAAAGGAAGGTACTGGGAGAAAACGGGTCGGAGGCGGAGTCCGGAGTGGCCACACCATCTGGTGGCGCGGCCAGGGGTGGGCCCGTGCCATGGGATGGTGTGAGCCACCCTGGCTCTGGTTCCATCCCTTTTTCGCTTCGTAGCTTTCCTTATTGACTGAAAACTGCAAAAATATAGTTGGATTGTATTTTCGCGGAACTTTTCTTACCAGAACTGTTACCTAGTTGGAAACGGACTCTGCAGGTCTCTGAATTTGGTCCTCAATGAATTTCCCTAGAGTTATAACTTGGATATCATCGATATCTTCATCTTCATGCACTTATTACTTGAGTCATAAAACCCTTCTCTTCCTTATTACACCATTGTCTCCACTTCCTGGAAATTTCTTTCACACAAAACTTCACACAGTTCTCATTAGCAACATTAGTATAAGTGAAGTGATAAAACCTTTTGAGTCCAACTTCAACTGAAAACAATTAAAACAAAATCTACTGTAGCAATTCCTTCCAAAAGCCCAAGAAGAATTAGAAAAGGAATTCGAATAAAGAAGCAAATGCAATATTGGCAAAATCTGTCAAAACAGACCAGCAGGTAAAGATCAATTTTTTCGAAAATCGTCTGTTGCTCAAATCAAAAAGTGCAAAACTAACTAAAGTTAAATAACAACCTGGGTCAGAAGCACAAAAAATTACAGCGCAATCCGACATACAGAGATCTCTCACGAATTTTTACGGTGAAGCACAAAAATCTGTTTCGGGACAACAACTTACCCAAATCTTACTTCTCTCTCATTAGAGGTTGATCTTGGCACAAAAACCAAAAAAAACGGATAAGGAGTGGTTATTACCGAAGTAATAACTTCCAAGACTCAAAGAAACAAAAACAAACAAAAAGCAAAAACAAATTGGGCTGTCTCCCATAAAGCTCTTTCTTTATAGCCATTAAGATGGGCATGATAATTTTGAAGAAGCTCACATAGGGATATGAATTGAAGTGAAAGAGAGCAATAAGAAGCAAAAACACAAACACATTTAAGTCTAACCCACTTCCTATGCAAGGGGATTTTGTAAGCAAACAAGTTATTGAAACCAGAGGCAACTTGCATAAGAAGGCAAAAGAAGTGCAACATAAAAACTTTCAGCATAAAACGAGGAAACTTGATATTATTGAGATGCATAAGAACACTTTTCCCTCTTTCATAGTAACTTTCAGTATCATGCATAAACTTAACAATATAGCTATCACAAGTACCATCATAGCACTGATCACTTATTCTAACAGAAAACACAGGAATACTAGCTCTCATAACCCTACTATGTGAAACAATATTAGAGGCATCCTTACAAAGGATAGGGTATCCCTCTTCCTCATACTTAGTGACAAAGTCTTTCACATTTGCTACAATAGGTTCATCAACCATTTGTTCATCAGGTTCAACAGCTTTATTCATACTTTCATCTACCATACTAGCCATCATAGAATGTTCCTTTACTCTAACTGGAAAATGCATTTTCTCAATATAAGGTTCAGGTAAAACATGATTAGCAGTATAAACTTCAGTATTTCTTGCAGGAGCACTCTTAGCAATATCTTTATAAGGTTCATGATACTTATTCCACTTCCTTTTAGGCACTTCAATATAGGAAGCAAAAGCCTTAAAATAAGAAGCAATAGCTTGAGAGTCTAGACCATAAGCATTTTTAATATTTTGAAAGTCATCAGTTCCCATAAAAGATTCGATGCATTCATAATCATAATCTATACCTGACTTTCTACCTTTGTCATTCTCCCAAGCTTCAGCATTGTCTTGAATACGATCCAGAAGGTCCCATTTAACTTCTTCTTCCATACGAGTGAATGATCCAGCACAAGAAGCATCCAATAAATCCTTGTCACGTAGAGGGAGCCTTGCATAAAAGTTGTTGATAATAATATTATTGGGGAGCTCATGAATGGGACATTTGAGCATTAGTAACTTCAATCTCCCCCAAGCTTGAGTTGTACTCTCTCCATCAAGAGGCCAAAAGTTGTATATTTGAGTCCGATCTTTATGAATATCACTAGGAGGATAAAACTTTGAATAAAAGAGCGGCACTATTTCCTCCCATTCCAGAGCTTGACCATTCTTCAGCAGCTTATACCATTCCTCAGCTCTTCCTTTCAGTGATATTGAGAATAACTTCTTCTTAACTTGATCTGTAGTAATACCTGCACACTTGAACAACCCGCATAATTCGTGTATAAAGAGTAAATGATCAACGGGATGGACAGTTCCAGCCCCAACATAGTAGTTATCCATAACACGGTCAATAATTCTTGTAGGTATTTTGAAAACATCATTCTCAGCGGGTGGTGGCTTATCTACTACCTTAGCAGTGGTAGTAGCATTACCAAATAAGAAACTCAGCGAATTATCCATAACGAAAATAAAGCAACTAGCAGAAGTAAACAATACTCACAGTAGAAGTTTCCTTTACCAGTTCCACTCTCCAATAGCGCTTCACTCCCCGGCAACGGCGCCAGAAAATAGTCTTGATGACCCACAAGTATAGGGGGTGTATCGTAGTATTTTCGATAAGTAAGAGTGTCGAACCCAACGAGGAGCAGAGGTGTTGGCTAGTGGTATGGATCAGGAATTCTCTGCAAATACTTAGCAAACAGATTTTTAGGGGTTTTCGATAAAGCAAGTAAACAAAGTACGAGTAAATAAAAGACAGTAAGAATGAATGCAGCAAGTGGCCCAATCCTTTATGCAGCAAAGGACAAGCCGATTGTGTTTCTACAGATGACCAAACGTTCTCGAGGACACATGGAAAGACTGTCAAGTGCTTTCGCTTCATATAGTCGATTAATCTTCTCTAGCTTGCTAAGTGTTGTGTGGGTGAACCTATGCTAATGTACCTCCCCATCCAAGACTTAATACATACTTGTGATTAAACCCCCTTGCAAACATCCGTAAGTACAAGAAAGTAATTAAGGTAGAAACCTAACCATAGCTTTAAACTCTAAGACCCTTACGTCCCTTGTGCAATGGTTTCCTAACGGGGGTTCAGGTTTCTGTCACTCCGATAACCCCTACGATTGGTAGCCAAATACACAAAGCATTCCCCTAGGCCCTTATAGGTGAAGTGTCATGTAGTCGACGTTCACATGACACCACTAGAAGAAGTACACCACAACTTAAATAACAATCTATTGAATCTTTCTCAACGCTCCACTACTAACAACAAGACTTCTCCCATGTCCTTAACAACAAAACGAACTACTCACAAGAAATCATATGGATCATGATCAGAGATGGAATAATGATGTATAACAATCTGGACATAAACAATAATTCAATGGTTCACTCAATAGCATCAACTGCAAAGAGTAATCAACACCGAGAAAGTTTCCCCTATGAACTATGCAAGATTCAACGCAATTGTTACAGCAATATGGAGATGGTGATGAGGGTGCTGATGGTGATGATGGTGGTGGTGATGATGATGATGATACCGATGAAGTCCAACTTGATGGCGGTTTTGATGGCGACGATCTCCCCTCTCCGGGAAGGAATTCCACCTACAGAAATCTGTCTGCCGGAGAGATCTTTCTCTCTCGGTGTTTTCCGCCCCGCAGAGGCGGCGGAATCTTTCTGTGGTCGCTCTCCGAGTCTTAGGGTTTCGGGAGGTTGATATACGCCAGAGGAGAGATGCTGGAGTGGGCCAGGGCGGCCACACCACTCCCTAGCGTGGCCTAGGCTTGCCCGCTCCATGGGGTGGTGTGGGCCCCCTGTGGCCCACCTCCACTCCACCTTCTGACATCCTGAGTCTTCTGGAAAAATAAGATTTTCCGTATATTTTCCTGGATTTTCTGATCTTCGCGAATTTTTCCTCCAAACAACACCTTTTCCATCAGATTCCTGACTGCAGCGGTCCATGCTCCAATAGTCATCAACCATGCAAAAATAGATGAAATAACATAAGTATCACCTCTCAATATGAAATATATCAATGAATAATAGTGAATTAATAGATAGAATAGTGATGCAAAATGGACGTATCATCAGTCAAAGGAATTTGCAAGAATAAAGGTTTCATCCCCTCACAAAACTTATTATAGTGTTCATCTTCCTTTGACTTGTGTTTCTTATCAGGGAAAGGCATAGGTTTTTAAGGCTCTCTTTCACTACCATGTTTCTTAGCAACAAAATCTTCTTTAGTGTATTTAGTATTCTTAGTGTGCCTTTCAGGTTCTTCTTCAACTTTTTCTTTATCAGGGACATCATTTTCTTCATTACCACTTTCATTTTTAGCATCAGAGACATATATACTATTAGGTTCTTTAGCAGGTTCAGAGGGTTCTACATTAGTTTTACGTTTCTTCTTTCTTTTCTTAGGTAGTACCACTATTTTCAACTCGTTGAGAATCCTGCTCAATTCTTTTAGGATGCCCCTTAGCATATAGAGGATCCTGGGTAGCAGCACCACTTCTAGTTCTAATTTCATAAGCATGTTTTTTTAGCAGCATTAATTAGCAAGTCTTTTTGTACCTTAATAAGCTGATCAATTTGAGTTTGAACCATTTGAAAATGTTTAACAAGCATTTTCACATCATTAGAGGTTATTTCCACAATATATTTTAACTCAACAATATCTCTAGAGTTGTCCATTAAATGATTTTGCACCCTTTTATTAAAATTATCTTGCTTAACAATAAAAATATTGAATTCTTCTAAGCATTGATCAGGAGGTTTAGAGTAAGGGATATCACCTTCATCAAAGTGCTGGAGAGAGTGTACCTCAATAGTGGATGAGTGGGGGATAGGCTTACATGATTCTTCTATAGGATGTAAATTCTTGACATCTGCATCTTTTATTCCCTTCTCCTTAAGACATTTCTTAGCTTCCTTCATCACTTCATCATTTAGTTCCATAAATCCCCTCTTCTTTGATGTTGGTATAGGCGAGTGATAGTTGGTTCATGTATAATTGTTTCAGGTATAGCTGGTTCAGGAGGAGTCCAATCTTCATAATTCGTGCTTATTTTAGCCATTAATTCCTCAGCTTCCTTGGGAGTCCTATTCCTGAAAACACAATGAGCACAACTATCCAGGTATGTCCTAGCTTCTTTAGTTAGTCCATTATAAAATATATCAAGAAGCTCATTCTTAGGTAATGGACATCCAGCCTGTGCATGAATCAAAGCACAAAACCTTGCCCATGATTCAGGCAATATCTCTTTTTCTCCCTGTTTAAAATCAAAAAGTTCCTGCAAAATAGCATGTCTAGCACTAGGACGAAAATATTTCTGTGGGAAAGTACTAATCAAGCAACCAGGGCTATCAATAGATCCAGGAGGTAAATTATTAAACCAAGTTTTAGCTTCTCCTTTCAGTGAAAAAGGGAAAATTTTAGCAACAAAGTAGGTGCGCATCTTAATATCATCAGAAAATAGGCCAGTCATGGTAGAAAGCTCAGACATAGTAGGTGCGCACTTTCCTTCTTAGTCCCACAAAAAGGTTCTTTCTCAACAATAGCTATGTAGGATAGATCAAGAGAGAAATCATAATCCTTATCTTTAATGTTTATGGGAGATGCAGCAAACTTAGCATTAGGTGACAATTTGGGTTTAATAGTACGCCTCTCAAGGAGACTCTTAGCAGCACTCCTATCATGGGTGTTTTGACATTCTTCAATAAATTCATTGGTCATCTCAATATAACCGTCTTAAATATCATAGCTCTCTCTAGACTCAGGTGAACTAACAGGTGTAGTAGTGTCTTCATTAGGAGTTTTAGTATTTCCAGCTATAGTTCTAGCAATCGTAGCATCTAGGAAAGGACCTAAAGAACCACTCTTATCAAGCACACTAGAAGCAGCATCATAAGTATCAGAAGTTTCAGATTCAGCAGTAGTAGTAGTGTGTGTAGCATGTGTATGTGGTGGTGTAAGGAACTTACTCATAACGGATGGTGAATCAAAAGCAACATAGGTGTTTAGAACCGTACCTCTTCTTGTAGTGGATGGTAAAATAGGAACTTTGCCATCACGAGACTTACCCATGATGGATGGATGGCGGCGAACAATAGTGATTCCAAGTGGACTTGATAAATAAAGCTATGCTCCCTAGCAACGGTGCCAAAAAATAGTCTTGATGACCCACAAGTATAGGGGGTGTATCGTAGTATGTTTTAGGGAAGTGAAACCCAATTTATTGATTCGACACAAGGGGAGCCAAAGAATATTTATAAGCCTTAACAACTGAGTTGTCAATTCAGCTGCACCTGGAAACAATCTTGCTCATAGCAGTTTATCAGTAGCAACAGTTTTGTAATAGCAATAGCAAAGTAACATCAGTAGTAAAAGTAAAGACAGTAGTAACAATTGCAGTAAACAGTAGGAATAGAGTGTGGTAGGCACAGGGATGGATGGACGTGTGTTGCATGGACAAGACAATTCATGTAACAATCAGAACATAGGGCATTTGTAGATAAATAAGATAAAGCATCCAAGTACTAGATAATCATAGGCATGTGTTCCATATATAGTCATACGTGCTTGCAATGAGAACTTGCACAACATCTTTTGTCCTGCTAGCCCATTTGTAGCGGGGCCTCAAGGGAACTACTAGCAATTAAGGTGCTCCTTTTAATATAGCAACGGAGGAAAGCATTAACACTCTGTGAACACATGTGATCCTCACGTCAAGGCCATTCCCTCCGGTTATCCCGATTGCTGTCACTTCGAGGCTATTGGTTCCGGACAACAACGTGTGTATACAACTTGCAGGTAAGACCATAAACAATACTATCATAATGAATCAATAACATGTTCAGATCTGAAATCATGGCACTTGGGCCCTAGTGACAGGCATTAAGCATAACAAGTTGCAACAAAGTCAAAAAGCACTAATAATAGATACTAGGCACCATGCCCTAACAATCTGATGCCATTACATGAACAATCTCATCCAATCGCGACTAGCCCCATAGCCTACAGCGGGGGATTACTCACTCATAGATGGGGGAAATATGGATGGTCAATGGAGAAGCGATGGTGATGATGATGGCGATGATCTCCTCCAATTCCCCGTCCCGGCAGGGTGCCAGGACAGAGTTTCTAGTTCCGAATCATGGAATCTGGTGGTGGCGGCGGAGCGGTTCTAGAAAATGTTGAACCCCCTTGGTTTTTAGGTCAAGAGGCAACTTATAGGCGAAGAGGGAGGCTGAGGGGCAGCCGAGGTGGCCACACCACCCCCTAGGCATGGCCTAGCCTGGCCCGCGCGGCCAGGTGGTGTGGGCCCCTCGTGGCCCTACTCTGTCTCGTCTTCTGGCTCTATGAGTCTTCTGGTGAAATAGGATTTTTGGCATATTTTCTGGGATTTTTCCTGAAAGTTGATTTTCTGCACAAAAACTAGACACCAAGGTAATTCTCCTGAAATTAGCGTCAGTCCGTGTTAGTTGCATCCAATTCACACAAGTTTAGAGGAAAAACTATAGCAAAAGTGTTTGGGAAAGTAGATACATTTTGGACGTATCAGTCAAACCTCACCAAGATTTTATCATAAAACTCTTTGTAAAACTTTTTTGGGGTCTTCCCATCCTATAGCTTTGCTTCAGCTAAAACAGGGTCTCCAAAGGGTTATGGTGTTATACACCATCTACCATTCTAGGGACAAATAGGTGTCGTCAAGGGGGTGTACTTAGTAGTACAAATGTGTAATGGTTTGGAGGAGCCAAGCCACTACCAGGTATAGATCATCATATAATAAACAAAGCATTTTTCATAAAACAGTAGGTAAAACATGTATAAGTAAAACAATGGGATAAGGCTTATGAGAAAGAAGGGGGCTTGCCTATAATCAGCAATCTGGCAATATATGTCCTTGGACTTCTTCTGAGAATACCATAATAATTAAATAATAGCCACTTCTTCCGGTCTTCGATATAATCACAGCTATCATCGTCAGAGGTAGCACAGGCAAGAAAACAAGGCCACAATCAACACAAGGCATACAAGCATCTTTAAATACAGCTAACAAACATACCTTTAGGATTTACTTGCCAAATACCACCTAATGAAGGGGTTTTGAATAAGACTTGGGTTTTGGTGATATAAGTCTACAAAAATGATATAAATATATAGGTATTGATATAAAAAGGCCAACAAAAGTGGTTTCATGATTTTATCAATTTTCCTTAATTAGTTATGAATTTTCTAGTGAAATAATCCTAGTTTTGGTTAATAAATCACTATAAAAGATTTGTAGCTCAATAAATTTGTAATCAGAGTATATTGCATAACTTTGAGTTTGTTATTTTTGAGAGTTGGAAACACCTCAAAATAATTACCAGAATGCCCTTGGGAAATTCCCAAAGTCAGCTATGTAGTCTATTTGTCTTTTTAACCAGATTTACTTAACAGGTCCAAAAGGTATGAGACTAAGGTCATTGGATAGTCACTTAAAATACCTTCTAGTAGAAATTGGAATCACTATTTTTTGGAGTTGCTAAGCTTCTGAAATGATTTATCTAGTGAATATACCACATACAGAAGTATTTAATTCATTAAAATTCAACATAGGATCAATAAATAGTGTTCTCCTGGGTTGTTATAGGTACCAAAGTACCACATCACAAAGAGTTGGAATTAGGTCATTCCAACCTTTGGTTGGACCTGGAGAATTTCCTAAAGGCTGAAATGGCTTGCTTTTGTTATTTTTACTACAGGAAAACCACACCTCCAATTGGCATGGGGCCAAGTCCAGTGGGTGAGCACTTCAATTAAACTCCAGAGAGTGTTGGATTTACTTCATTTATATAAGTGGAAGTCTCTGGGAAATTTATTTACAGGAATTAAACCAAACGTGTAATTTTCATGTCAAAAGTTGGATCTGGGCAAAATGGGGTGTTTTCCATTTTCATTTTGAATTAAACCAAACGTGTAATTTTCTGGATCTGGGAAAAAGGATTAAAGGAAAAAGTGTAGCAGAAGGGGGGCTAAGCCAGCTTGGCACGGTTGTGGTCCATGGCCGAGATTGGTCGGCCCAACTAGAGGAGGCAGCACACGGGAGGGATTCAAATCCCGGCGGGCCGGTCCCGCCTATCTGTGACGAGACGGGAAGAAGGGGTACCGTCCACGGTGGGCCGTTCGATTAGAAACGGGTCGACGGTGTGGGGTCGTCGTCCTTCTCTCGACGCGCACAGGCAAGGGGAAACCCTAGGTGGCGGCGGGATTGCTGGGGAGCTCACCTGAGCATCGGCGGCGATGGTGGGGTGGCGGGGCCAATGCAGAAGACGACGCCGACTTCGGAGAGGGGCAGCATCTTGGGTTTCCGTGTCTGGATGTGCCTCGCGCGGTCATGATCGAGACCGTGCCTCGCTGGAGCTCGACGGCAATGGTTGTGGAGCATCTCCTGAGCAAGAAGGAGAGGGGTATTAGAAGCAGACAATCTAGGGGATCTCATCTAGGTTGCATATGGGAAGAGGGAAGAAGGGGAGAGAGCACACGACTTATTTCTTGAGGCAGCACCAAGAGAGGGAGAGATCTTCTTCTCCTGGGCGAGCTAGTGTAAGGGAGGAGATCTGGGGCTAGGGTATGGTAGATCAGGGGGAGAGGAGTCCGAGAAGGCCACATGCAAGTGGAGGGGAGCAAGGGAGAAGGCACCTCGAGCTCGAGCTCAATAATTTCTAACAAGCCTTCCTTCTCTCCTCTCATGCAGGACAGAGCAGGGGAGGGAGAGGGGTGCCTGGGAGTGGTAAGTGGAGTGATAAGGAGCAAATGAGCCGAAGGAGAGGTGCTGGGGTGGCTGTTTTCCTTATAATACAAGGGGAGGAGGTGTATGGTGGACATGGCCTATGGAGGAGCTAGCGCAGGTCCAGGGGCTTCTCATTGGTTGCCATGGGCACTAGAGAGGGCACTGGGGTCATGCAGGGGACAGAGAGAGAAGTGGGTGGCTGCTGCAACAAGTTTTTAATAGCTATGCCATGTGGTGCTTGTCTCTCTCTCTTTCTACTCTCATACAAGAAAATAGGACAAGGAGGAGGGGCGGTGCTATAGTGTGGCTATAGTGTAGCTCGACCAGAGAGAGTGCTAGGTCTGTGGTGAGCAAGGGAGTAGTTGGTGGGGGTTTTCGTGGTGATTAACTCAAGTCTTGATCATAGTTGTGGAAATTGTCATTGTAATGATCATGAATGAAGGTTCTAATATTTGATCCTGGAAAGTTGAGATAAAGAAGCTGGTAGATAGGTATGGCCAGGGGGCTTCACCATAATTTATTTGGGATTTATTTGATCAGTTTAGATCACTTTTATATCCATTATCCAAATATTGCTGAAATGGTTTTTATGATTTGATTTGATATTTTTGAATTGGACCAGGTGTGTTTTTGGTTTGAGATGGTCCCAAATAGTATTTCATACTTTGGAGAATTTTCCCAAGATTATTGGTGCATAAAAGTATTTTAAATATTTATTTTATCATTTCTGCCTATTAAGAAAATATGCAAAAAGAATTATTAAAACTCTCCAAAAATATTTATTTTTGAAGTGGGAGGATAGAGTACGATATATATGCCTCAAATGTGCTTAAAGTTAGGCAAATGTTTTGGAGAAAAACAATCTTTCTTTCATAGATTAAGTTTTGAAGGTTTTGTCCATTAAAGGGATTAAATAGGTTTTTTTGTAACACCCCAGGTTTTCCATACCCAGCGGTGCTACCACATGGTCTAAATAATACCAAGTATGGGAAAAATTCTAAGTTTGGACAGCACCTCCTTCATTTATAAAGCATCCACGACAGGTAGTTTACAGAAAGATCTATGAATAATATGAACATAGATCTCATAAACAAAGGCGCAGCTTATAGTTCATAAATCTGCTATATATAAATATGGATCCGAGCGACCAAAGTCTCACGCTATGAGAATTCCAGACGATACAAATAGATGGCTAGGATAGTTTTTATGATTGTTCACTAAGCATGGTGTAGAAATATGTGATCAAGTGATGAGATACTCGTGCTACACCCATCTCCCATGCATATGTCATTTACTTTGTACTTGAAAACCAAATGAAATGCAAGAATGAGTATAGAAATACTCAGCAAGTATAATTGGAACCATAAGAACAATGACGACCAATTAACCATGGAAGATTACCGATAACCTCATTGTCAACATGAAATATAAAACCAAATATCTGAATATGTCGGCCAGACTAGCCCGCGAGCTAACAGAATTCACCGAACTTAATTCGGAACTAGCCGCTCGAAATAGTCTCTCACCAGACTAACATGAAAATAATAGCCATCGGACTCGCCCGCAAGCAAACAGTTCTCACCGAACTTTATCGGAATAGCCGATTGGATTAGTTTCTCACCGATTTAGCTCAAAAAAATAAGAAATGCGATAATGATGAACACGAATATGAAAATCGAATGGAACAGATTTGAATTGAACAATTGAATAAGTGAATCTCGAACCAAATGAGAATAAACAATCATATAGTCACACAATTGACAGTCATAGAAGAAACATGGGTTCGTCATACACTTGCCTTAAAACTCTGACGTTCAACTATCAACACTGCTACCCATATTCTGAGGACTTGTGGTTTAAACCACTATAAGAGTTCTGTACTAAAATACCACGTGTATGCACATATAAATTGGTACCACCTAGAGCAACACCAATGATGCACGAGTAACTTCTTTGAAGCAAGTTCACTTAGACGGCATGTTGATTACTTTCTTCGAATCAGGCTTTCACCCCGATTTATAAATAAAGCAACAACCAGGTTTGTACAAGCATTCCACCACACCAACCGACCGAGGCCAAACGAAAAAGAAAAACAAAGTCAAGTCTGCTAGGGCCACAGCACATCAGAGCCCAAAACACAAAGAGAACGAAGTGACCACAACAACACTCAAGCCGCCGCCCGGGAGATTAGTCGGAGAAGACCGGCACCGAGAAGGGAGCCACCGCCGTCCTCAAAGCCCGAAGAGTGTCGTCGAGAGTCTCCCGGTCACGCTGCCTCGCCTACAGAGACCACTACTGAAGGAAGGCGATAAAATAAAAAAGTGAGTCAGAAACACGAGAGGGAAATATCCGCTCAATAACCATCTTGTTTCTCACGTTCCACAGGGTCCAAGCTATGGCGGTGAACACAAGCCAGAAGATGCGGTGGCTCCTCCTGGCTCGGTTCGCCTCGGCTTGAAGGAACTCCCCGAGCTCCTGGGCCTGCCAAGACGTCCCTAGCGCCTCCCTAACAAAGCTCCATAGGAACCGAGCCACCATGCACGAAAACATAATATGAGCACATGTTTCCGGGGTCCCACATAGGGGTTACCGACCCGTGCCCGGGCCATTATGCTTAGCCACCTCCAGGGCGTGTTTGCTTGCCTAAGTGTCTCATATGTTGCTGGATGTGTGTTGTTTGCGGAGAACATGGTGACCTCGTCGCTCTGTTCACCTAGTATGTGTGTTGTGGATTGTTTTGACCTTAGTCAAATGCAACTCGAAAATCAATACCCCACCTAGTACCTCAAGCACCCCTGTTTTTTGTCGATAACCAGGACCCTACTAACCTCAGGAGTGATGAGAGGAAAAGCATCGCAGGAACTAAGAGTTCGACATCGTCAGGTTAGGACAAGTTGAAGACATCTCCTCAGTAGGGTGGCATACTTCGTGAAACTCACTTCTCAAGACTCGTCATCGACAATGCGCCATTATTCATCTACCAAAATAGAAAGAGTCCCGTTGAAGACAGAAGTCAATCACCTAAGGATCCTCACTATCCGCAGGAAACCACTAGATTTACCTGCCAAGACAAGAAGTGAAGACCTAACTACACTAACCTTCGGTATATTAGAGATTTTGATCACCTCAGGAGACTAACTATTCTAGTTGACCCTACCCAAACTGACGGGAAGTTCCTCACCAGAAGGCCAGAATACTCCAAAATCCCGAAGACCAGGATGAATGAAGACCACGAGTCTACTTTGCCATCGAGTGGAAGCAACATCAATAGTTTGAGTAAAGATAATCTCTCTGAAGCTAGATGCCTCTAACCTGACTAAAGACTAACAAGAAGTGTCATTAACCGCCAACCTGCCTAGAGCTAACTCTCTACCACTTCGCTAGGAAACCACCCCTATAGGGTTGAATCAATAGAAATTCACTCAAGGACCTCATATCAAGACCCAAGGAGATACAACCTTCCTTAGCATCACGCTAGCACTTCACGACAGAAGATCGACATCACTCTAGAAAGACCTTAGTGAAGCTATAAGGAGGAAAGACTCAAAGAAACCGTTTACCAGGAGATACTTCAGAAGGGTTCTAGATTCGACGTCTTCTCGCCAAGCATCAACTCTCGAGTCATCATATGAGACAACAACCGAAGATTTACGAAGCCCCTCTGCTACTTCAGCTGAAGACCCACTTAAAGGACTCCCAATTCGCTAGCACCCTCTGTTCTAACCCTTTTTGAAGATCCACAAGTCTAACTGCCCTGATAGGCTAAGTACGAATAAAAGTAGTATATAAGCCTCATAGGACCAAGTTCACGGATGTCATCGGAAGGTTTCAACTCTAGGTAGAAGATTGCGACATCCACCTAACCTCATCCGACGACTCCAAGAAGGAATGACTACATTATCTTCGAGTTACCTTAGTTTAACCCTAAGGGGAAAGACTACGTCTTTCCCACAAAATGGAATAACCATCTATCAGAAGAAATCTCAGGAGTTAGACCCAAAATCGTGAACTAGGATACGATAAGCCCTTAAGAGAAATGTCGTAGATCCTTACAGAAGGGAGATCATCCATCGTAACCCGGACTGAAGCCTGCTCAACTCACCAATAGAGTAACCTTGTACAAAGACAAGTCCCTTAAGTTAGTAAACTTGAAACACATAATAATAACCCGATGCAAAATCCCCTAACCCTACTCTCTAGAATCTTGGGATGAGATTCTTTTAAGGGGGAAAGGTCTGTAACATCCCACTTTCAGCAACCCTGATTAGTTGTTCAGAATGCAAAAATCAGGGGGAACAAAAACTTTTTCTTGTCTAATAATACAGTGTTTGCTTGTTGTTTGCTTATGCTTGTGCAACTGAATGTGTAACTTATGATATACTCCTTACCTCGACCTCAGTTGGCAAAAGCTATTTAACAAAACTTCCTTGGCTCTTTATTACATACTCTCAAATGTTCTGGCATTCAAAACCTGAGCCAAGATGCCTTTGCAACCCTAACTATTTTAGCAGCTTATATTGCCAAAATTATGGAGGTCTATAAGATATAATCTCTTGATGTTTTCAAGACAGAATTCAACTACTCTTACCTCTAGGTTTCACCAAAACCTTTTATAAAGCCTTTGAATTCTACTCTTGGTAGGGATACCAAGGAATCTTACCTTATTCAAACTCCAACATTTCAAAATACCCATCCTTACCTCAAGCTAGGCTTGATGGTAACTCTAGTAATGGCTTGAGTTGCTTGTTAAGATGAATTGCTTTGATCTGTTGTCTGACTTGTTTTCTTAGGGATTAGTATGAGATACCCTAGGAGCTCATCATATAGCATCTATATAATCCAAGACTGTGAACCCTAATCAAGTTAACCAAGATGCATCTGATCTCTAGTCACTAGGTGATCATCTAAAAGCCTTAACTAGTTCAGTTCTAAAGTGATCCATTTTAGAAGTTTCCAGGTTAATGAAGACCAAGATCAAGCATGGATCTATCCTACTCAATCTATTCTTCATCACCATCCAATTGATGATGATTTGGAACCTTGTATCCTCTCAAAAGCATTCCCCCTGTACACTACTCACAATCCTTATAACTGCCAAATTTGACCAAGTCTGGAAACTGTTTCAACATCACTTCTTTGAATACCTCTCTTTCTCAACCCTTGTGCATTTTTGGTAATACACTTCAACCATATTGTAAAACATCCTAAGTACTACCAAGGACCACTATTTCCCGTGGCTAGACCCTACTCTAACCCACTTGTTCTTGATGGTTTTGTGAACAAGAAAATAACTTTTTCTGCAAATCTTATCAACTAGCCTATTTTGTCAGAAGCGCACACCGTCATACTATCTTCTTTGGACCAACCCTTTGCATGATTGTGTTGTACTCATAAATGTCTAGCAATACCTACTTCACCTGTTCCAAATGGTTCCTTCTGCATTAAAAACCCACAAAGGTTTTGAAGGCTATCTGATAACCTGCTTTGGCACCTTATTTTATTCAAAGTTTGGAATCAATCCCTAGAGAGCTCAACCATGATCAACATCAAACCTCTGTACCATGGTGATCTACATCACTTGGTTTATCTATCCATATATCCCATGACCCAAGGTGAGCTCCGAGCTCCAAGATCCAACAAGGTTTAGAAGGGATAAAATTAACAATGACTAAGATCCTCTTTTCCTCTACTTCTACCCAAATCAAGTTAACTTATCAAAACCCAAGGTAGCCCATGGTGGATAATTATGTTGTGCATCAGATAACATGGATATATAAATTTATCAAAGGTTGTTCCTAATTAATTTGGACCAAAACCTATTTAAATTCTTTAATACACAAAACCTCCAAAAGTCCCTCTCTAAAGGCAATTTTAATTTTCTACAAATCACACCTCCAAATTTAGGCTCATTTGAGGCCTATATATCATATCCTATCATTTCACTTCAAAAATAAATATTTTTGAAGATTTTTATTATTTCTTTCTGCCCATTTCCTTAACTGGCTAAATTGGAATAATAATTGTTTAAAATACTTTTATTCTTAAATAAATCTAGGGAAAATTCTCCAATTTGTGGATTCATAGTTGGGACCTTCCCAAACAAAAAAATCACCATGTCTAGTTCAAATATTTCAAAAAAATCAATAAAACACATTCAGCACTTGTTAGAGAATTAATATAAAAGGCCATATAGAATCTTCAGAAAAATCCTAGATAATTCTCAGAGGTGCATCTTGACTCTACCTAACTACCAGTATCATTGTTCCATCTTTCCAAGCTCAAATTTTGACAACCTTGATCATGAACATCAATATGATAACAAGTGATAATTGAACAAAAACCTTCTCAAACCCTCACCAACCCTCACAACTAACCACCATAGCCATCACCCTCTGACCTGGTCGCAGCACTATAGCTACACTATAGCAGACCCCCCACCCCCTCTCCTATTTTTTTGCACTTGGAGTGAGTGAGAGATAGAAACTTGTAACCATTACAAAAATCTTGCAAAGTAAGGCAGCAACAGCCACCAGCCCTTCCTCTGTGCAACTCTGGTTGTGCCCATGTCCCCACACCCTCCTCAGCACCGCCCAGCCTGCCCAATGGGGAAGCCCTGGACCAAAACCTAATATAGGGTGAACCGTGTCCACCATGATCCCTCCTTCTCGAGTTAAATGGGAAGAGGCCACACCATCTCTCACCTTCCCTCTCATTCCTCTCCCTGGCCTCCAGAACATCACTGCACCCACCCCTACTCACTCCCTCTGCCTCCTTCTCCATAGAGAGGAAGAACAACCTCACCTCATCCTTTTTCGAGCTCTCAAGCTCGTACTCATTTCCAACCACCCCGAGCCCCTCCACTACTGTCAGCCCCCTCCGGTACCTTGGTACTGTCGTCCCCAAAGCTCCCAGAGATCCTCTCAACCTCTTCAGGTCGGGAGAAGGAGAACCACTCCTCCGGTCTCCAACGTGCATGCAGGTTTGAAGGTCAAACAGACCATCCCCTCTTCTTATCTTGACATGCATGTGTTCTTATAGTCTAGATCTATCCATTCAAGCCCTTTTTCTTGCCCAGGAATAGCTCCACTGGTGGCTCCGTCAAGCTCCGACGAGGTTGCTCTCAGGCGTCCTCACAAGAGCTAGATCTCGGCACGGAAACCCTCTGTGACGCCCCTCTTCCTAGCCGTCGTCGTGCGCCACACCTCCTCCGCCGCTTCCCGATCGCAAGAGAGTTGCAGGTATGCCGCCTGAACCTCCCCAGTCGCTGCTAGGGTTTCGGCCCCTCTTTCCGCGACGAGAGAAAGGAGATGAGCCAGGGTCGTCGATCCCGCTCTAATCGGACGGCCCCAGCCTCCCCTTACCGTTTCGCCACGCCACCCCCGCTGACGGGTGGACTCCTCACCCCTCGTTTGAACCTGGCCCCTCCTGCGCAGAGAGGCGCCTGAGTGGGCCGAATTTGCTCCCCCTGGCTCATCTCGTTATAGACCTAGCCCGATTCCCTAGTTCTTTTAATAATTATTCTAGATCTGGAAAATAAGCTGCTAGAAATAAATCCTTTTGAAAATATAAAGCACATCCAAATGCCTAGATCTATATTTCTTGTTGTTCATTGAGGTTTTCTTTAACGTGCAGTACAAAAACTTTGGCAAAATATTGTCTGTACAAATTCTGAGAATTTATCTACCAATTAAAGTCCTTTCTAGCAAATAAATTCCTCTGGTAGTAATACATAACCAAATGGAAGGAAACAAAGCAACTATAGTAGATAAGTTGATTATGAATCTATGGACCATAGCCCCATGTCAAGGTGAACAATGGTTTGACATTAGTAATAATAATAAAAACAGGACAATTCTTCCTTTAGAAAATTCCTTAAGACAAACTATAGCATGTTTTGAGTTTACTCCAACTCTCAATGATATGGTACTTTGGTACCCATCAAAACCTCGGAGAACACTATTTATTGGTCCTCTGTTTATTTTTAATGAATTAAATATTTCTATATGTGGTATATTCACTAGATAAATCATTTCAGAAGCTTAAATAGTCCAAAGTAGTGATTCGAATTTCTATTAGAAGGTATTATCATTTCCTATCCAATGACATTAGTCGCATACCTTTTGGACTTGTATAGTAAATCTTGTTAAAAAGACAAATATACTATAGAACTGAAATTGGGAATTTCCTGAGGGCCATCTGGTAAATATTTTGAAGTGATTCCACCACCCCTTGAACCAGTCCATCAAACCCTACCTAACCTTAAGAGGAAATAATTTTTGGAACTACATATCTTTTATGTTGAATTTTTCACCTAAACTAAAGGTTATTTCACTAGAAAAATCATAAATAAATATAGAAAATTGATAAAATCATGAAACCACTTTTGTTGGTCTTGTTATTCCAATACCTACCTATCGACATCATTTTTGTACATTGATATCATACATACCCGAGCCTTAGTTCAAAACCCCTTCATTAGGTGGTATTTGGCAATTAAATCATTAAACAAGTTCCACAAATGCCTTTCCATTTTCTTCCATTTGCAACAAACTCAATCTATCAAAACCTACTGAATTGAACAATGTGTGTATGTTAGTTTGTTGTATTGTCCTGATGCTTGTATGCCTTGTGTTGATTGTGCCCTCTGTTTACTTGCATGTATCCTCTTTGACGACGATAGTTGTGCTTGTATTGATGCCGAGAAGAGGAGATCTTATTATTACTGGTTTATTATGGTATTCTAAGAAGAAGCCCAGAGACATATATTGATGGTTTGATGATCTCAGGCAAGCCACCTTCTTGCTCATAAGCCTTGTCCTAATATTTTACTTATGCATGTTTTATCTACTATTTATGTAAACTGCATTGTTTTATATTATGAAGGTCCATATCAGGTAGTGGCTTGGCTCCTCCAAACCATTACACATGTGTACTATTAAGTACAACCCCCTTGATGAGACCTATTTGTCCCTAGAATGATAGATGGTGTATAACACCATAACCCTTTGGAGACCCTATTTTAGCCGAGCAAAACTAGAGGATGGGAAGACCCCCGAAAAAAAGTTTTACAAAATGTTTATGGCAAAACCTTGGTGAGGTTTTACCTACCAAGAGAAGTTTGAGAAAATGAAAAGTTTTTTTTTACAAAATGCTGAAAGATGGAGAAAAAAGGTTTACGAAAACGCACCCGGTTCTTTGCAGTTTTGCCAGAACGATTAACCCGTGCAACCACATTACCCCGGAGTGGGACAAGGCTTAACTCGAAGTAGTGCATTATTACATGGGTATTCTCACAACTACTTATAAGGGATCATCTCCCTTGAATGCCAGGTTTCGTTTACAAAAAGGGTCAGTTGTGTCGATAGTCACCTAGAGGAAATGCGAACTGCCCTCGGGAGCAGCCGGATGATACTATGAGCCCTTCATTGAAAGTGCCCCTCCAAGTCTGAGTGGGGTGCTCTGGTTGGTCCGTGGATACAGACGTCCTGGTCTTGAGGCGAGCAACACACAGGGTATGGCCCATGTCGGAGTGGACTTTTCGAGGGTTATGTTTGATTATCCGAACCCCGCATACTAGTGTATGATGATTCGCGGTGGATGTATCGAATCTTGTGGGTAAAGTGTACAACCTCTACAGAGTGTAAATCTATTCGAATAGCTGTGTCCATGGTCATGGACGGTTGGGAAGGTTGTTGTAGAGCGGAGCTGGTTTTGATTTCAAAAAGGACTTTGTAAAAGCAAAGGCTTTGGAAATTATTTGATTAGGGAATGGTCAGAAAGGAAGGAAAAGAGTTTGGTCATGAGATGACCGGAAGGAAGAAACAAATGAGTGACCCAGTCCTAGTATTTTCCAAAACTTTTCCAAAAGGTTTCCAAAATGTTTTACAAAAGTTTTCAACAAAGATATGTAGATGCTATATCTATAAGAAAAACTATTTGAGAAAAGAACCTCTCTTGGAGCCCTCCTACTACCACGGCCATATTGCATATCCTCTTGTTATTATTATTCTCTTAAGGTGGTTTGCGCGTAAATTCAAAGTACTCACTAGCATTGTCCCTAGCTGTTAACTTAGTCAGATTCGAGAAGTACATCAAGAAGAAGGTGATGATGGCGGCTATGCGCGCTAGGATGTTCTCCCAGTCAGTTGCCTGTAGGTTAAGGCATGGCTCGGGCTCCACGCTTGATGAAGTTCCGCTGATATTATTGATGTAGCCATAATGGCAAATTAAGATATGACTTGTATACATGTAATTAATGGATGTTTACTTTGATACTTGTCGGTTATGTGCCACGACCAACTGATTATGGGATCATGGTGTATGCATAACAGAGATTCTCGGAGGATTAATCCGGGGGCCCCATAGACTTGGTATTAGAGCCATCCTAACTATAGGAGAACCTTAGTTAGCATGGCCGCTAAATATGAAAACTATTTTGGAACTCTGGCTTTCAAAAAAACCTAGTTACTAAAAGATTTTGAAAGATTCTACTCCTTATCTTACCCTAATTTAAATGATTTAAAAAAATGGTTTCCTCTATCTCTCATCCAAATTTCAAACTTTTAGATTTCAAACAACTAGGACCTAGACTCCGATGAAGACGATAAGGACAAGATGAATAGAAGCAACTCCCAGCAAACACAAGGAGACTACAAGATCGTCCAACCAGCGGAATCCTCCTAATCCGAAGAAGTCAAGTGCTACACTATCAAGATGCGTCTAAAGACACGGCGAAGGCTTCATCCGCAAGATAGTGACTTCGACCCTAAGAACAATGACATTTAGGATTAAGAGTCCTAAGATAGGATTCCCCTATATTGCAAGTAGTTAACTCCTTGGTCCCCTCCTAGTAGGCCGTGTTTGCTTGCCTAAGTGTCTCATATGTTGCTTGATGTGTGTTGTTTGCGGAGAACATGGCGACCTCGTCACTCTGTTCACCTGGTATGTGTGTTGTGGATTGTTTTGACCTTAGTCAAATGCAACTCGAGAATCGATACCCCACCTAGTACCTCAAGCACCTCATATCAAGACCCAAGGGGATACAACCTTCCTTAGCATCACGCCAGCACTTCACGACAGAAGATCGACATCACTCTAGAAAGACCTTAGTTAAGCTCTAAGGAGGAAAGATAACTTCTAATTCTTTAACATGCAGCTTGTAGAAAAGATTATTCGTCTCTAGCACTTTCACTTGTTCTTTAATGAACTCATTGTTATACTAAAGGGTTTGTAGAGCTTTAAGACTCATAGAAAAACCTCCTTGGATTGTCTGCTTAATATCTTCATCAAGTTTGTCAAGATAAAGTCTTGGGTGTTCCCAGTGTCTCAGTGTCCATCTCTTCAATCTTTAGCTCGAGGGCCTTCAACTCCCTCTTCCGACCTGCATTGTCGGTGTCGAGGAACTCTGTAGGGATGATCTTGATCTCATTTCCTTGCTCGCTATTGCTCCCGATCTCCATAGGAACCTTTATTATTGGCTTATGTCCCTTGGTTGCATGTCATCATGTGTGAATAAGAGGTCGATTGGTTTCTGGATATTATCATTAGAGAGAGAGACAATGGCAAAATATAAGGGGGGTCAGAGGTCGGTAGAACTCGCGAGAAACACCAAATTCTTTCCTAAGAAAAGAATCTTAACGGAATAGAAAAAAGAAATCATGGATTTGGAGGAGTCCTGCCGCGTAATGACCAACTATATGGGCATGACCTGTAGAGATCCAGCCATATAGTTGGTTCCGGGCAGATATTTCCAAATATCTCGAGTCCAGGTCGGTTAAGTTATGACTCGGAACCGACAATAATATTTTTTTAGATGAATAAAAAACGAAAAAGTAATTGAAGATGTCTGAGAGTTTAACGACCAACTATACGGTTGGAATATCATCTCCGGTCGTATAGTTGCAACCGTATAGATACAGACATCATAAATCGAAATTGTCTGAGAGTTCAATGACCAACTATACGACCGGATTTTTATCTCTGGTGCTATAGTTGCTATCGTATAGATACAGACATCAAAAATCAAAAGTGTCTGAGAGTTCAACGACGAACTATACAGCCGGATTTTATCTCCGATCGTATAGTTGTGTCTGTATTGTTCTAGACATCAAAAACAATTTCACGAAGAAGATATAGAGGGTTTAATGACCAACTATACGGTGGGGGATTTTTCTCCAGTCGTATAGTTCACCCGCATAGTTGGTAAAAACCTCCAGAAACTTTAGAAAAACACGAGGAATTCAAAGGCAAAAAATTTAGAAGTAAAATCTATGAAAGCAAATCACTTATTTGAGTAAGAACACTCACCTTGAACTTGCCCTTTACTTATTCAGGGATGACAACCTCCTCCAACAACAAAGACATCTTCTCTTTTGGAGGAATTGACCTTAGTTCATTGAATAATTCTCGTAAGCGAAAATCACCAGGACTAAAGTTCCTCTCAGTAAGATTGGTGTATTGCTGGGCAAACATAGACACTGCATCCAACATCTTTATTTATTGTCTCTGCACAATCTGCAACTCAAATTCTTGAAGTAAAAGAATCCAACGGATCAGTCTTGGCTTATGGTCTTTCCTCTAAAGGTGTTCTTTTAAACCATCACGGTCCGTATGAACTCTTACTTTTGCATCAACTATATAAGAACGAAATTTATCGCAAGAGAAAATACAGCAAAATGTTCCCCTTCTTCCTTAGGATAATTCTTTTGAGCACCATTGAGAGTTCTACAAGCATGATGTATAATATTAAATATGTGACCAATGTGTTGTCCCAGAGTTACTCCAATAGAATCATCACTAGATTCACATATTAAGTCAAAAGTCATATCCTAGATAGGTGGTTTAATGATAGGAGCATGGGATAAAGCATTTTTAAGTTTATCAAAGGCTACAAGACATTTATTAACAAAATTAAATCTTACTCCCTTATGTAGAAGGTTAGTCAAAGGTTTAGATATTCCAGAGAAATTTCTAATGAACCTTCTATAAAAACCCACATGACCAAGGAAACTTCTTATACCTTTTATATCCCTAGGTTGTGGCATTATTTCTATGGCTTCAACCTTAGCTCTATCCACTTCAATTCCCTTACCTAATACCTTATGTCCAAGGACTATACCTTCTTTGACCATAAAATGGCACTTCTCCTAGTTTAGAACAAGATTGGTTTCTTCGCAACACTTCAAAACTCTTTTGAGATTATCCAAGAAACTAGTAAATGAAGTTTCATAAACAGAAAAGTCATCCATAAATACTTCCATTATCAGTTCTATAAAATATGCAAAAATAGCAGTCATGCATCTTTGAAAATTAGCTGGAGCATTACATAAACCAAAAGGCATATTAAGTCAAAAGTCGTATCCCAGATAGGTGGTTTAATGATAGGAGCACGGGATAAAGCATTTTTTAGTTTATCAAAGGCTTCGAGACATTTATCATTGAAATTAAATCTTACTCCCTTTTGCAGAAGGTTAGTCAAAGGTTTAGATATTCCAGAGAAATTTCTAATGAACCTTCTATAAAAACCCACATGACACGGGAAACTTCTTATACCTTTAATATTCCTAGGTTGTGGCATTCTCTCTATGGCTTGAACCTTAGCTCTATCCACTTCAATTCCCTTACTTGATACCTTTTGTTGAAGGGCTATACCTTGTTTGACCATAAAATGGCACTTCTCCCAGTTTAGAACAAGATTGGTTTCTTCGCAATGCTGCAAAACTCTTTTGAGATTATCAAGCAACTAGTAAACAAAGTTCCATAGACAGAAAACTCATCCATAAATACTTCCATTATCAGTTCTATAAAATCCGCAAAAATAGCAGTCATGCATGTTTGAAAAGTGGCTTGAGCATTACATAAACCAAAACACATATGTCAGTAAGCATGTAAACCATAAGGACTAATGAAAGTTGCTTTAAGTTGGTCATCAGGATGAACAACTATTTGATAAAAACCAGAGTATCCTTCCAAGTAGCAAAAATGACTGTGGTTTGCTAACCTTTCTAAAGTTTGATCTATGAATGGTAAAGGATAGTTATCTTTCCTAGTTTCTTTATTCAATTTCCTGAAGTCTATGCACATCCTATGTCCAATAATAGTTCTAGTAGGTATCAATTCATTGTTTTCATTAGGAACAATAGTAAAACCGCCCTTCTTAGGGACACAATGAACATGACTTACCCAATCACTTTATTTCATAGGATTAATTATACCTGCGTCCAGTAGGCGTATGATACCTTCGATCCGGATTACCGATGTAGTATAGCTTCTTTTTCCCTAGTAGACCTAGGTTATCAAATCCGCGAGAAGCGAATGCGTAGTGAAGTTACTTTAACAGACCTTCGGGAGTTTATAATTCCTTTTGTGTTTCTACTAGACCAATAGCTTGCGTCTTTTTATTATTGTCGATGATGGAGAGAGAGAGAGCCTAGGGCATTCGGTTTCACCTGTAGTTGTGGAAAACATCTGATGGAAATAAAAGATAGAAACAAAGTATGTGTGTACTTCTTAGAGAAAGATAAATCATATGTGGGCAGTGCATCCATAATTGCTATTGCCTCCGCAACCGCTTATAGCAATAACCTACTACTCTCATCCATATAATAAAGATAACTAATGATATGCACAGTGATGTCACTGTTAATCCCAAGAAAATCCCTCAAATACAGTCGTACTACCCCTTCTGTCAATGGGGTTCCCAACCTGCAGATCAGTCATCACTCATACTCCTTATACCTGGCTCAACCCACGGGGTATTGGGTACCTGACAAGTCCTTGGATTGAGGCAAGAGAGGATACAATAATCATCATGTCATATAAACTAATACACAGTCCCGTATATGATAATTCACATGCACAATTTCTACATGGCTAGTCCAAGGAGAATTACTCACACATAGAGATGAGATCAACAATCACAAACATTGTAATAAAATAATAAGATTGATAGCAATAGTCTTACAATGTCACCAATCGGAGAAGAGATCTACTATTACAAGTGGTGGAATATGGCTATGGAGATGGAGAAGGGTTTGGAGATCTGGAGGCGGCTGGTGATCTGTGGTAGAGACTTCGGGGTGCGTCCTCCATTTTCCCGTTGCTTGAGGCTTATTTATATAGGGGTCCCTTCACGAAAGTTGTTCTATTTGACCTAACGGTGGCGGCGCCAACTATTCGACCAGAGCTATACGGTCTGAATTTTTGCTCCAGCCGTATAGTTGGTCGTTAAAGCGTCTGCCTCCATTGTAAGGCTCCTACTTTCTTCTGGTTGTTGGAAATCTCGTATCTTCGACTTTAATGTAGTGGTTCCCTCCTTTAAACGACATTATCTACGTAGGAAAAATACAAACGAAAGGATTGCATACCCCTCTTAATATTAGCATTAGTTGTAGGGTTTAGAGAGATATTTCATCAACAATATGATTAATATCTAGTTTAAATGTGGACATTAGATGGCTATATTTCAGAGCCATCAACCTCCCCAAGCTTAAACTTGATTGTTCGAGCAAGAAAACAAATCAAAAAGGAACTCAACATTTAAAATGAAATAACGAGATGGTGATCTTACTCATGATTAGTAGTCTCATGTTTCCTCCACTTTATAAATCTGAAAAACTTCAGCATAGATAGAGTAATGGCAAGCATATCATACGGGTTTCATGCATCCTTATAGTGCAACAAAATTATTGTAAACATGGATGATTCAAATGAGTAAACTTTATTCCATGTCAAGTAATCAACTCAGAGGCTTGCCTTTGAATAGTAAAGTATAATCATGTAAATTAAGAGTGTGAGAGTTGTCATGAAAAGAATATATACTAGAGTATCTCAATCCTCCCACATCAATAAGTCAAGACTTTTCAAGCACTACTTTTTCTATTCATTCTCCTTCAAGAATTTCAGTTTTTAAGTAATTGAGAGCATGCCAAAAAAATATTTATTTATCAGGCTATGATGGACACTCGAGGCATCACTAAAGTTTTTGTTCCTTTTTCATAATGATTTCTCATAACAGCCAGAGAGTGATTCCATCATGATTACAGCTACCCGGCAGTGCCAAGAATCTTACCCACTATAGCATTGCTGCTACAAGTGTTTAATCAACTCATAGCTTTAATCTAGGAGTTTCCTCCATGAAGATTGTTCATAGCCTAGGGGAGTTGTTGGCATCCCATGAAGATTGACACGCATAAAGCTATATCATTCTTATGATTCACAAGTCAAACTTTGGCATGCTCACAAAAACCGCTAAACATTAATCCAATCGAACAAATTCTTTCAAAGAGAGCTATCAAGTCAATCAACATTTTCATTGGTGTTGAGTATCTCTAGAAATAATCCTTCAAGACTAAGCACTCAACACCCAAGCTGTCAACACCCGGATTTTTAATCCTAGATGCCTGTTATGCCATACCTCGCAATCCCAGGATTACCATTTTCGCGAGACATAACAGATTGATATCACAATATATCATCCATTACAAACCATAATAAGGTCTTACAAATAAAGGATCTCATGATCCAGTCTTAATACAATCAAAGCAATGGAATAATAAACGTAGTAGTGGGATCCATCTTCAGATTCACATGCAATGCTGACGATGGAAGATGATCCTAGTTTTCGTAGACCTCCTACTATCCATCATCCTGGTAGTCCTCCTCATAGTCTGGCCACGGAAATGGCCAGGGACAAAGCCATGAGTACTATTTAACTACTCGCAAACTATCACTAACAAGTAAGGTAGTTCTAGTAGGAATCTTAAGCTCTAGGTTTATTTGCAAAAAGGCAGGTTTATTTCTAGCTGAGTTTAGAAGTAAAGAAAGCTAATTTAATGTAGTGGGAATGTAGTTTTCATATCCACAACTCTGTTGTGGTCAAGTCAAAGTCATAGTTCAATTCACAAGTCATTTTGAAAACATCTGACGACGGAATAGTATGGCCACTCCAACTGTCCATGACCGCGGACGTGGCTATTCGAATAGTTTGACACTCTGAAGAGGTGGTACACTTTCACCACAAAATTTGATACATCCGTCAGGGATAACCCTGAATCAATCATACTTAGTATGCGGATAATCAATCAGAACATTTCAATTACACACCCTAGTATAGACACCTCTCCTATGAGCTTGGCCTCCCAGCCATGGCCATCTGCCATCCTGGGCACTACATAGGTGGACAATCATCAAGAGGTAGCCTCAGCTCAACCTCTTCTGCAAGGGAACCCATACTAAGACATATAAACTTCCGGCTAAGCCCTACCCAATTCAGGTATTGTGGTTGTATGGTAAAATTGGAATGGTATCGCATCCGAACCCAACCATCAGTTTTATAAAAGGGCTAAGGCTCATGCCTCAACATTTTCGTCATCAAACCATTGTGTTTCTCAACACATGTCAAAACATTTCAATAGAATGATCTTCATTCCAAGGTTTTCATAATCCTTTTCACCAAGTATTCCCATGCAAAGTGATCAACTTTTATGCTTAGCACTAGCCACTAAAGTTGAGGGTATTCCCTAATGGGTGCTAATCTCCAATCTCATGCCATGGAATGACATCTAAATATAAGTACTTAGGCCTAGTTTTATACTCTTTATGGTATCTATACTTTTATTCGAAAAACTCACAAAGTACTAACTAAAAGTAAAGAACTTTGGTAAAAGTAAACGAGTAAAGCTTGCAAGTAAAACTTGGGATTGGTATAATCAAAGTTGTATAACCAAAGCATATCTAATGCATCTTGCTTAGGTTATGAAGTGGGAAAGTGTGAACTTGCATAGTTCTAGCTTGCAATTAGTGATGGCTTGCATTGAGTAGTGTAGTGGTTGAAGTTCTCTTCTTCTTCTTCTTGGTAGAACTCCTCCTCCTCGTATCCCGGGTCGGTACTATCGTCTATAAATGAATACGGAGTACACAATCACCAAACAATACTTAACTACTTCTATTTAGCACACTAAGGTGCACACTTTATGATCTAGCATCATCACAATCATTACATGAAATAAAGGCTTAGTCTTATTTCTTTTATTTTAGAAAAGTAATTTCTACTCATTGAAATGCTTAAGATTTAATTTTCTCCAATTAAAATATGGGATCATATTGACACATCTCATCACCACATATTCTAATACATGGGAATGTGATTTAAAGGGTTGGTCATATTTTATAAAGTTTAAGATTATTATTTAATAAAATTAAAGTGACTAGAAATGCCCATATAGCATTATTTTGGTACTACTCCAACGTCACTGCATATAAACCTAAATATTTTTACATATTCAGATAGATCTTAGCAAATGTGATTTTCGAGAGTTGGAATCAACTCAAAAGCATTTATGGTTGATTTTTGAAAAATGTTTGAAGTTGGAAAAGTCTTCGTCTTGTTATTTTTGGTATAGATGATCTCTAACTCCAAATGATTTGAATCCAACAGGCTTGGATAGATAATTTAAATATCTTTCTAACAAAATTGGAATCTCTTTGTAATGATTTTTGAATCTACTGACAGAATGTGGTTTTAGGTAAATTGGAAAATACTTATTTGAATCCACAGGCCTGCGCGGGAAATCTACTGGGCCGGCCCAATCTACACAGAGCGACACAGAGGGCTACTAGCAGAACGGCCCCACTAGTCAGCGACTCAGTTTAACCGAAACGTTATCTTTGAATCTAGGCCCTACGATTAGAATCTAATCTAACGGCTGAGGCTCATCGTCGACGACGAACAGCTCCGGCGAGGTTTTAACCCTAACGCGGCGGTGGGGGTCGTGTGAGGCTCACCAGGGCTCTAGCTAGGTTCGGCGATGGGGGCGAATGACCCGGTCGACGATGGCGGTTCGAATGGTGGTCGCGGCAGCTCCTGGGTGGCTTCAATCGATGTCGCCCTTCTCCTTCTGAAGCGGCGGGCTCCTGCCAAATTCCGGCGAAGCGGTGCTCGCCTTGCTCCGGGGAGAAGTGTTGGAGGGTCAATGAGGAGTGGGGAGTGTGTTGGTGTGGAGAAATGAGGCGGAGAGGGCCTCTATTTATACACCGACGAGGGGACCGTGGGATGGGCTGGCGTCTCCGGCGAGGGCGGTACAGCGCGCTAATGGCGTGGCTGTGGGTAGGGGCGGTGCGGTGTTCCCTAGCGGTCATCAAGGGCATAATGGCACGGCACGGGGCGGTGTGGAACGATCGGGCGCGTTCGGTGCTCTACACGGAAGCGGCGGTATTCGAGATGGCGCATGGGAGCTACGGGTCGCGCTGTGGCAAACGGGGGTGTCTGGGAGGTAGCTGTTATCATGGCGAGTGTGCGCGTGCACCGAGAGAACGAGGCGCGGTCTGTGCGAGCTGGTTGGGCGTGGCGCTCTAGCACGCTCTCGGCACAGCGCAGAGACACTGGGTGCGACGATGCTGGGGTGGTCCAGGGCCTGGTGGTGATCGAGGGCTGGGTAGGGGTGGCGGTGGACGGTCGCCTATCTCCTGCGTGTCGTGGGAGAGGGTGGCGTGGTCCGTGGCGCTCTGTCCACTGTCGGCCAGTGATGACCATTTTCGGGCGGCGCTTCACTGGTGCAAACGGCTAAGGGGGAGCGTGTCTAGTGCTGCTAGAGGGCTGGGGGAGACAGGGGGAGTGAATTGGGGGCATTTGGTCAAGTGATCAATGCCCCAAACAGTGAAGTTAGGTAGGATTAGATTAGTGTCTGTCAGGTGTTTGATTAAATGGCCGAGAGAAATTAAGGTTGAAATTTTGGAATGAAAATTGGTGAGTGGTCTAAACTTATGCTTGAGTGTCTATGGTTGCTTGGAAAGGTCAAGGAGAATTGAAATAGTTGGTTTTTGCAAAATGGTTATCTTACCATATGAACTTGATTCAAATTTGAACTGTCCATTAAATGGATTTGAAAATAGTTTTGGTGAGTTTGTAAAGTGGGCTTGAATTCACTTTTACTTGGTCTAACAAGGGGTGAAAAGAAGTGGAATTGTTTCTGTTAGAAATTCTTTGCTAGGAACACTCAAAGTGGCCTAGTGGTTAACTTTGGTCAAAATGACCATTTTCTTATTTAATTCATATTTGATTTCTTTTGATTTAGTTTGCAATTGGCCTAGATGATGTAGTATTCATCCTTAAACCATTTCTTATCATTTGTAGTAAACAAACATGGCAAATGCACTCAATTCTACACTAATGCAAAACACACATGCACTCATATAGATTTTTGGAATAAAAGTTTTTGTTAACCCTAAACTTGGGGATTTGAACTTGATAATCTTGATTAGTATTTTTGGGGTGTTACAAACCTTCCCTCCTTAAACAAAATCTTGTCCCGAGATTTAAGAAAAACTAGGAACTAAATAGATTTGGAAACTTAGTCCTAATATAATCTTCTCGTTCCTAAGTAGCTTCTTCTTCTGTATGGTTGCTCCACTGGACCTTGAGAAACTTGATACTCCGGGTCCTGGTGGTTCGGAAGGCTTCTTCCAACATACGAATAGGCACTTCACGATACGTCAGATCCTTGTTGATCTCTATGGCTCAGTGATCGATGTTCTTGAAAACTTCGGTCTTCTCCGGAACTTCTAGGCCTTTGCGAAGTAACGAGATATGGAACACATTATGGATGGCTGACATCTCCTCTAGCAATTCCAGTTGATATGATACTTCTCCTCGATGATTCAAAATCTTGAAGGGTCCAATATATCTGGGGGGCTAACTTTCCTTTCAGTTGAAAACGTTGCATTCCTTTCAAGGGTGTTACTTTGAGATACACAAAATCTCCGACATTGAAGGTCAGGTTTCTACATGTCTTGTCAACATAACTCTTCTGTCTGGATTGGACGGTCTTGAAGTGCTCATGGACTTTGTGAACCTTCTCTTCGGCTTCTTGTAGGATGTCAGGTCCGAAAATCTGATTCTCTCCTACTTGCGACCAATTCAAGGGGTTACAACACTTTCTTCCATATAAGAACTCAGAGGGGGCCATTTGCAAACTGGCTTGATAACTGTTGTTTTATGAGAATTCTGTGAAAGGCAGACAATCTTCCCATTTTGATCCATATTCTAGCACACAAGCTCTCAACATATCTTCTAAGATTTGGTTGACTCTTTCCGTTTGTCCATCGGTTTGCGGGTGATAAGCTGTGCTGAAGTTCAGCTTGGTTCCTAATCCTTCATGGACTTTCTGCCAAAATCTTGAGCTAAACTAGGTTCCTCGATCTAATATTATGGTCTTAGGGGTTCCATGCAAACTGACGATTCTAGCAATGTACAGCTCTGCTAGCTTCGAACTCTGGTAGGTGGTCTTGACAGGTATAAAATGGGCTACCTTGGACAACCTATCAACTATGACCCAAATAGAGTCATTTCCCCTACTAGAGGTGGGCAAACCGGTGATAAAATCCATTCCAACAGAATCCGATTTCTATTCCGGAATCTGCAATGGTTACAAAAGTCCTACGGGACTCTGATGTTCCGCTTTGACTCTCTGACAGATATCACACTTGGCTATGTAGCTTCCTATTTCTCTCTTCATCTTGTGCCACCAAAATTGCTCCTTCAAATCCTGATACATCTTTGTTCCTCCGGGGTGGATAGAATAAAGAGTATCATGAGCTTCTTGCATAATAACTTGCTTCATCTCGGAATCTGCTGGCACACAGATACGTCCTTTGTACCACAAAACTCCTTCTTCATCTTTGGTGAATCTGGGTACCTTCCCTATACTGATACAACGCTTGATTCCGTCGATACTTGCATTTCCTTTCTGCGCTTCGTTGATCTGACTAGTCAAAGTGGGTTGAAGTTCTATGCTAGCTAAAAATCCTTTGCTAACTAACTACGTTCTAAACTGCTCCAACTCTTCATGCAAACTTGGTTGGGCTTCCTTAATCATGGTGTTTAATCTACACGACAATCTGCTAAGAGCATCCGCTACCACATTGGCTTTGCCGGGGTGATAGTGAATGTCAAGGTCATAATCCTTGATTAACTCTATCCATCTCCTTTGCCTCATATTCAGCTCCTTCTGGGTGAAAATATACTTCAGACTCTTGTGATCCAAATAAATCTCATAGCGGTTACCCATAAGGTAATGACACCATGTCTTCAATGCTAAAACTATGGCTGCTAGTTCAAGGTCATGGGTAGGGTAGTTTTGCTCACGTTGCTTCAGATATGCTATGACTTTGCCTTCTTGCATCAACACACATCCGAGACCAATCTTGGATGCATCACAATAGACATCAAAAGGCTTCTTGATATCTAGCATAATCAAAATTGGGGTTGAAATCAATCTTTTCTTGAGCTCTTGAAAACTCGCTTCACATTTGTCTATCCATTCAAACTTCTTATCTTTCTTCAACAATTGGGTCATTGGCCTTGCGATGCTCGAAAAACCTTCAACGAACTTGTGGTAATATCCCGCTAATCCGAGAAATGCGCAGACTTGGGTTTGAGTGGTTGGGGCTTTCCATGCGTCAACATCTTTGATCTTGGCGGGATCGACAGCGACTCCTCCTACCGACACAATATGTCCTAGGAATCGTACTTCCTTTAACCAGAACTCATATTTGCTAAACTTGGCATACAACTGATGTTCTCTAAGGGTTTCAAGGATGGTTCTCAGGTGTAGCTCATGGTCTTCTTCTGACTTGGAATATATCAGAATATCATCGATAAAAACAACGACAAACTTATCCAGGAAGTTCATAAAAATCTTATTCATGAGATTCATGAAATAAGCGGGGGCATTGGTTAATCCAAAAGACATGACAGTATAATCATACAATCCATATCTGGTGGTAAAGGCGGTCTTTGGAATATCCGTTGCACGAATCTTGAGTTGATGATAACCAGTTCTAAGATCAATCTTACAAAACACTCTGGCACCAGTCAACTGATCAAACAGATCTTCTATCTTCGGCAGTGGGTGCTTGTTCTTGATGGTGACATCATTCAGCTTCCGGTAATCCGTACATAAATGGTTACCTCCATCTTTCTTATCCACAAACAGAACAAGAGATCTCCATGGCGATGCGCTTGTTTGAATCAAACCTTTTGCCAGCATAGCATCAAGTTGCTTCTTCAGCTCCACTAATTCAGATGGGTTCATACTATAAGGTCTCTGAGCTATGGGTGCAGTTCCAGGAATTAGTTCAATGATGAACTCGATATCCCGATCTGGGGGCATACCGGGCAATTCATCTGGGAATACGTCGGGGTATTCATAGACTACTCCGACTTGGTCTAGGGTTGGTTGGTCTAGACTCTTGTTGCACTTGAATTGATGGGGCAAGGTCTGAGATACATGCTCTACTGATACTCCAGAGCTACTGGTCATGGTTATGGCTTTCTTGGCACAGTCGATTAATCCTTTATGTTTCGACATCCAATCCATTCCTAGTACTACTTCCAAACCTTTGGTTCCAAGTACTATTAGATTAGCATAAAAATCTATGCCATGGATTCTGATAGGTACAGCCTTGCAAATTTTTCTAGCTTTGGTGGTTGAACCAGGTATTTGAACTATCATAACATGCTTTAATTTTGTTGGTTGAATCTTACTAGTGCATGAAAATTCTTCTGTAACAAACGAGTGTGATGCTCCAGAATCAAACAACACTCTTGCTAAAACTAAGTTAACAGAAAACATACCCAGCACAACATCATGCGCTTCCTGGGCTTCTTCAGCATTCATGTGGAACAGACGGTTGTTGCTGTTGAGCGAGTTCCCTAGGGAAAATCTCCTTCCAGGCTGAACACGGCGTTGCTGCTGAGCGGGTGCATTCACATTGGTGGCTGCTGCAAGATTCTTGGGACACTCGTTGGAGTAGTGACCCTTGACTCCACATTCAAAGCAAGTAATCTGGGACTTGTCTTTTCCTGCGACAGGAACAACGTTGCTTCCAGTCCTTGGGGCAGTATTGTTGTTGTTGTTGTTGTTGGACTTGGGTGCTCCACGGTTGAAGTTATTGGAGTTGCCGGGGTTCTTGTTGTGGTTTCCTCCAGACTTCATGTTTCCTCCGCTACGATTGGGATAGTTGAGGGGGTCTGTTGTTTCTTGGGGCATATCCTGCAGACGGGTTGGGGCGATACTTCTGGGTATTGTGGGATCCAGTCTGGTGCATCATGCAACGATTGCAATTGTCATTGGCCTTGTTGAGCTTACCTTCCATCTGAATGGCAGAGTCTACTAGCTCTTCTAGATGTTCAAAACGGATGTTGACTAACACAGTCTGCATCTCATCATGTAGTCCATTTAGGAACCTCTCCTTCTTCTTTGCTTTGGTGTTAATCTCATCAGGGGCATATCTAGCTAGGGACAGAAATTTGTTACGGTACTCAACTACCGTCATCCTTCCTTGCTTCAGTTCCCTGAACTCATCCCTCATCCTAGTGACCAAACCTTGGGGCACATGGGACCGGCTGAACTTGATCTGGAATGCTTCCCAAGTCATCATCTGACTGTCGTTCATGGTACGGGTGCTATTCCACCAGGCTCTTGCATCTCCTGCCAGATAATGGGTGGCAAACAGTACTTTCTCATTGGCTTCAACTCATGCGACCTCCAGATTGTTCTCCATGGTTTGCAGCCAGTCATCAGCATCTAAGGGATCCTCAGATTTACTAAAGACAGGTGGGTTGGTTTTCTGAAAGTTCTTAAGCTTGGATCCATGATGATCTTGGTTTCCATGGCCTTGATTATTGTGGGCCATATGAGCTATCTGTTGGAGAGTGGCCAAGTTGGCTTGACGTTCGGATCTACTAGCTTCACGGTCAGAAACTAGCATTTCCGGAATCTGCAGCATCGCGTCCTGAGATGAGATGCTTCCTCCGGGATTTCCGTGAGTCATCTGAAGATTGAGATAGATAATGAGATAAGAGGGAAATCTCTAAGATTCATGGTTTTGTTTCGAAAGCTTTAAACTTTGAGTTTAACTTAGGTTTTGCAAACTAACAACTTCCTCTCATTCATTCATTCAAGGCACACAATACAAACGCACACCACAACACAAATAGAAAACAGATGGTTTTAAGAACCATTCTGTGAAACTACGATATAGTGGGACCGGTACAACTCATTCCTACGGTAGTGATCAAGTGCGTCTAATCATCATCAATGAAGTCAGAATCATCATCATCAGTGTGGAACTCCATGGCATCATCCTCAAGGTAGTCGTTGTCATCACTGAGGTACGAATAAAGATCTCCCTGGATATCTTCACCTTCCTCCTCCTCCTTTGCTTCAAGCTAGATTTCCTGTTCACAGATGGTGTTCTCAAGAGCGGTCACCTTCTTGTGAAGATGATCGATGGTGCGATCCTTCTTGTCATGCTGATGATGAAGTGATTGGTGATCCTTGGCGAGAATTGCGAGGGTCTGGTCCTTCTTGACGGCAATGGCATGGTTGTGGTTGGCATAGGCGCGAGCGTTGTCCAACTCCTTCTACCTATCATACAACATGAAGTCAAGATTGTCCACCTGGTGCTTCAGCTCCGGATGTCCTGGAATCTCCAAAGGCATTCCCGTAGAATCACGCCTTGCAAAGTGAGCAAAGCAAGTTCCCTGGACCAGGTTGATGTTTTGCCCACATAGACGGGCAAGAGCTTCATGCATTGCCCTGGCTAATCCATCTAGCCAGTTGTTCTCCCTCAAGGTGAATTGGATCTTCTCCAAAATTGGTGCTTCCATCTTGCCTCTGAGATCTGCAACTATCAGCCATTGTAGATCTCCTCCTATGTGATCATTGAGTTGTGCCCCGAAGAACTCCGGGCGCGAGCGCTCCAGATACTCTGACGGTGCATCTAGATCACTCTCAAAGATTAGATGGCCTCCGTTGCCCACCTGGTAGAAGTTGCTATACTAGACTTCCATCTATAAGAATTTAGGGAAAGTTTGTGAGGTGATCAAGTGTGTCAAATTTTATGTAGAATTGCAAGAATTTTTGAGGAACATGATTTTTTTGAAAGAATCAAGGATAAGAGTGGGAATAGGTTTTCATAAATACTCACTTCTTTTGTTTTGAAACTAAGTTTTTGTTCGGACGTCCATTCTACCTAGGGTCTCCTCTGGTCAGGATGGCTCTGATATCAATTTGTCAACACCGGATTTTTAATCCCAGATGCCTGTTATGCCATACCTCGCAATCCCAGGATTACCATTTTTGCGAGACATAACAGATTGATATCACAGTACATCATCCATTACAAACCATAATAAGGTCTTACAAATAAAGGATTTCATGATCCAGTCTTAATACAATCAAAGCAGCGGAATAATAAACGTGGTATTGGGCTCCATCTTCAGATTCACAGGCAATGCTAACGATGGGAGATGAACCTAGTTGTCGTAGACCTCCTGCTGTCCATCATCCTGGTAGTCCTCCTCATAGTCTGGCCACGGGAATAGCCAGGGACAAAGCCATGAGTACTCTTTAAGTACTCGCAAACTATCACTAACAAGTAAGGTAGTTCTAGTAGGAATCTTAAGCTCTAGGTTTAATTGCAAAAAGGCAGGTTTATTTCTAGCTGAGTTTAGAAGTAAAGAAAACTAATTTAATGTTCTAAATCACTTAAGTGGGAACCTAGTTTTCATATCCACAACTCTGTTGTGGCCAAGTCAAAGTCATAGTTCAATTCACAAGTCATTTTGAAAACATCTGACGACGGAACAGTATGGTCACTCCAACTGTCCATGACCGTGGACGCGGCTATTCGAATAGTTTGACACTCTGTAGAGGTGGTACACTTTCACCACAAAATTCGATACATACGTAAGGGATAACCCTGAATCAATCATACTTAGTATACGGATAATCAATCATAACCTTTCAATTACACACCCTAGTATAGGCACCTCCCCTATGAGCTTGGCCTCCCAGCCATGGCCATCTGACATCCTAGGCACTTCATAGGTGGACAATCATCAAGAGGTAGCCTCAACTCAACCTCTTCCGTAAGGGAACCCATACTAATACATATAAACTTCTGGCTAATCCCTACCCAATTCAGGTATTGTGGTTGTACGATAAAATTGGAATGGTATCGCATCCAAACCCAACCATCAGTTTTATAAAAGGGCTAAGGCTCATGCCTCAACATTTTCATCATCAAACCATTGTGTTTCTCAACACATGTCAACATTTCAATAGAATTATCTTCATTCCAAGGTTTTCATAATCATTTTCACCAAGTATTCCCATCTAAGGTGATCAACTTTTATGCTTAGCACCAACCACTAAAGTTGAGGGTATTCCCTAATGGGTGCTAATCTCCAATCTCATGCCATGGAATGACATCTAAGTATAACTACTTAGGCCTAGTTTTATATTCTTTATTGTATCAATACTATTGTTCCAAAAACTTACAAATTACTAACTAAAAGTAAAGAACTTTGGTAAAAGTAAACGAGTAAAGCTTGCAAGTAAAACTTGGGATTGGTATAATCAAAGTTGTATAACCAAAGCATGCCTAATGCATATTTCTTAGGTTATGAAGTGGGCAAGTGTTAACTTGCATAGTTCTAGCTTGCAATTAGTGATGGCTTGCCTTGAGTAGTGCAGTGGTTGAAGTTCTCTTCTTCTTCTTGGTAGAACTCCTCCTCGTATCCTAGGTCGGTACTATCGTATATAAATGAATACGAAGTACACACTCACCAAACAATACTTAACTACTTCTATTTAGCACACTAAGGTTCACACTTGATGATCTAACGTCATCACAATCATTACATGAAATAAAGGCTTAGTCTTATTTCTTTTATTTAAAAAAAGTAATTTCTACTCATTGAAATACTTAAGATTTAATATTCTCCAATTAAAATATGGGATCATGTTGACACATGTCATCAACACATATTCTAATACATGGGAATGTGATTTAAAGGGTTGGTCATATTTTATAAAGTTTAAGATTATTATTTAATAGAATTAAAGTGACTAGAAATTCCCATATAGCATTGTTTTGGTACTAGTACAATGTCACTGCATATAAATCTAAATATTTTTACATATTCAGATAGATCTTATCAAATGTGATTTTTGAGAGTTGGAATCAACTCAAAAGCATTAATGGTTGATTTTTGAAAAAAGTTTGAAGTTGGAAAAGTCTCTGTCTTGTTATTTTGGGTATAGGTGATCTCTAACTCCAAATGATTTGAACCAAACAGGCTTGGATAGATAATTTAAATATATTTCTCACCAAATTGGAATCATGCAATTTGGTTCAGTGAATTTGTTCGAAGTGATTTTTGAATCTACTGATAGAATGTGGTTTTAACTAAATTGGGAAATACTTATTTGAATTCACAGGCCTACGCGGGAAATCTACTGGGCTGGCCCAATCTACACAACATGGCGCAGAGGGCTACTAACAGAACGGTCCCACTAGTCAGCGACTCAGTTTAACCGAAACGGGATCTTTGAATCTAGGCCCTACGATTAGAATTGAATCTAACGGCTGAGGCTCATCGTCGACGACGAATAGCTCCAGCGAGGTTTTAACCCTAACGTGGCGGTGGGGGTTGTGTGAGGCTCACCAGGGCTCCATCTAGGGTCGGCTTTGGGGGCAAACGACGTGGTCGACGACGGAGGTTCGAATGGAGGTCGCGGCAGCTCCTGGGTGGCTTCAATTGACGGCGCACTTCTCCTTCTGCAGCGGCAGGATCCAGCCAAATTCTGGCGAAGTGGTGCTCGCCTTGCTCCAGGGAGAAGTGTGGGAGGGTCAGTGAGGAGTGGGGAGTGTGTTGGTGTAGAGAAATGAGGCGGAGAGGGCCTCTATTTATACACCGACGAGGGGCCTGAGCGGGATGGGCTGGCGTCTCCGGCGAGGGCGGTACTGCGAGCTAATGGTGTGGTTGTGGGTAGGGGCGGTGCAGTGTTCCCTGGTGGTCATCATGGGCGTAATGGCACCGCACAGGGCGGTGTGGAACGGTCGGGCGCGTTCAGTGCTCTGCGCCGAAGTGGCGGTGTTAGAGATGACGCACGAGAGCTACGGGTCGCACGGCGGCAAACGGGGGTGTCTAGGAGGTAGCTGTGATCATGGCGAGTGTGCGCGTGCGCGGAGAAAACGAGGCGCAGTCTGTGCGATCTGGTAGGGCGCGGTGCTCTGGCACGCTCTCGGCACGGCGCAGAGACACTGGGCGCGGCAATGCTTGGGTGTTCCAGGGCCTGGCGGTGATCGAGGGCTGGACAGGGGGTGGCGGTGGACGGTCGTCTGTCTCCTGTGGGTCATTGGAGAGGGTGGCATGGTCTGTGGCGCTCTATCGACCATCGGCCGGCGATGACCATTTTCGCGCGGCACTTCAATGGTGCAAACAGCCAAGGGGGAGTGTGTCTGGTGCTGCTAGAGGCTGGGGGAGACAGGGGGTGAATTGGGGGCATTTGGTCGAGTGATCAATGCCCCACACAGTGAAGTTAGGCAGGATTAGATTAGTGTCTGCCAGGTGTTTGATTAAATGGCCGAGAGAAATTAATTTTGAAATTTTTGAATGAAAATTGGTGAGTGGTCTAAACTTATGCTTGAGTGTCTATGGTTGCTTGGAAAGGTCAAGGTGAATTGATTTAGTTGGTTTTTGCAAAATGGTTATCTTACCATATGAACTTGATTCAAATTTGAACTATCCCTTAAATGGATTTGAAAATAGTCTTGGTGAGATTGTAAAGTAGGCTTGGATTCACTTTTACTTGGTCTAGCAAGGGGTGAAAAGAAGTGGAATTGTTTCTGTTAGAAATTCTTTGCTAGGAACACTCAAAGTGGCCTAGTGGTTAACTTTGGTCAAAATGACCATTTTCTTATTTAATTCATATTTGATTTCTTTTGATTTAGTTTGCAATTGGCCTAGGTGATGTAGTATTCATCCTTAAACCATTTCTTACCATTTGTAGTAAACAAACATGGCAAATTCACTCAATTCTACACTAATGCAAAACACACATGCACTCATATAGATTTTTCGAATAAAAGTTTTTGTTAACCCTAAACTTGGGGATTTGAACTTGATAATCTTGATTAGTATTTTGGGGTGTTACACAAGCCTTCAATTGTGAGACTTTTTCTTATTACAATTGTTTAGCAACTTTTAGGCAAGACTTGGTTAATTACGAGAGCTCGAACAAAACATACACAATTAAATACACATGCAAACAAAAATCTTTCGGCGATACAAGGACTCACTCCACCAATATAATACCTCAACATTTACTACTAACTAGCATTGGTCTCTCAAACTTAAAAAGTGGGGAGTCATAAGGCATAGCTCTCATCTTTGGTTTCACTTCTCTCTTCCTTTTTAGTTGTTTCTTGGAAAATTGAAGTCGACCACTCTCCTACAAATATATGAAGACCTCGAGGTGGAAAGAAAAGAAAGAGGGGAATAAGGAAAAATGGAGAAATCCTTTTGTGGTTTTTTTAAGAGAGGAACTTTAAAGAATAGAAAATTGGCAGCAAAGCTCGGCTAGAAAATTTCGAAAGCAAAATAGAAAAAACTAAAGATAAAGTGTTGGGGAAACCAACACAAGTGCTTATAAACTCAAATAAAAACACAACCTCTAAACAAAAGCAAATAAATGCCAAATAAAGATACATGAGGAAACCTCCCCAAGCTTAGGCTTTTGCAAGCCCTTCAAATCATTGTGGTGGTGGGAAAAAAGTCGTTACTCCAGTTTGCAAATTGAGTTGAAAGGTTACTTGTTGATTCTCGGAGGTTCAAAGAGAGGCTATGCATCCTCTCCATAGTCCCTCCAAGTCCTTGGAAATCTTGGTATGTGGCAAACCGGGTTTGTGGATGCTCCTCTTGATAAGGAGCTTCTTGCTCCTCCTCTTGGTCCTCATCCTCCTCCAGAATCTCTTCCTCGGGTTGGTGTTTCTCAACCTGCGAATCATATAGCAAACTCCCTTCCTCGATAGAGAAAATACCATTAGGCAAGGGAGCGGGGTAGAGATGCCCAGCTCCAGCAATATGCAGGTAATAAGCACCACCTCTCCTAGTGAGCATTCCATAGGCTCTCAAGGTGGAGAAACCAACACGTGTCTCACCTAGTACCGGTTGCAACTCACCTAGGTTGAGGCCTAGGGAAGTGGCAAGTACGATGATGACGCATCCCCCTATGGTTAGTCCTTGGCTTTGGGAGGCTTGGTGCTCCAAGTAGCACACAAGGATGGCGCCCAAGTTGAGTGACAAGCTGCAGTTGATGTAAGCAGCCTTTGCGAGGACTATGATGTCCTCCTCATTGAGTCTCGTGAACTCATTATGTGCCTGCAAGGTGTTAGCAATAACATAGAACAAATAGCGTATTACAAGATGTTGAATATTCTTCCCCTTGTTTATTCTAGTAGTGAAACTCATTCCATTATAGTATTGTTCAGGGGTAGGTTCTAGGCCAGTAAAGGATGCGCGTAAAGCATGAATATCATTGTTTGGCAAATTAAAACATGCGCACCATTCATCTAATGTTAAGGTGTAATTGTTGTTCATTAGACGGAAAGAAATAGTATCCTCTCCTTGCCATTGTTTAACGGTGCTTTGCAATAAAGTAAGGAATTCGATGGTTAACGACGATAAGTAGGTACATAATTGTACACAAAGTTTTGCAAGCCAACTCTCGATTGCAAAGAAAATTGAAGTCATCTGCAATACTGAGTTGGTTCAATATGATGCGGCAAGCCCACTTGGTGGCCTTCACTTCGCGGTTCTTGATCTTGTTGTGATGGGCCTCATTCTTGAACCGTATCCCCATGTGTTCCTGAGCGGCAGCCCATGAAGCGCTAGCGGTGGCACGAGCACGAGTTTGGCTCCTTGTGATCATCATCTAAAACATTAAAGAAAGGAAAAAATAAAACTTTTTGATCCAACGACAGTAAGTGCATCATATTCCTCATCATAGCACACTAAAGAATTCTCCTCAAAATAATAATCTAGGCAAGAAAATCATGGCAATTAGTTCATAGTAGGTCTCACCCTAGATTGATAATGACAATAGATAGAAGATGAATTTGTAAAACGTAATTGGAGGATCGCAGGAGAAACATACCGTAGATCACTTGTGTGCGTGGAAATCGAACGAAATTGAGTAGAGATGCAGATCCCTTGAGGTTTTGAGAGAGTTCGGAGGTAGAAGAAATAAAAAGGATTGATGTTTTGGAGTTGGGAGTACCTTCCCGTGTGATTTTGTGGTCGGATGCAACTATACGGGCAGAACTATACAGTCGGAACAATGTGTTCCGGCCGTATAGTTGGCCTTTTGTCAAAAATTTAGGTTTTCCTCCTAGCGGCGCAGCTATACGGATGCAGCTATACGGGCGGAACAAAATGTTCCGGCCATATAGTTTGTCGTTAAACTGTCTGTCCCTGCAAAAGAAAATTTGCAAAGGCATCGATATCTATACTACCGGACCTATACGGCTAGAATTTTTATTCCCACCGTATAGTTGGTCCTTAAACTCTCATTACATATGAAAAGAAATTGTACGGAGGCATTGATATCTATACGACCGGAGCTATATGGCCAGAATTTTTATTCCCACTGTATAGTTGATCGTTAAACTCTCAGTACATATTGCAGAATAATTTTCGATGGCAAAGTTATCTATACGACCAGAGCTATCCGGCCGGAATTTTTATTCCTGCCGTATAGTTGGTCGTTAAACTCTCTGTGTGCATAAAAAAAATCCGTTTCTTTGTAAACTATTTCCTTTCCTGTAACTTAGTGATATACCTTGTTTTTGACAGAAAATTGACAGTAAATATTGTCGAACAACAATAGCATGAATAAAGCAGAATTTTAAGTACTACAGAACTTCTTCTCCTCGAATGGAGTTTCCTAGCACTCTTTATTTAACAAAAACTTAAAATAAAACTAATAACTTAACTCAAACCTTTATTTCACATGGTTTGCCTCCCATGGAGCGCTCTTTTATGGTCAATAGCTTGACCTTGATGATACTCACTTGGGCTAGATGAGTGGGACATCCACTCCAAAGTAATTGGCCTTCAAAGTGATGGCCTCCTTTTTTTCATGCTTGGATTTCTTCTTCCTTGGGAAATGAATAACAAAAGGATCCCGCGAAGGCAATTGCAGCTTCATGTTCCCTTCATGCAGATTAATCAAATCCTTAATAGTTCTTAATAAAGGACGGCCTAATATAATACGAGCAGTAGCATCTTCAGGCATGTGAACAATAACAAAATCAATAAGAGCAGGACAACCTTTAATGTATACTAAAGTGTTATCCTTAATTCGTACATCTTGTTTGTAGGTAGAATCTGCTAGATGCAATTTTAACTCGGTAATTTCAAAGGAGACAAGATTTAACTTGTTAAAAAGACTCTTTGGAATTGTTGAGATGCTTACACCTAGATCACAAAGTGCAGCTATCTCATTGGTTCCAATTCTAATCTTAATAGTAGGCTCAAATATGTCATCTAGTTTAACAGGTAATTTTTCAGCAATTTTCTTGTATTCTTCTTCAAGCTCACGTACCTTGTTGCTACTTGATTGACAAAATGTTGGTACATAGCTTCCTCACTACTTTCACCTACCGGAATATTGATGTTGATCCTTTTTACGAGATCTTCAACGGTGTAACTTGGTGAAGGAGCATTACTATAGTCAAGTTCTTCAGGCTCCTCCCTTTGGATCCTCATCATTTTGAGTTCTTCAACAGGATTGCGCTCAGCTTTTCCTGCAAATTTAGCTAGAATGAGAGTTTGACTCTCGGTTATCTTACCTAGCTGTGCCTCAATGATCCTGGTTCTTTCTTGAAGGGCATGTAAATCATTTCTCAAACTAACATCTTGGTTAGATAATTACCAAGCATAGCATCATGATTCTCCGTAATTTTAACTAGAATATTATTTTGTTCATTTTGTGAGTCTATGAAAGACTTAAGTGTTTCTTGGAGACTACCATTACTATTTCCCATATTATTATTAGAGTTACCTGCAGGACTAGCATAGTGTTTCTAAAAATTAGGGTTGTAACTCTTCTTCCAAGCAGGATTATAACCATTACGAGCTACGAAGTCTATCTCTTCAGTATTTGTTTCGGGGGTGGCTCTTACCTGAGTTTCCTTACCTATTACGGCTAATATGAGCTCATCCGACTTAGCATTGAGATCTTCGTTCTCTTGTGGTGAGACAGAGTTCACCTTCTTCGTGTTTGATTTTTCCACATGCCATTGGGAATGGTTGTCTTGCATATTGTCTAGCAGCTATTTTGCTTCGGTAATATGTTTACCCATAAATGTTCCTCTAGCTACAGTATTAAGCATAGACTTAGACACAGGATTAAGAGCATTGTAAAATAAATGGAGGATTAACCAATCTTCCATCCCATGACTAGGACAGTTACTTAGGCATTGTTTCATCCTCTCCCATGCAAGCGCTAGTGGCTCACGCTCTTCCTGTCTAAAGCTAGTAATATTAGATTGAAGTTGCATAGTCTTTGCAGGTGGGAAAATTTAGTCATAAATAAAGAATTATATCCCACCCATGATGTAATAGTATTTTTTAGGAAAATAGAGCAACCGTTCTTTACCTCTCCCTCTTAGAGAGAAAGGGAATAGACGCAATTTGACCGCATCAGGGTCAACGTCTTTTATACGCATCATATCACATATTTTAGTGAAAGTATTCAAGTGCATACCTGCGTCTTCAACAACAGAGCCTCCAAATTGATTCTGTTGAACCAAACTTAAGTAATGGGTCGTAATTTCATAGTCATCAGTAGAGATTGTTGGCTTAGTAATAGGAGTACGCAAATAATCATTACTGGGAGTAGAAAACTCCCCAAGCTTCTTTTCAACCATACTTCGTATGTTTTGGGGTTTTCTTAGATAAATAATTATAATGGTAAAAGCAAGAATTTAAAGACTAACTAATTTTTTTGGTTTAGCAAATAAAGACTGAAAGCAAACTAACAAAATGAAAAACAAGAATTAAAACTAGCACGGTTTCTAATAACCTCACCAGGGTAGCTATTGCTTCCCCGGCAACAGTCCTAGAAAAAGGGTTGATACCTTCAATCCGGATTACGGATATAGTATAGCTTTTTCCCTAGTAGACCTAGGTTAGCGAATCCTCAGGAAACGAATGCGTAGTGAAGTTACTTTAACGGACCTTCGGGAGTTTTATAATTCCTTTTGTGTTTTTACCAGACCAATAGCTTGCGTCTTTTTATTGTTGTCGATGATGGAGAGAGAGGGCCTAGGGCATTCAGTTTCACCTATAGCTTCTGTAAAACATCTGATGGAAATAAAAGATAGAAATAAAGTATGCATGTACTTGTTAGAGAAAGATTAATTATATGTGGGTAGTGCATCCATAATTGCTATTGCCTCCACAACCGCTTATAGCAATAACCTACTAGTCTCATCCATAGAAGAAAGAGAACTAATGATATGCATAGTGATGTCACAGTTAATCCCAAGAAAATCCCTCACATACAACTGTACGACCCCTTCTATCACTAGGGTTCCCAACCTACAGATCAGTCATCACTCATACTCCATATACGTGGCTCAACCCTTGGGGTCTTGGGTACCTAACAAGTCCTTGGATTGAGGCAAGAGAGGATACAATAATCATCATGTCATACAAACTAATACAAGATCCCATCTATGATAATTCACATGCATAATTGCTACATGGCTAGGCCGTAGCCCTTAGCCCAGGGAGAATTACTCACACATAGAGATGAGATCAACAATCGCAAACGCTGTAATAAAAAACATAAGATTGATAGCAATAGTCTTACAATATCGCCAATCGGAGAAGAGATCTACTATTATAAGTGGTGGAATATGGCTATGGATATGGAGAAGGGTTTGGAGATCTGGAGGCGGCTGGTGATCTATGGCAGAGACTTCGGGGTGGTGCGTCCTCCATTTTCCCGTCGCTGGAGGTGGCTGGTGATCTATAATTTTTGATGTTCCATGCTTGTCTTATATCTACTTTCTTATGTTTTGTCCACACTTTGGAGTACTTTTACACATTTTCTTGAACTAACCTATTAACAAGATGCCACAGTGCTAGTTTCCTATTTTCTGCTGTTTTTGGTTCCAGGAAAGTCAGAAAATCAATATTCTTGGAATTGGACCGGACAAAAGCCAAAGTCGATATTTTACCGGAAGACTCACTGAGCCAGAAGACGAGACGGAGAGGGGCCACAGGGTGGCCACACCATATGGTGGCGCGGGCAAGCCCTCGCCGCACCACCGGGGGGTGTGGGGCCCCTGGCCGCCCACCAACCTTGCCTCTTCGCCTATAAGATGCCTCCCGACGCAAAAACCCTAAATCGTCAAGCCTCGAGCCACGAAAAGTTCCACAGCGCCGCCGCCACCAAAGGGGAGATTCGAGGGACAGAAAGTCTCTATTCCGGCACCCTACCGGGACGGGGAAGTGCCCCCGGAGCAATCTCCATCGATCTCCACCACAATCTCCATCGCCTTTGTTGATTCCCATGATGAGAAGGGAGTAGTTCTCTCTCGAGGCTAAGGGTTCTACCGGTAGCTATGTGTTCATCTCTCTCTCTATGCATGATCATATTGTGATCGTGAGCTTTGTAATCAAGTAGATCTAACTTGCTACTCAAGTGCTTTAATAGATATCTGCTGTCCCCATGTGTGTGAAAGTGATAGCGTGCACACCATGGTGGCACTTAGGCTAGAGATAACAAATACTTGTTATGAGTTATATTTGGAGTTGGATGTTTCTATGAAATTGTGGTGTTTGTTTGAACCATCTAGTGCTCAAGCTGACAGTGTGGGTTTATCTAGATGGGAAAGATGAACTTTGAGGTGCGCTGTTATAGCCCTACATACGATTAGAGTGTCCAACCGGAGAATAGTTCAGCGTAGTATCATAAAGAAGAAGATATTTATATGAGAGTGTTCACTAGTGAAAGTATGATCCCTAGGCCTTGTTTCTAAGCATTGATACACCATTTGCAATTAGATCTGTTACATGTTTGCTTGCTTCCATCTTTATTTCAGTTTTCCTTTAGTCTTTTCCCACGTCAATCTAACGCCAACAAGCTATTTTCTGGCACCGTTACCACTTATAATTATCCATACCACTTGTATTTCACTATCTCTTCGCCGAACTAGTGCACCTATACACCTGGCAAGTGTATTTGGTGTGTTGGGGACACAAGAGACTTCTTGTATCTTGATTGCAGGATTGCTTGAGAAGGGAATACCTTTGACCACTTCCTCCCTAAGTTTGATAATCCTTGGGTGATCCACTTAAGGGGAAACTTGTTGCTGTTCTACAAACCTCTACACTTGGAGGCCCAACAACTGTCTACAAGAATAGAAGTGCGTAGACATCAAGCTATTTTGTGGCGACGTTGTCGTGGAGGTAAGGTAAAAGGTACTCACATCCTCCGGTGTGAGTGCTCGAAGTTATTTCCTTTAGATTCTGCAATTTTGTCTTTTTGTTTCTTGTTTTCACTAGTTAGGCTTAATGGAAAACAACATCAAAAATTAGAGAGCTTTATAGTATTTATCTTGAGTTAGGACATGAAGTGTTTGAAGAGAAAATTAAAAAACCTATGGAACTTTATTTGCGTGCTGATAGCAAAGTTATTAGTATGAATTCTTTGAACACCATTATTGCTAATGCTATGGAAAAGTCTAAGCTTGGGGAAGCTGGTTTTGATGAAAATTATCTTTTTAGTCCCCCAAGCACGGAGGAGAAAATTTACTTTGATGATACTATGCCTCCAATATATGATGATTACAATGATGAATATGATATTTTCAGTCCACCTACTATTGAGGAGAAAATTGATTATGATTACAATATGCCTCCTATATTTGATGATTATGGTGATGAGAAAATAATGATAGCTATTTTGTTGAATTTGCTCCCACTACAATTAATAAGAATGACTATGCTTATGTGGAGAGTAATAATAATTTTATGCATGTGTCTCATGATAAGAATGTTTCTTATGATAGTTATATTGTTAATTTTATTCATGATGCTACTGAAAGTTATTATGAGAGAGAGAAACATGGTTTTATGTATCTCAACAATATTAAGTTTCCCCTCTTTATGTTGAAAATTTTGAAGTTGCACTTGTTTTGCTTTCCTATGCTTGTTCCTTTGTGCTTTCATGACTTGTTGCTTTACAAGATTCCTATGTATAGGAAGTGGGTTAGACTTAAATGTGCTTTGAATTTGCTTCTTGATGCTCTCTTTTACTTCAATTCATATTTCCTATGTGAGCATCTTCTCAAACTATCATGCCTAACTTAAAGGCGTTAAAGAAAAGTATTTATTGGAAGATAACCCAAAAATTTTATATGAGTCTTGGAAGTTATTACCTCTATAATAACCGCTCCTTATCCTTTTTATTTGCTTTTTGGGCCAAGAGTAACCTCTAATGAGAGAGAAGTAATGCTTGGGAAAGTTGCTGTCCCGAAACAGATTCTTGTTCTTCACCGTAAAAATTCGTGTAAAATATCTGTACGTCCTTTTGAGGCATGAATTTTTTTGATTCTGCCCCAGGTTGTTATCTAACTTTCGTTAGTTCAACACTTTTTGATTCGAGCAACATAAGGTCCTCGAAAAAATTGGTTTTTACCTACTGGTCTGTTTTGACAGATTTCAGCCATTATTTGCATTTGCTTCTTGTTGATTCCTTTTGGGGTTATTTTTGGGGAATTGAGCTTTTTGAGGGAAGTGATACAGTAGTTAGTGTTTTAGTTGAAGTTTTATTGGTGTTAGAACTGAACCTAAAGACTTATTATCTTGAGTGCACTAATGTTGCTAATAAAAATTGTGTGAAGTTTTGTATGAAGGAAAAATTTCAGGTGTATGGAAGGAATGAGTAATGAGATGAAGGATAGACTAAAGCTCAAGATTGGGGATGCCACGCGTGTCACCCCAAGAAATATCAAAGAAGTACAAGCAGCAAAGCTTGGGGATGCCCAAGGCATCCCCTTTTTCATCAATAAAAATTTCAGGTTTCTTCCAAACACTTCATTTTTATTGTTTCATGCACAGTTGTGCTGTTCTGGGAGCGTCTTCTTTTTCATTTTCGTTTTGTTTTTTAGTTTGCTTAGTTTGCTGAATAAATGGGTTGTACCCCCTCTTTCATACATTGGTTTTCAAATAGTTTGTTTGGTTTGGAAAAGAGTAGGAAAGTTCATGCTTAAGTGGTAAAGAGATTTTGTTTTTGATTGTGGCCTATGCTTTGTCATGCCATGTTTGCCAGTGTTTTGGCTTTATGCTTAGTATTCGTTGCTGTAGCATGAATTTTGATAAACAATTGAGATTGCTTAATGTGCTTTGGATGAATCATGCATTGTTTTAGCATATTAAAGCATAGTATTGTGGTATTCTCCTTTGATGCTTTATTTGGGTTGACTTGGCGCATGCTCACACCATGTTATGACTATCCCAAGTCACCATAAGCCTTTATGATCCTTTAGTTTTCAACTTGCAGTATCACTTTATGCTTTGATCAATGCTATTTTGTCGCTCTGCATAATTACGGCCATTATTGCTCTCTTAGTTTATCACTCTCAGTCTTTTGCTAGCCTCCACAACTAAGTATGAGTTCCACTCATGCATCCAACACCCTAAACCAAGTTATTCCAAAGAGTCCACCATACCTACCTACTAGCATATGCTATTCCAAGTATATTCATGTTTTTGTTTATCTTCCAAATTAAACTTGTTATGAGAAAACTAGTGATTAAAGCTCTCACGAACTTGATGGCACACTTTACTTTTCTTGCCCTTAATAAACTTGAACCATTGTGTCATCTATGTTGTATATGCTTGCACTTATTTGTTGGGGATTAGCAGAACCGTGCTGTCATGCGGAATGCTTTCAACATTGCACTGGTACTTTGTACCTAGTTGATATCATGGTCTTTTGTCTATGGATGTCGTCGGTGTGAAATGAAAGGGGATCTTGTAAGTCCATGGAGTTATGTATATGTGTTAAAGAAACGCCTGGGCCGTTGGTCTAATCCATGATGTCATGGTGGAAACCTGCAGTGTAACCATAATGAGCTGTCTATGAAGCATTCTTCTTATAAAAAAGAGAGTCAAATATTGAGAAAAAAAGAGATATATGAAAAGAGGAAAGAGAGAAAAAAGCACCATATTCCCATTGTAAATAAGAAGATTCCTGAGATGCTCGTTGTATGCTTGCCTTGTCATTTTGAATTGGGGATTCTTCCGTATCATTGGGCAAGGGGTACCCTGTTGGCGGTTCTCTATGATACACATGTACTTACGACGACAAGAACTTACCGGTGACTAAACTTGAGTAGCATGAGGAGCGGCCCTCGTATTCAAGGGACATGATATTTCCAACTTATACTTCGTCAAGCGTATACTCGATAGTTTGTTCACTTTAACCTTAATCACTTCAAGATGCTTATGATAGGGGCAATGAGAGCTGAAAGCTAATGAGTACCATAATTTTTGGAAGCTCTTTATGAAACTTGAATCTCTACTTCCTTCTATGAAGGCCTTTCTTTTACTTTTTGTTGTTGTTGTTGAGTCTCCACCTTCTACCTTTATGCACCTACTTTCAGAGCATAGTGGCCATTTTTAGTTCTATGTGCATTGTCCCAAGACTTGTTGATTGATGCATAACTTTGTTATTGCTTGTTTTAAACTATTTGTATCTAGTCACTCTTATGAACTTTGAAGGTGTCCTATGCATTTACATTTGCTACTCTATGAGGGACAAGCTGAATGCCACTATGCTATGTTTTCTTTATGTGAAACAAACAAACGCCTTGCAAATCATTGTTATTCATGAATATTTTGTTTGTGCATTTTCATGTTGCAACATAGTTGCTATGTCTTATTGCTAGAACTTTATCCTTCATGCTATGTTGAAGTACTATGATCCCAGCTATCCATGTTTTACAAACACTTTTATCAAGTTTATGATGGTGCATGTCACCTCAAAAATTATTCTTTCTTTTTATCACTTACCTACTCGAGGACGAGCTTGAGTTAAGCTTGGGGATGTTGATACGTTGCTAACGTATCTAAAAATTTTGATGTTCCATGCTTGTTTTATATCTACTTTCTTATGTTTTGTCCACACTTTGGAGTACTTTTACACATTTTCTGGAACTAACCTATTAACAAGATGCCACAGTGCCAATTGCCTGTTTTCTGCTATTTTTGCTTCCAGGAAAGTCAAAAAATCTATATTCTTGGAATTGGACCAGACAAAAGCCAAAGTCGATATTTTACCGGAAGACTCACGCAGCCAGAAGACGAGACGGAGAGGGGCCATATGGTGGCCACACCATATGGTGGCGCGGGCTAGCCCTGGCCGCGCCACCAGGTGGTGTGGGGCCCCTGGCCGCCCACCGACCTTGCCTGTTCGCCTATAAGATGCCTCCCGATGCAAAAGACCTAAATCGTCAAGCCTCCAGCCACGAAAAGTTCTACAGCGCCACCGCCACCAAAGGGGAGATTCGGGGGATAGAAAGTCTCTGTTCCGGCACCCTGCCGGGACGGGGAAGTGCCCCCAGATGCATCTCCATCGATCTCCACCACCATCTCCATCGCCGTTGCTGATTCCCATGATGAGGAGGGAGTAGTCCTCTCTCGAGGCTAAGGGTTCTACCGGTAGTTATGTGTTCATCTCTCTCTCTATGCATGATCATATTGTGATCATGAGCTTTGTAATCAAGTAGATCTACCTTGCTACTCAAGTGCTTTAATAGATATCTGCTCTCCCCATGTGTGTCAAAGTGACAGTGTGCACACCATGGTGGCACTTAGGATAGAGATTACAAATACTTGTTATGAGTTATATTTGGAGTTGGATGTTTCTATGAAATTGTGGTGTTTGTTTGAACCATCTAGTGGTCAAGGTGACAGTGTGGGGTTATCTAGAAGGGAAAGATGAACTTTGAGGTGCGGTGTTATAGCCCTACATACGATTAGAGTGTCCAACCGGAGAGTAGTTCAGCGTAGTATCCTAAAGAAGAAGATATTTATATGAGAGTGTCCACTAGTGAAAGTATGATCCCTATGCCTTGTTTCTAAGAATTGATACACTGTTTGCAATTAGATCTGTTACATGTTTGCTTCCTTCCATCTTTATTTCAGTTTGCCTTTAGTCTTTTCCCACATCAACCACACGCTAGCAAGCTATTTTCTGGCACCGTTACCACTTATAATTATCCATACCACTTGTATTTCACTATCTCTTCGCCAAACTAGTGCACCTGTACAACTGACAAGTGTATTCGGTGTGTTGGGGACACAAGAGACTTCTTGTATCTTGATTGCAGGATTGCTTGAGAGGGAATACCTTTGACCACTTCCTCCCTGAGTTCGATAAACCTTGGGTGATCCACTTAAGAGAAAACTTGCTGCTGTTCTACAAACCTCTGCACTTGGAGGCCCAACAACTGTCTACAAGAATAGAAGTGCATAGACATCAGGGTCCCTTCACGAAAGTTGTTCTATTTGACCTAATGGTAGCGGTGCCAACTATACGACCGGAGCTATACGGTCGGAATTTTTGCTCCGGTCGTATAGTTGGTTGTTAAAGCGTCTGCCTCCGTTGTAAGGCTCCTGGTTTCTTCTGGTTGTTGGAAATCTCGTATCTTCGACTTTAATGTAGTGATTCCCTCATCTAAACGACATTATCTACGCTGGAAAATTACAAAAGAAAGGATTGCATACCCCTCTGAATATTAGCATTAGTGGGAGGGTTTAGAGAGATATTCATCAAGAATATGATTAACATCCAGTTTAAATGTGGACGTTAGATGGCTATATTTTAGAGCCATCATCGTACAATTTCATTTCTTACCACTTCCTTCATTTCAGGCTTCAATCTTCTATTAAGTTCCACAAGTGGTTTTGCACCTTCTTCCATGAATATTCGATGGTCGGTTATATTGGAACTAATGCCCTTCACATCATTCATTGAGTACCAAAAGGCCTTGTGATGCTCCTTAAGTATTTTCATGAGTTCTTCTTCTTCTCATGAAAGTTTAACACTAATAATAACAGGGAATTTATTTGTATCATCTAAAAATCTGTATTTAAGATTAGCTGGTAGAGTCTTCAACTCTGGGGGTGGTAATTCCTCGCCCCCTCTCTTTTCTGGCTCTTCAAAAGCCTCATTAGTTGGAGGCCCTATAATGGGAAGTGAATTGAATTCATCTTCTAGTTCTTCTAGGACCTTGTCCTCCATAACTATTTCTTCATAATTTAAGTCTTCATTAGTTTCTTGTTTTTGATCACTAAAGAACAGAGCTGCCATTTCCTCAATAGTTTTCTCTTTCTCTTCTTCTTGTATTTGTGGAGGTCTGTCTTTAAATTTGGAAAAGTGGAATTCTTTTTCTGCTCCCTCAAGCTTAAGAGACACAATCTCCTTTTTGAAATCAACATAGGCACCTATATCACTCAAAAAGGTACTTCCAAATATAATTGGGCAAAGGGTGTTAGTTGACATATCAACAGCTACAAAATGGATAGGAAATTTTTTGTTGCCAATTGTGACAGTTGCATCTTCAACTACTCACATTGGAATTCTAAGAGTTTTATTGGCTAACATAATTGTCATATCAGTATTTTCAATTGTAGCCGGTTCTATTTCTTCTTTTATTTCTAAATAGAAATCATAAGATATAACATTAACTTTGGTGCCAAGATCTCATAAACCATAATGCGAGGTTTTCTTAAATATGCAGGGAAGAATAGGCTTACTCACATATTTTACCTTTGTTTTACCTTCAACCAATTCAGAAGTCTCTTCATCAAGTTCAACTATGTTACAATGTGCATACATAGCCATAATTGTTTCCTTGGTTACCTCTTCATCTTTGGTTTCTTCCAGATGTTACACGACTTCTGGCATACTTTCCACTTCCTTCTTCTCCTATGCTGCTTTTACCTGTTCATATTCAAAAATATGCTTTTGTGCAGTGTTTGGGAAAGGTATGTTGTATGTGTTGGAGATATGCCCAAGAGGCAATAATAAAAGTGATTATTATTATATCTTTGTGTTTATGATGAATGTTTACATCCCATGCTATAATTGTATTATTAGGAAACACTAATACATGTGTGTTTTGTAAACATATAAGAGTCCCTAGTAAGCCTCTTGTTGAACTAGCTTGTTGATTAATTGATGATCATGGTTTCCTGATCATGGACATTAGGATGTGATTAATAACAAGGTTATATCATTAGGAGAATGATGTGATGGACACACACCCATAGTAAGCGTAGCATAAGATCAAGTCATTAAGTTCGTATTGTTGTAAGCTTTCAAATGCATAGTAACCTAATCCTTCGACCATGAGGTTGTGTTAATCACCATCACCAGATGGGTACTTTGATGACATCAAACACCGCTTCGTAACTGGGTGGTTATAAAGGTCATTGGGTATTCTGAAAGTATGTGTTGAAGCGCATGGACCAAGATTGGGATTTGTCCATCCATATGACGGATAGATATGCTCTGGGCCCTCTCGGTGGAATGTCATCTAGTTAGCTTGCAAGCATGTGACTAGGTCACAAGGGATGACATATCACGGAACGAGTAAAGAGTACTTATCAGTAACGAGGTAGAACTAGGTATGGAGATGCTGACGATCAAACCTCGGATAAGTATAGTATCGCGTGACAAAGGGAATTGGTTTCGTATGTAAATGGTTCAATCGATCACGAAGTCATCGTTGAGTATGTGGGAGCCATTATGGATCTCCAGGTCCCGCTGATGGTTATTGATAGGAGATGTGTCTCTGTCATGTCTACATATTCACGAACCTTAGGGTGACACACTTAAGGTTCGAAGTTGTTTTAAGTAGATATGGAATGTGCGTTGGAGACCGGATGTTGTTCGGAGTCTCGGAATGGATCCGGGACATCACGAGGAGATCCGGAATTGTCCGGAGAATAAGATTCATATATTGGGGATCATTTTCTAAGTTAGGAATTGTTCCGGAGTGTTTGTATGGAGATTCTAGAAGGTTTCGGAATGTTCTGGAAGGTTCTAGAGGATTTCTTGGAGTTTGCTTGAAAACCAAGAAAGGGTCAAAGGAAACCTAGTGGGGCAACACACGGATTCGTGGGGGAGGAGGACTCCTTCCCCCTTCCCACCGCCGGCCATAGGAGGGGAGTCCTACTAGGACTCCCCCTCCCCAGGCGCGCCTCCCTCCTTTAAATAGAAGGGAGGGGCGCCCCCTCCATGCCCTCTCCAATAACTCCCAATCTATGTCGCCTCTCTCCTCCACCTTTCTTCTGCACAGGCATAGGCGAAGCCCTGCAGAATTCTCTACTCCACCACCACCACCACGCCGTCGTGCTGCTGGGATTCCGTGGAGAAGATCTACTACCTCCGCTGCTCGCTGGAACGGGGAGAGGAAGGTCTGCTTCGACTCCGCACGTGTGACCGACTGCGGAAGCGCTGCCGAAACGCGCCGCCGGAAGGATCGTCCACTTGACCGACCGCGGAAGCGCTGCCGGAAAGCGACGCCGGAAGGATCGTCCACACGATCTTGAGATCGGCAAGTGATCGACTACATCAACCACGAGATCTAATCTCGTTAACGCTTTCGGATCTACGAGGGGTAGTTCCTATCTATCTCGTTGCTCATGTCTAATAGATTAGATCTTGGCTTTTATCTAGATTAGATCTGGGTTTTGTTCGTTCTTGCGGTAGAATTTTTTTGTTTTCCATGCTACGAACCCATCAGTATGTTGGTTCTAGAGAGGCCAGTGTTGCTTTAACTTCTCTTTTTTTCTCATGTTTGGGTGGTGGATCATACTTGACCAAACCCTCTTTTGGAGCTTTGATCTGTTCTGTAAAAGCTTTAATAACTTGCAACACAAGATCTGAATCCAAATAAAGTTCTTTAGATAATTCTTTCACATGGCCCTTTTTATTATAGTCATGAATACAATCATGATCTATTTCTAATCCTCCTTCACTTCCTAGAAAAAATTCCATGAAACTCTATGATCGCGAATCCTATTAAGTAAAGCCCAAGCTTTAGTTATAGGAAGATTCATAAAGCCTCCTTCCGTGAAAGAGTCTGGTTGAATTTTATTAGGTTCAATTAAACTGCCATAAAGTATATGCAATAAATACCATTCCGGCAAATCATGATGAGGACATAGACATAGTAAATCTTTAAATCTGATATAATCTCTTACTAGTCCTTCATTAGGATGGTTCCTCCAAGTTATTATAAGACGCCTGATTCTGAAAGATTTTGATAATGGATAATATTTTGCTAGAAACTCACAGGCTAAATTATCCTAGGTAGTAGTGGCTTCTAGGGGTAGAGATCTATACCATGAGAGATTTTTCCTAGTCAAAGTCTGACTAAAAAGTTTAACCCTTACCTCATTAGCAGTATATCCTGTCAATTGAAAAGTACCACATATATCTTTAAAACATGCAATATGCTCATATGGATCAGGATCTTCTTCGTCCCTAGTAAATTGCTTCTTGTGTAGAATACCAAGTAATAGAGGATTTATTTCAAACCCCCTTTTCTTCTCATTAAAGTTGTCTCTTTTATAAATATCATAGGGCTTCTAAAAGTGGCTGAGTGGGTTAGCACTAGTCATATGCTCAAACTACATCAAGGTTGTGGAAACCTATAACTCAAAACAAAACTTAGCAAGACAAAAATAAATAAGCAAAAACTAAAAGACCTACAGTGCTTAGCTCCCGGCAACGGCGCCAGAAAATAGCTTGATGACTCCAAGTGCATAGATCGTTTGTAGCTAGTTTCAAAAATAAAGATATTAATCTCACAGGGAGTAGGAGTCTGAAGTCTAATAACTTTTGAAATAAATATTACAATAGAAATGCTAAATAAAGTTCTAGGTGATAAGATAAAATGCGAGTATTGTGTGAAAAGATGTTTTTGGGTTTTTGGTATAAGAGCAACAATAAATAAAGTAAAACAACTGAACACGAAAGTAAGTATCACGTATGTAAGAGAGATTGGAACTGCAATGGTGAAAAAGCGTTCTCATGGAGTAGCGGATACACCACTAGCATTATAAGGAAATCAGGTAAATATTATTATCATGAAAATTCTCAACTATGTATGTGTGGGAGGAATTCCATATTTGGACAAATCGGTAGCAACCGCTGCTCACATCATCCTCATAACCACATCAGTCAGCAATCGACATCAATCGAATTACTGTGCTATTAAGAGTGTGATCCCGTAGGACGTGTCCCATGGCATGGATAGTGTTCTGTGAGTTTCCTCGGCTTCCCAAGTTGATACGTAAGGAGTGCCAAAAGCTTTATAGTCACTGTAAGTGCTAACACACCTCCGTCTACCAACAAGTAGTTCCCTCCATCAAGTCCCCATGAGAGGCAAATATTGAGAGGTCGACTTCTCTCAACATTAAGATGAAGACAATCTAACACATGGTCACAACGATGAATATCATAATAAATATTATCTTATTTCAATCTCATACTAGGGTTTCTCCATCTCCCCAAGAAATAATGATCTACTCATATATGGAGGCAATCAACATCATGGTAATAACAATGGAATCTATCATAGATGAATAGTACTTGAATAAATCCACAACAAATACGGAAATTACAAGAAGATCTAGACAAGATGTAGATGGGATGTATGGAGATGGTGGTGATGCAGCGGTGGATGATGAAGATCAATGCCTTAGCCTCCCGGATCTACATAGGGCGAAGATGGATCCCCGGTAGACGAGTTCCCCCTCCAGATGCCTTCTGGAGGTGAGGTTTTGGCGATTTCTGGTTGTTCTTTATGTCGTCCTTCCGATCCAATTGCACGGGGTGAAACTATTTAAGGAGGCAGTGGTGGCACCCACTATAAGGCGGGAACTATACGGCCGGAAAATTTATTCCCCTCGTATAGTTGGTCATTAAACCATCTGTGTGCCTTGATCCCTTCAGGTTTTCTTCTGGTATTATTGATATTTCCCAAATAAGTGATTTACGTTGTTGTTGACTACTTTTCTCCTTAGTACAACTGCTCCAAGAATTGTGTCCATTGTATACATCACATGTCCTGATCCTGGTGCAAACAGACATAAAATATGCGCGCGAGCATCGTAAAATACCAAGATCCTACATCTACAATGCAAAATAATAATATAAAACATGATGCAAATATGCACTCATCACATGTCACACCTGACGAGGAGGCGTTGGGGGAGCAGGTACCAAACCGGTGGCTGAGAGCTAGGCAGGGGCTAGGGTTTTCGCCGGGTGTGCACAAGGGTGCGCTTGAGCCAATTCGATGAGGGGAAAAGAAAGAGAAGGTGTTGAGGTAGTGCCGGCGTGCGGTGGCACCGAATAAAGCGGACAATGGCAAGAGTGGCAGACAACAGCGCTGGCGGTGATGTAGTCGCGTGTGAGCGGAGAGGGGAGTGAGGTCGAGGAGGTGCGTTCCTGTGCGTGAGTGGAGAAGGGTTGCGTCGGGTTGACCGAACCAGAGTGGGCTCTAATCGGCCGATTTGGTCTAGCAAGACTAGTTGGGCCAGGCCAGCCCATGTGCTTAACCTAACAGGACAAACTGAGAATAGAATATGAAAACAAAATAACAGAAAATAAATGACTTACCCAAGATGTCCTATAAGTACTTTTGGCTCTAGAAAAATATAGAAAAATCCTAAACATATTTATGATATATCAAAATGATCACAAAAATACTCTCTACCCAAGAAAAATATAAAATTTCTTATTGGAGTCAAATAAAATGTAACTAAATGTTAACACCATTATATTCCTTAACGAAATATAATAAAATAAGTAAAATTCCCAAAAATGAATAAGAATCATTTTTTATATAAAAATAAGTGTATTATTTTATAAAAATAGTAACTTATTTTTTTACAAATAAAACTTGAAGCAAATATTCAAAGACATTTCACACTTTATGGATTTTTTATAAAAATAAGAACACTTCTTAAAAATAAATAATAACCATTTTAAGAACTTGAATAATTATATTTTACTAGAAAAATACTAAATATATTATTCCAAAGGTTTTTAAGATTTTAAAGTAATATTAATCATTTTCTATTTTATAAAATACCTATTTTTGTAAATTCCGTAGAAACACTTCTTAAGTAAGAAGTAATCACTATTCTATGTGAAACCTTAAGTTCTTTATATCTAAATACTAATTCCAAAACCATAACTTGGATCTATAATAAACCTTCAGTGTTACTTATTAACCTTATAAAACTCTTTTAAAACCATAACTCCAAATGAAACCAATAATTCTGAATAAATTTTAAACATCATTCACTTATAATATAAGTGAATGCTATTTATATTTTAACCATTCTTAAACATGATTTCAAACTTTAATAGATTATTAAAATCATCTAAATTTACTTTCCTTCATAAGATAAATTATATTCATAATAACGAATCACATTTAAACTCATCATTCACTTAAAATTGGAAGTGAATGATGTCACGCTCTTAATCATCCTTATCATAACCCTAGAACTTGATAATAATTTAAACACATCACACTTAAACCTACTTATGTTTTTAAAGTTAACTTAGTCTACCAAGTTATGCATAATGTCTAAATTATATTTATGTTTTTATAGTTAACTTTGGTCGATTCCAATTAAGTCGTAAGGCATCTCAACTCCAAGCTTATCAAACAAACGCAAACGACAACGATCACATTCTCTTAGCCATCTAGATTGTTTAAACCTTATCAAAAAAATCTTTCATTCAAAAGTTTTTTGATTTTCCACTTCAAACAACAATCTCATAATAAGTTCTTCAACTCTTATCAACCTAAAACATGGACTTTCATAATTGTTACATCATATAAATTAACCTTAATCATGTGTTGTTATTATGCTTACTTTTGTATCATACATGACAGTCTTAAGATTCTGTACATACATATTTGCTTGTGAAGTAAACTTGAAGATAAACCAAATCTTACAAAAATCACCTAAGTTTAAATCTTCCACATTATTAGGAAATTGTCTTAGGGTTTTACAAAATTCATTACATTACTTATGCATCACAGCATATTGCTTCTTTAAACGTTAGTCCTTACCGGAACCAATGATGATATTTATAGATTTTGGATCTTATACCATCTTGAAGACTATGATTGCATAAATTTATAATCACAAAAGGCAAGTTCACCCTTGCTCATGTCCTTTGGTTATTTTCTATCAAGTACTTGTAACTCAAATGTTGTCATCGCCTGCATTTCAAAAAGGTCCAAAAACACTATTTTCATAATGATATGATTATAGGTTATTTACCCAATGGTAATAACCTACTATTATAGTTCTAGTGGTAAAGGAACATAATACCTAGGACTTAACAACCAATGTCGCCAGTGATTCTAGCGACATATGTTCTGCTTTAACCATGAGATTTGGAACGGGATAGAGAAGTCAGCTGGATCTTCTTCCTTTCGCATGAACGAATGACCTTATCGTGAGGCCGTCAATTTCTCGTTGAGAATCCAGCACATGGGTGGGACCCCTCAGTTCCCCGTGATATTGGTGTCTAGATTATCCGTGAGGAGTTGTCGGAGGTATATCTGCCACTGCGGTGGGGGTTGCCAGAGGCATGATCTGCTCACTACAGTCTACGAGGGGTTACTAGGGTTATATCTGCCTATATGGGGGCTAACGAAGGTATTCCTGCTTGGGGGGTCGTGTCTTCATGTGGGATCACGGAGAAGGGCAATGATTGGCTTGGATCTTAGACTGGGCCCCATACCAAGGAAGTATGGACAAGGTCATGACTTGGATGTGCAACAAGGCCAAGGTCTCTCATGGGTAAAGTAGCGAACCTCCGCAGAGTGTAAGAACTGGGACATGTTACTCCCTGTTCCGGGAAGGAGCTGTGAATGCTGTAGGAAAGGGACTCCACAATAAGAATAAAAGCAATCTTTGAAGAAATGTTTACGAAAACCTGCATTGCCTACGAGCTTTGGTCTGTGGTTGTTGATAGTTGATGAGTGCATATTTGCATCATGTTTTATATTATTATTTTGCATTGTAGATATAGGATCTTGGCATTTTAAGGCGCTCTCGTGCACATTTAAGTTTGTTTTCACCAGGATCAGGACAGATGATGGATCCAATGGACACAATTCTTGGAGCAGTTGTACCGATGCGAAAAGGAGTCAAAAACAACGTAAATCGCTTATTTGGGAAATATTAATAATAATAGAAGAAAACCTGAAGCGAACAAGACATACAGACGGTTCAACGACCAATTATACAGCGGGAATAAATTTTTCAGCCATATAGTTTCTCATGTATAGTTGGCGCCACCACCGCCTCCTGAGATAGTTTCACCCTGTGCAACTAGATCAGGGAGACGACATACAGAACACCCAGAAATCTCACCTCCGGAAGGCATCTGGAGGGGGAACTCGCCCACCGGGGATCCATCTTCACCGTACGCAGATCCAGGAGGCTAAGGCATCAATCTTCATCATTCACCGCTGCATCACCACCATCTCCATCCATCCCATCTACATCTTGTCTAGATCTTGTTGTAATTTCCGTACTCATTGTGGATTTATACAAGTACTATTCATCAATGATAGATTCCATTGTTATTGCCATGATGTTGATTGCCTCCATATCTGAGTAGATCATTAGTTCTTGGGGAGATGTAGAAACCCTAATATGAGATTAAAATAAGATAAAGTTTATTATGATATTCATCGATGTGACCATATGTTAGATTGTCTTCATCTTGATGTTGAGAGAAGTCAACCTCTCAATATTTGCCTCTCATGGGGACTTGATGGAGGGAACTACTTGTTGGTAGACGGAGGTGTGTTAGAACTTATAGTGACTATAAAGCTACTAGCACTCCGTATCAACTTGGGAAGCTAAGGAAACTCATGGAACACTATCTATGCCATGGGATACGTCCTACAGGATCACGTCCCTTAATAGCACAGTAATTTGATTGATGTCGATTGTTGACTGCTGTGGTTATCAGGATGATGTGAGCAGCGCTTCCTGCCTAATTATACAAATAGTTGAGAATTTTCATGATAATAATAATTACCTTAGCTCCTTATAATGCTAGTGATGTATCCGCTACTCCCTGAGAACGCCTTTTCCCTATTGCAGTTCCAATCTCTCTTACATACGCGATACTTACTTTCTGTGTTTAGTTGTTTTACTTTATTTATTGTTGCTCTTATACCAGAAACCCCAAAACACCTTTTTACGCAATACTCACATTTTATCTTTTCACTTAGAACTTTATTTAGCATTTATATTGTAATATTTATTTCAAGAGTTATTAGACTTCATACTCCTGCTCCCTGTTGGATTGATATCTTTATTTTGAGACTAGCTACAAATGATATGTGCACTTGCAGTCATCGAGCTATTTTCTGGCGCCGTTGTCAGGGAGCTAAGTCTTGTAGGTCTTTTAGTTTTTGCTTATTTATTTTTGTCTTGCTAAGTTTTCTTTTGAGTTACAGGTTTCCACCAACATGATGGAGTTTGAGCATATGACTAGTGCTAACCCACTCAACCACTTTGTAAAGCCCTATGATATTTATAAAAGAGACAACTCCAATAAGAAGACAAGGGGGTTTGAAATAAATCCTCTATTACTCGGTATTCTACACAAGAATCAATTTACTGCAGATGGAGAAGATCCTGATCCATATGAGCATATTGCATATTTCAAAGATATATGTGGCACTTTTCAATTGACGGGATATACATCTAATGAGGTAAGGGTTAAAAAATTTAGTCAGACCTTGACTAGTACAGCTCTCTCATGGTATAGATCTCTACCCCCTGAAGCCAGTACTACTTGGGATAATTTAGCCTATGAATTTCTAGCAAAATATTATCCATTATCAAAATCTTTTGGAATTAGGCATCGTATAATGACTTGGAGGAATCGTTCTAATGAAGGAATAGTAAGAGCTTATATTAGATTTAAAGATTTACTATGTCTATGTCCTCATCATGATTTGCCTGAATTGTATTTATTGCATATCTTTAATGGCGGTTTAATTGAACCTAATAAAATTGAACTAGACTCTTTCGTAGAAGGAGGCTTTATGAATCTTCTTATGTCTAAAGCTTGGTATTTACTTAATATAATTCGTGATCATAGAGTTTCATGGAATTTTGGTCTAGGAAGTGAAGGAGGCGTAGAAATAAATCATGATTGTATTCATGACTACTCTCTCCGTTTCAAAATATAAGATGTTTTAGCTTTGTGAAAGAAGTGTATCAAGTCCACTTTTAGTGTATAGGTTCACTCCACATCCACATGAACCTACACACTAAATGGGGTCTAGATACACTTCTTTCACAAAGCTAAAACATCTTACATTTTGAAATGGAGGGACTATAATAAAAAGGGCCATGTTAAAGAATTATCTAAAGAACTTTTTTTCATTCAAATCTTGTGTTGCAAGTTGTTAAAGCTTTTACAGAACATATCAAAGCTCCAAAAGAGGGTTTAGTCAAGTATGATCCACCACCCGAACCTGAGAAGAATAGAGAAGTTAAAACAACACTAGCCTCCCTAGAACAAATATATGAGATGCCTTTTCCTAACACTACACAAAAGCATATTCTTGAATATGAACAGGTCAAAGCAGTACAGGAGAAGAAGGAAGACGAAAGTATGCTAGAAGTCATGGAACATCTGGAAGAAACCAAAGATGAAGAGGTAACCAAGGAAGCAATTATGGCTATGTACGCAGATTGTAACATAGTTGAACTTGATGAAGAGACTTTTGTATTGGTTGAAGGTAAAACAAAGGTAAAAATGTGGGTAAGCCTATTCTTCCCTGAATATTTAAGGAAACCTCACATTATGGTTTATGCGATCTTGGCACCGAAGTTAATGTTATATCTTATGATTTCTGTTTAAAAATAAAAGAAGAAATAGAACCGGCTACAATTGAAAATACTGATATGACAATCATGTTAGCCAATAAAAATCTTAGAATCCCATTGGGAGTAGTTGAATATGCAACTATAACAATTGGCAACAAAAACTTTCCTGTCAATTTTATAGTAGTTGATATGTCAGCTGACACTCATAGGATGTGCATAGACTTCAGGAAATCGAACTTTAGAATCGTTAGCAAACCACACTCATTTTTGCTACTTGGATGGATACTCAGGTTTTTCTCAAATAGTTTTTCATCCGGATATGACCAACTTAAAACAACTTTCATTAGTCCTTATGGTTTACATGCTTACCGACGTATGTCTTTTGGTTTATGTAATGCTCAAGCCACTTTTCAAACATGCATGACTGCTATTTTTGCGGATTTTATAGAACTGATAATGGAAGTATTTATGGATGATTTTTCTTTCTATGGAACTTTGTTTACTAGTTGCTTGATAATCTCAAAAGAGTTTTGCAGCATTATGAAGAAACCAATCTTGTTCTAAACTGGGAGAAAAGTGCCATTTTATGGTCAAAGAAGGTATAGCCCTTGGACATAAGGTATCAAGTAAGGGAATTGAAGTGGATAGAGCTAAGGTTGAGGCCATAGAGAGAATGCCACAACCTAGGAATATTAAAGGTATAAGAAGTTTCCGTGTCATGTGGGTTTTTATAGAAGGTTCATTAGAAATTTCTCTGGAATATCTAAACCTTTGACTAACCTTCTGCAAAAGGGAATAAGATTTAATTTCGATGATAAATGTCCCAAAGCCTTTGATAAACTAAAAAATGCTTTATCCGATGCTCCTATCATTAAACCACCTATCTGGGATACGACTTTTGACTTAATATGGGAGGCTAGTGATGATGATGTAGGAGTAACTCTAGGACAACACATTGGTCGAAGATTTAATATTATACATCATGCTAGTAGGACTCTTAAGTGTGCTCAAAAGAATTATCCTAAGGAAGAAAGGGAACTTTTTGCCATATTTTTCTCTTGTGATAAATTTCATTCTTACATAGTTGATGCAAAATTAATAGTTCATACGGATCGTGATGGTTTAAAAGAAATCCTTGAGAGGAAAGACCATAAGCCAAGATTGATCCGTTGGATTCTTTTACTTCAAGAATTACAAAAATTCTTTGAGTTGTAGATTATGTAGATGCAAGAAATAAAGATGTTGGATGTAGTGTCCATGTTTGCCCAGCAAGATACTAATCTTGTTGAGAGGAACTTTAGTCCCAGTGATTTTCGCTTACAAGAATTATCTAATGAAGGGTCAATTCCTTCAAAAGAGAAGAAGTCTTTGTTGATTGGAGGAGATTGTCAACCCCAAATAAGTAAACGGTAAGTTCAAGGTAAGTGTTCTTACTCAAATAAGTGATTTGTTTTCACAGATTTTACTTCTAATTTTTTTGCCTTTGAATTCCTCGTGTTTTTCTGAAGTTCTGGAGGGTTTTTACCAACTATACGGGAGCAACTATACGACTGGAGAAAAATCTTCTTAGTGAAAATTGTTTTCGTTGTCTGGACCTATAAGGTCGCAACTATACGACCGGAGACAAAATTCTGGCTGTATAATTGGTCGTTGAACTCTCAAACACTTTCAATTTTTGATGTCTATATCTATACGGTTGCAACTATATGACTGGAGAAAAAATTCCGGTTGTATAGTTGGTCGTTGAACTCTCAGACACTTTCGAGTTTTTATGTCTGTATCTATATGGTCGTAACTATACGACCGAGCACAATATTCCGGTTGTATAGTTGGTCGTTAAACTACGAGACACTTTTCGTTTGCCTTTTCGTTATGACAAAAAAAACGTTATTGTCGGTTCCGATTCGTAACTTAAATGACTTGGACTCGAGATATTTGAAAATATTTGCCCGGGACCAACTATACGGCCGGAGCTATATAGGTCGCACCCGTATAGTTGGTCGTTACGCGGTAGGACACCTCCAAATCCACGATTTCTTTCCCTGTTTCGTTAAGATCCTTTTCTTGGGCGAGAATTTGGTGTTTCTCGCGAGTTTTACCGACCTCTGACCCCCCTTAGATACTGCCATTGTCTCTCTCTAATCATAATCTCCAGGAACCAATGTAGCCATGCTCTATCCCGTCCCAGGCCGTGGGAAACCCATGGGTCTCATTGCTCCTTCCAGGGACTGCTCTCCCAGCCCATCCATGGAGGACGACAATGAGGAGGTGGGGAGGTTTAGCCTAGGGTAAAAGGAGTACATCGAGCCAAGCTTGTACAACAACAATTCCGATGATTATGTGGTTGACGTCTACATTCGCCGTGATGTCTATGATCCCCCGGAGATCAACTGGGCGGCAATGAAGAGAGCTCAAGAAGAGAGAGAAGGTCACAAGACGCATGGAAAAGGGCGTGTGGAGACGGTAAAGTTCATCACCACGGATCCCAGGCCGCACAAGTGTAAGGAATTACCTAATATTGGTGCAGGTGCTAGCATGGGAGCAAAGGAGCCACTCTTGAAGCCAACCATTGGTTCTCGTATGAAGGTGAAGCCTCAAGAAGAGTGGAGGTACGGCTTCCACTTCCCCGATCCATCAATTATGGATGAGGAAGAAGAAGATGTTCCCAGGACCAATGATCGCGTGCGAGCACTAGAGATATATCAGAAGCAGGAACTACTTCATCGCGTCAAAGTCCACCACTGTCTCAAGGAGATAGATAAGAAGGACGATCTTCTCCCATTGGTGTCTAAGCTCGCAGATAAAGTTAACACTCTGCAATCTGATTTGCGCAGGTACTACAGCTGCATTACTGCTCAAGAGGATACCAACAAGAAGCTATGCACTACGGTGTTACATGCCATGGTGCCACAGTGATCTACAATAATCACGGTATCAAATAATCGCAAGGGATTATTTGATCCCGCCTGGCTTGATTCCAAGCTTGGGGAGATCTTTAAGACCTTGTAATCTATGTTATAAGTTTTACATTACTATTTTAGTTTTGCATCAGTTCAAAGTAGAAATAAAGTTTGCATCATTAGAATTCCCTTCAGGAATAGTCGATCCCTTTTATAAAATTCCGAGTTTATTATTATATATGGAGCAATATTTTCAACACCCGGATTTTTAATCCCAGATACCTCGCAATCCCAGGATTACCATTTTTGCGAGACATAACAGATTGGATATCATAGTACATCATCCATTACAAACCATAATAAGGTTTTACACAAATAAAGGATCTCATGATCCAGTCCTAATACAATCAAGCAGCGGAATAATAAAGCGTAGTGGTGGGCTCCATCTTCAGTGTCACAAGCAATGCTGACGACGGGAGATGATCCGAGTTGTCGTAGCCGTCCTGCTGTCCTTCTTCCGGATAGTCCTCCTCATAGTCTAGCCACGGGAATAGCCAGGGACAAAGCCATGAGTACTCTTTATGTACTCGCAAACTATCACTAACAAGTAAGGTAGTTCTAGTAGGAATGCTAAGCTGTAAGTTTATTTGCAAAGAGCTAGATTTATCTTAAGCTGAGTTCAGAAGTAAAGAAAGCTAAATTAAAGTTCTAAATCACCTAAGTGGGAACTTAGTTATCATAGTCAGAACCCTGTTGTGGTCAAGTCAAAGTTATACTTCATTTCACAAGTAATTTTGAAAACATCTGATGATGGAACAGTATGGCCACTCCAACTATCCATGACCGCGGACGCGGCTATTCGAATAGTTTGACACTCTGCAGAGGTGGTACACTTTCACCACAAAATTCGATACATCCGTCAGGGATAACCCTGAATCATCATACTTAGTATGAGGATAATCAATCATAACTTTTCCTTTACACACTCTAGTATAAGCACCTCTCCTATGAGCTTCGCCTCCCAGCCATGGCCATCTTCCATCCTGGGCACTGCATAGGTGGACATCATCAAGAGGTAGCCTCAGCTCAAACCTCTCCCACAAGGGAACCATACTAATGCATATAAACTTCCAACTAAGCCTTACCCAATTCAGGTATTGTGGTTGTACGGTAAACTTGGAATGGTATCGCATCCGAACCCAACAATCATTTTTTATAAAGGGGCTAAGGCTCATGCCTCAACATTTTCATCATCATAAACCATTGGTGTTTCTCAACACATGTCAACACATCTCAATAGAATGACTCATCATTCCAAGGTTTTCATAAGCATTTTCACCAAGTATTCGCATCTAAAGTGATCAAGTTTAATGCTTATCACTAGCCACTAAGGTTAAGAGTGTTCACTAATGAGGCATGCTAATATCAATCTCATGTCATAGAATGACATCTAGTATAGGCCTAGTTTTATACTCTTTAGCCTATCTATACTACTTTCCAAAATCCTCATAAAGCATTACTAAAAGTAAAGAAACTTTGGTGAAGTAAAAAGTAAAGCTTGCAAGTAAAACTTGGGATGGGTATAAATCAAAGGTATATAACCAAAGCATGCCTAATGCATCTTGCTTAGGTTAACTTGCATGGGTAACTTGTATAATTCTAGCTTGCCTTGATTGGTGCAGTGATTGAAGTTTTCTTCGTCTTCTACAGGGTAGAACTCCTCCTCTTCGTAGACTTGGTCGATACTATCGTCTATAAATGAATACGGGGTACGTAATCACCAAACAATACTTAACTAACTCTAATTAGCACACTAAGGTTCAAACTTGATGATCTAGCATCATCACACTCATCACAAGATTTAAAGGACTAGTTTCATTTAGTTTATTTGAGAAAAGTAATTTCTACTCATTGAAATTAATTAAGATTTAATATTCTATAAATAAAATATGGGATCATGTGGACACATGTCATCACCACATATTATAATACATGGGAATGTGAAGGGTTGGTCACATTTTATAAAGTTGAAGATTATTATTTAAAAAGTGACTAGAAATGCCCTAATAGTATTCTTTAGGTACTAGTCCAATGTCACTGCATGCAAACCTAAATGTTATTACATATTCAGATAGGTGATGTCAAATGTGATTTTTGAGAGTTGGAATCAACTCATAAGCTATTATGGTTGATTTTTGAAAAATGTTTGAAGTTACAAAAGTCTGTGTCTTGTTATTTTTGCTATAGATTATCTCTAACTCCAATTGATTTAAATCCAACGGGCTTGGATAGATATTTTAATTATCTTTCTAACAAAATTTGAATCATGCCATTTGGTTAAGTGAAACTCGCTGAATTGATTTTTGAATAAGTGGACAGAATCTAGTTTTAACTAAATTAGAAAAAGATTATTTGAATCGTGGCTACGCGCGGGAAAAGAAATGGATCGGCCCAGCTGCACTGCGCGGGCACAGAGGGCTGCTGACAGGCGGGGTCCATGCGTCAGCGGCTATTACTACACGAAGCGGTACCGAGCGATCTAGGCGCTACGATTAGAATCTAATCTAACGGTTGAGGCTCATCGTCCCCAGTGAACAGCTCGCCGGCGAGAACGAAACCTAGCGGAATAGTGGGGGTGTGTTGTGGCTCACCTGGGCTCCAGCTATGGTCGGTGATGGGGGCATTCGAGTTGGTAGATGACGGCGGTTCGAGGCATGGTCGCGGCAGCTCTTGGGGCGGCTCCAATGGACGGCGCCTTTCTTCAACTACAGTGGCCAACTCCGGTGAAATTCCGGTGGACTGAGGCTCACCTTGCTCCGGGGAGAGTGTGGGAGGATCAGTGAGGAGAGGGGAGTCGAATGGTGTGCAGAAATGAGGTGGAGAGGGCATCCTTTTATAGCTCGATGAGGGGACCGAGTGGCATGGGCACGGCTCGTCGGTGGCGACGCTACAAGCAGCTAGCGGCATGGCTGGGGGTAGGGGATGGTGCATGGTCTCCTGGCGGTCCTCTCTGGCTTAAAGGCGCGGCAAGGGGCAGTCACATTTGGTCGGAAGCGGGCGGTGCTCTACACGGCATAGGTGGTGTTCTATGCGGTGCACGGTGGCTACGGGTCGAGCGGTGGCGAACGGGGATGTCTAGGCGGCTGCTGGGGTCATGGCGGAGCAGTGTGCGCGGGGTGAGGTTGAGGCGCGGCGTGTGTGAGCTGGTCGGGCGCGGCGCTCTAGCGCATTCTCGGCATGGCAGAGACGCTCTGGGCGTGGCTTTGCTGGGGTGGTCCACACCTTGGCTTTGCTCGGGGAGTGGATAGGGGGCGGCGGTGTGGTCGCAGCTACCTCCTAGACATCATGGGCGAGCTCGGGGCGGTCTGCTATGAGCGGTCCATGTCGGGTGGCAAGGGGGGGTGCTCGAGTGGCAATGCACTGGTGCACACAGTGAGGGGGAGTGGCTCTATTGCCTTGGCTGTGCTTGGGGAGACAAGGGGAGTAGAAATGGGTCAAATGGGGAACAAGGCATTGATCACAAACAGTAATAGTTTGGTAGCTATTTCTGTGCTCACCAAGTGTTTGATCTAATGGCCGAAAGAAAATTAAATTTGAATTTTTGGCTCAATTTTGGTGAGTGATCTACACTTATGATTGGTTATCTATGGTTGCTTCGGATTGGCAAGGTGAATTGATTTGATGGGTTTTTCAAAAAGTAGGGTCTTCATATGAATTGGATTCAATTTGGAAATGTCCATTAAATTGATTTGCTAGATGTTTTTGTAAGCTTGTAAAGTGGGACTTGGTTCACTTTTCTTGGTCTCGCAGGGGGTGAAAAGAGATAGAAAAGTTTCTGTTAGAAATTCTCTTCTAGGAACACTCAAAGTGGCCTAGTGGTTAACTTTGGTCAAAATGACCATTTGATCTTTTTATTCATATTTGATATCTTTTTCTTTGGATTTTGTTTGTAATTGGCCTAGATGATATAGCATTCATCTTTAAACCATTTCACAACATTTAGAACAATCAAGCATGGCATTTTCAAACAATTCTAGACTAATGCAACACACACATGCATTCATAATCATTTTAATAATAAAAGTTTTTGTTAACCCTAAATTGGGTGATTTGAACTTGATAACCTTGATTAAAGTTTTGGGATGTTACAAACCTTCCCCCCTTAAACAAAATCTCATCCTGAGATTTAAGAAAAACTAGGAACTAAAGAGATCTAGAAACTCAGTCCTAATGTAATCTTCTCGCTCCCAGGTGGCTTCTTCTTCTGTATGATTGGTCCATTGGATCTTGAGAAATTTGATACTCCGGGTCCTAGTGGTTATGAAGGCTTCTTCCAATATACGAATGGGCACTTCACGATACGTCAGATCCTTGTTGATATCAATGGCTCGGTGATCGATGTTCTTGAACACTTCGGTCTTCTACGGAACTTCCAGGCATTTGCGAAGTAATGAGATATGGAACACATTATGGATGGATGACATCACCTCTAGCAGTTCTAGCTGATACGATACTTCTTTTCAACACCCGAATTATTAATCCCAGATGCCTGTTATGCCATACATCGCAACCCCCGGATTACCATTTTTGCGAGACATAACAGATTGGATATCATAGTACATCATCCATTATAAACCATAATAAGGTCTTACACAAATAAAGGATCTCATGATCCAGTATTAGTACAGACAAGTAGCAGAATAAATAGCGTAGCGGTGGGGTCCATCTTCAGTGTCACAGGCAATGCTAACGATGGGAGATGATCCTAGTTGTCGTAGTCGTCCTGCTGTCCTCATTCAGGGTAGTCCTCCTCATAGTCTGGCCACAGGAATAGCCAGGGACAAATCCATGAGTACTCTTTAAGTACTCGCAAACTATCACTAACAAGTAAGGTAGATCTAGGAGGAATGCTAAACTTTAAGTATATTTGTAAAGTTAAGTGTGAAACCTAAGCTAAGTTCAGAAACAAAGAAAGATAAAATAAAGTTTGAAATCACCTAAGTGGGAACTTAGTTTTCATAGTCACAACCATGTGGTGGTCAAGTCATGTCACAATTCATTTCATAAGTTATTTTGAAAACATCTGACAACGGAACAGTATGGCCACTCCAACTGTCCATAACCGTAGACGCGGCTATTCGAATAGTTTGACACTCTGCAGAGGTGGTACACTTTCACCAAAAAATTCAATACATCTGTCAGGGGTAACCCTGAATCATCATACTTAGTATGCAGATAATCAAACCTAACCTTTCCTTTACACACTCTAGTATAAGCACCTCTCCTATGAGCTTGGCCTCCTAGCCATGGCCATCTGCCATCCTAGGCACTGCATAGGGGGACAACATTGAGAGGTAGCCTCAGCTCAAACCTCTCCCGCGAGGGAACTAATACTAATGCATATAAATTTCTGGCTAAGCCTTACCCAATTCAGGTATTGTGGTTGTACGGTAAATTTGGAATGGTATCGCATCCGAACCCAACCATCAGTTTTTATAAAAGGGCTAAGGCTCGTGCCTCAACATTTTCATCATCATAAACCATTTGTGTTTCTCAACACATGTCAAAACATCTCAATAGAATGACTCATCATTCCAAGGTTTTCACAAGTCATTTTCACCAAGTACTCCCATCTAAAGTGAACAAGTTTTTGGTTTACCTCTAAACTACTAAGTTAAGAGTGTTCACTAATGTGGGATGCTAATATCAATCTCAGTCCATAGAATGACATCTAAACCTAACTAGATAGGTCAAGTTTTATACTCTTTATGCTATCTATAAACAAGGTAATCAACTTTGGTAAAATAAAAGAAAGTAAAGCTTGTAAGTAAAACTTGGGGCAGGTATAAGTCAACATGTATAACCAAGCATGCCTAATGCATCTTTCTTGAGATAACTTGCATCTAGTGATTGCTTTCTAAGTATAATACTTGCTAGTGTTAGCTTGTCAATAATAGCTTGCCTTGGTTGGTGAAGTGGTTGAAATTCTCTTCCTCCTCTTCTTGGTAGAACTCCTCCTCCTCGAAGACTTGTTCGGTACTATCGTCTATAAATACATGCGGAATACACAATTACCAAACAATACTTAACTAGTCTATTTAGCACACTAAGGCACACATTTGATGATCTAGTATCATCACATTCATCACGAGGTTTAATGAACTAGTTTCATTTATTTTATTTGAGAAAAGTAATTTCTACTCATTGAAATTAATTATATTTAATATTCTCCAATTAAAATAGGGGATCATATGGACACATGTCCTCACCACATATTCTAATACATGGGAATGTGATTTAAATGTTGGATCACATTTTAATAAATTTTAGTTTAATATTTAAGGATTTAAAGTGACTAGAAATGCCTATATAGCAGTACTTTGGTACTAGTCCTAAGTCAATGCATGCCAACCTTGATATTATTACATATTCAGATAGGTATTGTTAAATGTGATTTTTTAGATGTGGAATCAACTCCAAAGCTATTATGGTTGATTTTAGAAAAATGTTTAAATTTGAAAAAGTCTTTGTCTTGTTATTTTTGCTAGGAGAGATCTCTAACTCGAATTGATTTAAATCTAACAGGCGTGGATAGAGATTTTTATTGTCTTTCCAACAAAATTGGAATCATTCAATTTGGATTTCTAAAACTCCCTGAATTGATTTTTGAACTAAAGGACAGAAACTAGTTTACTTCTAAAAAGAAAAAGATTCATTTGAATTTATTGGGTTGCGCGGGAACTGAATGGGCCGGCCCACTGCGATCTACGCAGCGCCCGGGCTAGCTTAAGTGATGGACCCACCTGTCAGTGGGACAGGGGTTGCCAAACCAGTATCGAAGGATGGTGGACGTAGGATTAGATCCTGGATCAACGGCTCACAGCCATCATCCACACCGGAATAGTGCATGACGGGAACGAAACCTAGCATGGTCGGTGAGGGTCTGGGGCGGCTTACTGGAGCTCTGGCGAGGGTCGGCGAGGCGGGCAAATGGACGAGTCGACAACGGCGGTTCTCCTGGTACTGGCAGCGTCCTGGGAGATGGCCTGGATCAGTGGCGCCCTTCTCCTCCTTCCGATTTGGTCTCCGGCAAAATTGGGGCGCTATGGGCAGTGGCTTGCTCCGGTGGGGCTTCTGGGAGGTCTCTGAGGGGGAGTGGATGGGGATGGTGTGAAGAAATGGTGCCGTGGGAGCTTCCTTATATAGCCTCGGCGAGGCGGCAGAGAGGCATGGGCAGAGCTCGACGGGGGCGGCGATACAGCGAGCTAGAGGCATGGGCGGTGGGCTAGGACGGTGTGCGATTCCCTAGCGGTCGTCACGGAGGTGCGCGTGCAGTGAAATGCGGTCGGGAGGAGCGAACGTCGATGCGCGCACGCTACCTCTATTGACGGTGAACTTTGCGGCGGCCGGTGGCTACGTGTCACGGTCGGGGAAACGGGCGTGTCCGTTAGCCTCCTAGGGCACTGGTGGTCGTGTGGGCTGGCTGCAGGAAGCAAGGCGAGGTCTGGTTGAGTGGGGGACCGTGCGTGAACTGCGGGTGGCGTCGGCATGGCAGACACGGTCCGGGCGCGGCGGTTCCTGGCCTCTCCTCTCTCTGTCTTTGAGCTAGGGCTGGTCTGGAGGGGGGACTGGTGCACGGGCGACGTGCTAGGCAACGTGGGCGAGGCTAGCAGCGCTAGGGCGTGTTGTCGACGGTGGGGTGCTCAAATGGCCTCGACACTAGTAGCCATGACCATTTGGTCATGTGCACAGTGGTTGGCCGGGCTAGCAAAGGGTAGGGGGTGCACTGGGGTGGCTCTGGTTGCAAAATGGGAGACCACATTGGCTAGAACACTGCTCACAATAGTGTTTGTGATTTTTGTATGATTTATGCACACAAGGTGTTTGACAAAATGGCCGAAAGAAACAAAATTTTGAATTTTGAAATGAATTTTTTTGAGTGATCTCCAATGTTGCTTGGTAGTGTGTGGTTGCTGGGGATTGTCAACTTGAATTCATTTGCATGGCTTTTTGAAAAAGTGGGATCTAGGTACATGTAATAGATTCCATTTTCAAATGCCATTTTAAATTAGAGTTTGAATGTTTATGTAAGTATTGAAAGTGGGCCTTGGTACATCTTTACTTGTACTATCAAGGGGTGCAAAGATCCATAATTGTTTCTGTTTGCAATTGAGTTCTAGGAACACCCAAAGTGGGCTAGTGGATTAAAATGGTCAAAGTGACCATTTCCATTTATTAATTCTATTTGATTTCTTTTTTCTTTGGGTTTTGCTTAGTAAGGATCTAGATGATGTGGAAATCATCTTAGAAACATTTTACAACCATTAGAACAAACAAACATGGCAATTCACATCAATTTCAACTTTAATGCAACACACATTTGCATTCTTATTTCTTTTAATGGGAAAAAGTTTTTGTTAACCCTAAATTGGGGGATTGGATCTTAATAACATTGATTAAAGTTTTGGGATGTTACAAACCTTCCCCCCTTAAACAAAATATCGTCCCAAGATTTAAGAAAGAAAACTAGGAACTAAAGAGATCTGGGAACTCAGTCCTAATGTAATCTTCTCGCTCCCAAGTGGCCTCTTCTTCGGTATGGTTGGTCCATTGAATCTTGAGAAATTTGATACTACGGGTCTTGGTGGTTCTGTAAGATTCCACCAAGATACGGATGGGCACTTCACTATACGTCAGATCCTTGTTGATATCCATGGCTCGGTGATCGATGTTCTTGAAAACTTCGGTCTTCTCCGACACTTCTAAGCATTTGCGAAGTAACGAGATATGGAGCACATTGTGAATGGATGACATCTCCTCTGGCAGTTCTAGTTGATACGATACTTCTCCTTGATGATTCAGAATCTTGAAGGGTCCGATTTATCTGGGGGCTAACTTTACCTTAGACTAAAACGTTGCATTCCCTTCAATGGCGACACTTTGAAATATACAAAATCTCCCACATTGAAATTCAGGTCTCTCCTTCTCTTGTCAGCATAACTCTTCTGTCTGGATTGGGCGGTCATGAGGTGCTCACGGACTTTGTGAACCTTCTCTTTGGCTTCTCGTAGAATGTCGGGTCCGAAGATCTAACTCTCTCCTACTTGCGACCAATTCAAAGGGGTACGGCACTTTCTTCCATATAAGAACTCAAATGGGGCCATTTGCAAACTGGCTTGATAGCTGTTGTTATAGGAGAATTATGCGAAAGGCAGACAGTCTTCCCAATTTGATCCGTACTCTAACACACAAGCTCTTAACATATCTTCTAAGATTTGGTTGACTCTTTTAGTCTGTCCATCGGTCTACGGGTGATAAGCTGTGCTGAAATTCAACTTGGTTCCTAGTCCTTCTTGGACTTTCTGCCAAAATCTCGAGGTAAATTGGATTCCTCGATCCGACACTATGGTCTTGGGGGTTCCATGCAAACTGACGATTCTAGTAGTGTACAACTCTGCTAGCTTAGAACTCTGGTAGGTTGTCTTGATAGGTATAAAATGGGCTACCTTGGACAGTCTATCAACGATGACCTAGATAGAGTCATTTCCCCTACTAGAAGTAGGCAAACCGGTGATAAAGTCCATTCCGACGGAATCCCATTTCCATTCCAGAATCTGCAATGGTTGCAACAGTCCTACGGTCTCTGATGTTCCTCTTTGACTCTCTAACAGATATCACACTTGGCGATGTAGCTTCCAATTTATCTCTTCATCTTGTGCCACCAAAATTGCTCCTTCAAATCTTGATACATCTTTGTTCCTCCGGGGTGGATAGAGTAAAGAGTATCATGAGCTTCTTGCATGATAACTTGCTTCAGCTCCGAATCTACTGGCACACAGATACGTCCTTTGTACCACAGAACTCCTTCTTCGTCTTCAGTGAATCCAGGTACCTTTCCTATACCAATACGATGCTTGATTCCGTCGATGCTTGCATTTCCCTTCTGGGCTTCCTTGACTTGGCTAATCAAAGAGGGTTCAAGTTCAATGCTAGCTAAGAATCCTTTGCTAACTAGCTCAGTTCTAAACTGCTCCAACTCCTCATGCAAACTTGGTTGCTTCTCCTTGATCATGGTGTTTAGCCTACACGGCAATCTGCTAAGAGCATCCGCTACCACATTGTCTTTGCCGGGGTGATAGTGAATGTCAAGGTCATAATCCTTGATGAACTCTATCCATCTTCTTTGCCTCATATTCAGCTCCTTTTGAGTGAAAATATACTTCAAGCTCTTGTGATCGGAGTAAATCTCATAGCGATTACCCATAAGGCAATGACGCCATGTCTTCAGTGCCAAAACTACGGCTGCTAACTCAAGATCATTGGTAGGGTAGTTCTGCTCATGCTGGTTCAGTTGTCGAGACAGATACGCGATGACTTTGCCTTCTTGCATCAATACACATCCGAGACCAATCTTGGATGCATCACAATACACATCAAACGGCTTCTTGATATCTGGCATGATCAATATTGGGGCTGAAATCAATCTCTTCTTGAGCTCCAGGGAACTAGCTTCACATTTGTCTATCCATTCAAACTTCTTGTCCTTCTTCAACAATTGGGTCACTGGTCTTGCGATGCTCGAAAATCCTTCTACAAACTTGCGGTAATATCCCGCTAATCCGAGAAATGCACGGACTTGGGTTTGAGTGGTTGGGGCTTCCCATTCTTCGACATCTCTGATCTTGGCGGGATCAATAGCGACTCCTCCGGCAGACACAATATGTCCTAGGAATCCTACTTCTTTCAGCCAAAACTCACATTTTTTGAACTTGGCATACACCTGCTGCTCTCTAAGGGTTTCAAGGATGATTCTCAGATGTTTCTCATGCTCTTCTTATGACTTGGAGTAGATAAGGATATCATCGATAAACACAATGACAAACTTATCTAGAAAATTCATAAAGATCTTATTCATGAGATTCATGAAATAAGCGAGAGCATTGGTTAATCCAAAAGACATGACCGTATACTCATATAATCCATATCTGGTGGTAAAGGCGGTCTTTGGAATATCCGTTGCTCGAATCTTAAGTTGGTGATAACCAGTCCTAAGATCGATCTTAGAGAACACTCTGGCACTAGTCAACTGATCAAATAGATCCTCTATCTTTGGCAATGGGTACTTGTTCTTGATGGTGACATCATTCAGCATCCTGTAATCTATGCACAAACGGTTGCCTCCATCTTTCTTGTCGACGAACAACACGAGCGGTCTCCATGGAGACGCGCTTGGTTGAATCAAGCATGTTGCCAACATAGCATCCAGTTGCTTCTTCAATTCTACTAACTCTGATGGGTTCATGCTATAGGGTCTCTGGGCTATGGGTCTGGTTCCGGGGATTATTTCAATAATGAACTCAATATCCCTATCCGGGGGCATACCAGGCAATTCATCTGGGAATACGTCGGGGTATTCACAGACTACTCTGACTTGATCTATGGTGGGTAGGGCTAGACTCTTGTTGCACTTGAATTGACGGGGCAAGGTTTCAGAAACATGCTTTACTGATACTCCAGAGCTACTGGTCATGGTGAGGGCTTTCTTGGCACAATCTATCAATCCCTTATGCTTCGACATCCAATCCATTCCTAGTACTATTTCCAAACCTTTGGTTCCAAGTATTATTAGATTGGCATAAAAATCTATCCCATGTATTCTGATAGGCATAGCTTTGCAAATTTTTCTAGCTTTTGTAGTTGAACCAGGTATTTGAACTATCATGAAATGCTTCAAGTTGGTTGGGTGAATCTTACTAGTGCATGCAAATTCTTCGGTAACAAACGAGTAAGATGCTCAAAAATCAAACAACACTCTTGCTAATACTGAGTTGACAGAAAACATACCCAGCACGACATCTGGCGCTTCTTGGGCTTCTTCGGCGTTCATGTGGAAGAGACAGCCGTTGCGGTTGTGAGGGTTCCCTGGGGTGAATCTTCTTCCGGGATGAACATGACGCTTCTATTGAGCTGGGGAATTCACATTGGTAGTGGCGGCAATCTTCTTGGGACACTCGTTGGAGTAGTGACCCTTTACTCCACACTCAAAACAAGTAATATAAGACTTGTCTTTTGCTGCCACGGGCACATCATTGCTTCTAGTCCTCGGGGCAGTATTGTTATTGTTGTTATTGGACTTGGGTGGTGCACGGTTGAAGTTGTTGGAGTTGCCGGGATGGTTGTTGTTGTTGTTTCCTCCGGACTTCACATTTCCTCCACTACGGTTGGGGTAGCTTGGACAAGACATTGGGGGTCGATTGTTCCGTGGGGCATATCCGGCAGACGGGTTGGGACGGTACTTCTGGTGACTATTGGATCCAGCTTGGTGCATCATCCGACGTTTGCGGTTGTCGTTGGCTTGGTGGATCTTCCCTTCCATCTGAATGGAAGAGTCGACTAGCTCTTCGAGATCCTCAAAACGGATGTTGATGAGTACAGTCTGCATCTCATCATGCAGTCCGTTCAGGAATCTCTCCTTCTTCTTGGCCTCCGTGTTGATCTCATCAGGTGCATACCTGGCTAGGGACAAGAATCTATCACGGTACTCCACTATAGTCATTATGCCTTGCTTTAGCTCTCTGAATTCATCTCTCATTTGGGTGACTAAACCTTGCGGCACATGGGTGCGGCTGAACTTGACTTTGAAGGTTTCCCATGTCATCACTTGACCATGGTTCATTGTGCGGGTGCTGTTCCACCATGCTCTTGCATCTCCTGCCAGATAGTGGGTGGCAAACATAACTTTCTCGTTGGCATCCACTCCAGCGACTTCTAAGTTGTTCTCCATGGTCTGCAACCAATCATCAGCATCCAGTGGGTTTTCAGACTGGCTAAAGATTGGGGGATTGGTATTCTGGAAGTTTTTGAGTTTGGATCCATGATGATCCTGATTTCCATGGTTCTGATTGTTGTGAGCCATCTGGGCGATCTGCTGAAGGTGCCTACATTTGCTTGGAGCTCTGCCCTACTAGCTTCACGGTCTGCAATGAGCGTCTACATAATCTGCAGCATTGGGTCCTGCGATGAGCTGCTCCCTCCTTGGTTTCCACGAGTCATATGAAGATTGAGATAGATAATGGGGTAAGAGGGAAAGTTCTAAGGTTCATGATTTTGGTTTCAAAGCTAAAACTTTGAGTTTGACTTAGGTTTTGCAAACTCACTTCTTTTCATTCATTCAAGCAAAGCACACGGTACAAACTCACACACACCATAACAAAAGGAAAACATATGGTTTTAAGAACCATTCTCCAAGCTAAGATACAATGGGACCGATACTTCTCACTCCTACGATAGTGGTCTAGTTCATCTACTCATCATCGATGAAGTCGGAGTCATCATCGTCGGTGTAGAAGTCCATGGCATCATCCTCCAGGTAGTCATCATCATTGCTGAGGTATGAGTCAATATCCCCTTGGATGTCTTCTCCTTCTTCCTCTTCTTCCTTTGCTGCAAGCTGAGCTTCTTGCTCCTTGATGATTTTCTCGAGGTCGGCCACCTTATTGTGAAGATGGTCGATGGTGCGATCCTCTTTGCACATTTACGGCGAAGTGACCGATGATTCTTGACTAGCAGGGAGAAAGTCTGGGCCTTCTGGGCGGCAATGGCAAGGTTGTGGTTGGCGAACTCCCTAGCATTGTCTAATTCCTTCTGTCTGTCATACAGCAGGAGGTCGAGGTTCTCCACTTGACACTTCAACTCTGGGTGACTTGGCATCTCTAGAGGCATTCCCATAGAATCACGCCTTGCATAGTGAGGAAAGCGGGTTCCTTGGATCAAGTTGACATTCTGTGCACAAAGACGAGAGAGAGCTTCATGCATTGCCTTGGATAATCCGTCTAGCCAGTTGTTCTCTCTTACAGTGAACTGAATCCTCTGGGACATTGGTGCCTCTAACTTGCCTCTAAGATCAGCAAATACTAGCCACTGTAAGTCTCCTCCTTGGGGTCTATTGAGTTGAGCTCTAAGGAATTCCAGATGCGGATGCTCCAAGTACTTAGACAGTGCATCAAGATCCCTCTCGAAGATCAGTTGGCCTCCGTTTCCCAATTGGTAGAACTTGCTATACTTAGCTTCCATCTATAAGAATTTAGGATGAGAAAGTTAGTGAAGTGTTCAAGTGTGTCAAATTTTATGGAGTAATGTAAGAATTTTTTGAGGAATATGTATTTTTTTGAGAGAAAGAATCCCAAGGATAAGTGAGGGAATAGGTTTTCACAAATACTCATTTTGGTTTTGAAACTAGGTTTTTGTTCGGACATCCATTCTAAGTAGCGTCCCCTATGGTCAGCATGGCTCTGATACCAACTTGTCAACACCCGGATTTTTAATCCCAGATGCCTTTTATGCCATACATCGCAATCCCAGGATTACTATTTTTTCTCTAATACCAGCTGAGGTGACCCAATATACCACTCCATGATGTAGTACACTGATACATTGCAAATGTATCTATAATTTTTGATGTTCCATGCTTGGTTTTATCCACTTTCTTGTGTTTTGTTCCAACTTTTGAGTACTTTTCATATGATTTCTTGGACTAACCTATTAACAAGAGCCACAGTGCCAGTTGCCTGTTTTCTGATGTTTTTGGTTCTAGGAAAGTCAAAAAATGAATATTCTCAGAATTGGACGGGACAAAAGCCAAAGTGCCTATTTTTCCGGAAGTGATTAAGTGCCAGAATACGAGACGGAAAAGGGCTAGGGAGCCACCACACCACCTGGCCGCGCGGCCAGGCCTGGCCCGCGCCAGGGGGGTGGTGTGGTTGCTCCCGGCACCCCCTCGTCCTCTCCTTCCGCCTATATATTGCCCTCGGAACAAAAACCCTAAGTACCCGATCAAAAATCCACGAAAGAGTCTGTAGCCGCCGTCATCTCCATCCCTAGATCGGGAGGGATCTAAAGCTCTTCCCGGCACCCTGCCGGAGAGGGGAATTCACCTTGGAGGCCTTCTTCTTCACCATGCAAGCCTCCGGTGTGATGCGTGAGTAGTTCATCCTTGGACTACGGATCCATGTAGTAGCTAGATGGCTGGTTCTCCTCCTTTGTGCTTTCATGTTTAGATCTTGTGAGCTCCGTTCATGATCAAGATCATCTATTTGTAATTCTGCATGTTGTGTTTGCGGGGATCTGATGGATATTGAGATGCTATTTCAGATTGATTATTGATTCTATCATGTCTTTGTTATTTGTGATCTTGCATGCTTTTCGTTGTTAGTAGCTATCTTGGTCAAGTAGATGCTAGCAACTCCAAGAGTTAGTATTTATGCTCGATAGTGGGTTCATGCCTCTAGTAATCTGGGGAAGTGACAGAAATCTCTAAGGTACTAGATGTGTTGTTGCTACTAGGGAGAAAACAACAATCCTTTGTTCATAGAACAATCGTATTGTTTACTTTACATGCAGTTCGTAAAGCAATAATCTGTTTCTTGCAACTTAATACTGGAGGGGGTTCGGATGATAACCTGAAGGTGGATTATTAGTCATAGATGCAGTTGGATGGCGGTCTATGTATTATGTTGTAATGCCCAATCAAGTCTCAAAGGAGTCAAGATGATTAGTATATGCATGTATTGCTTTCTCGGTGTTTGTCAATTGCCCCGCTGTAATTTGTTCACCCAGCATGTTATCTATCTAAGGAGAGCCACCTCTAGTGAACTATGGATCCCGGTCCTCTTTTACTTTACATACAATCTACAATATTTTACTATTTTGTGTTTACTTTCTGCAAACTTTCACTTCTTTCCATTCGATATGTTTAATCCTTTGTTTTCCGCAAAACACGGTGAGATTGACAACCTCATCGCAAGTTGGGGACAAAATTCTATGGTTGTGTTGTGTAGGTCTCCATGTTGCTACTAGCACTGGTAGTGCACCCTGCCAAAGCTCACCTAGTAACACCTTTGAGGTGTTTCCTTGCTCCTACTGATTCGATTAAACCTTGGTTTCATAACTGAGGGAAACTTGCTGGTGTGCTCATCATACCTTCCTATTGGGGTTCCCAACGAGGTCTACATCAACCACGCACCAAGCACTTTTCTGGGCACCGTGGATTGAGCCATCAAGCGATTTTCTGGCGCCGTTGCCGGAGAGTCAAGGACATATTCACAAGGGGGGTCCCTCATAACCAATCTCTTTACTTTGTTGTTTTTGTTTTGCTTAGTTTTCTTTTTTGCTTTGTGCTTGTTTTGTTCTTCAAAAACACAAAACAAATTAGTTTTCCAACTTTGCTTTCTTATTCAAAAACACACAAAAATTAAGTCTCCTTTAGTTGTCACCTCTTCCTTAGCTCACCATGTTGATACCTACTTTCACCTTGAAAGACCTTTCAATTGGTAGTGGTTCTATAATTGGGAAAGATAACATTGAAGAATTCTTTAATCATGTTAGCAAACATGAGGATACTGAGGATAGATCCCTTGCAGAACTTGCTCCAAATTATGAGATTGCTGCAGCTTCTTTAATCCACATGTTAGAAGCTAGGTTTGTTAACCTCAACCCCTTAATGCAAGTGATGTTTCTTAAGCTTAAAGAAATAGAGGACCGTGAAAAGAGGGATTTTATCCTAGAAACTTTGTTTAAGGAGTTCTATGATGTTGGCAAAGAAGCTAGGAAAGTCTTTGAACGTTTCAATATGCTAGGATCATGTGTAGATATTGTTGGTACACGAGAAAAGATGAACAAAACCAAACCTAATGGGGAGGAACCTAAGATACCAATACCCTTTAAACTAGTAGCAATACATGATGTCATAGAAAAGAATCTTGATTGGATTGTTTCTGCAAACCCTTTTGATGAGAATAGTGAACCTAAGAGCATTGAGAGAGGATCCTCTAGAACTTATTTGGATGATATACCTTGCCTTGTTGAAAATATTTCTCGTATTGATCTTAATGCTTCTTCATTTGAGAACACTTGATTCTTTTTCTTTGCTTCTTATGCCAAACTTAAAGGCGTTAAATAAAAGTACTTATTGGGAGATAACCCAAAAGATTTAGATGAGTCTTGGAAGTTATTACCTCTGTAATAACCTCTCCTTATCCATTTTATTTGTTTTTTGTTCCAAGAGTAACCTCTAATGAGAGAGAAGTAATGATTGGGAAAGTTGATGTCTGGAAACAGATTTCTGTGCTTCACCGTAAAAATTCGTGAGAGAGCTCTATATGTCGGATTGAGTTGTAATGTTTTGTGCTTCTGCCCCAGGTTGTTATCTAACTTTCGTTAGTTCAACCCTTTTTGATTTGAGAAACATAAGGTCTTCGAGAAAATTCGTCTTTACCTGCTGGTCTGTTTTGACAGATTTCTGCCATTTTCTGCATTTGCTTCTTGTTGGTTCCTTCTTGAGTTCTTTTGGGAAATTGAGCTTTTTGAGCGAAGTGCTACAGTATCTAGTGTTCTAGTGGAAGTTTATTTGGTGTTAGAACTGACCCTTAAGACTTATTTATCTTAAGTGCACTAATGTTGCTAATGAGATTGTGTGAAGTTTTGTATGAAGGAAAACTTTCAGGTGTATGGAAGGAATGAGTAATGAGATGAAGAATGGACTAAAGCTCAAGCTTGGGGATTCCACGCATGTCACCCAAAGAAATATCCAAGAAGTACAAGCGTCAAAGCTTGGGGATGCCCAAGGCATCCCCTTCTTCATCAATAAAAATCCCAGGTTTCTTCCAAACGCTTCATTTTTATTGTTTCATGCACAATTGTGTTTTTCTTGGAGCGTCTTCTTTTTCGTTTTCTCTTTGGTTTTTCGTTTTCTTGGTTTTCTTAGTTTGCTGAATAAATTGGTTGGACCCCCTCTTCCATGCATTGGTTTGCAAATAGTTTGGTTTGGTTTGGAAAAGAGTAGGAAAGTTCATCCTTATGTGGTAAAAAAAGCTTGTTTTTGACTGTGGCCTATGCTTTGTCATGCCATGCTTGATATTGTTTTGGATTTATGCTTAGTATTCTTTGTTGTAGCATGACTTTTTATAAACAATTGAGATTGCTTAATGTGCCTTGGATGAATCATGCGTTGTTTTAGCATATTAAAGCATAGTATAGTGGTATTCTCCTTTGATGGTTTATTTGGGTTGACTTGGCACATGCTCACACCATATTATGACTATCTCAAGTCACCATAGCCTTTATGATCCTTTAGTTTTCAACTTGTAGTATCACTTTATGCTTTGATCAATGATGTTTTGTCGCTCTGCATGATTATGGCCATTATTGCTCTCTTAGTTTGTCGCTCCCAGCCTTTTGCTAGCCTCCACAACAAAGTATGAGTTCCACTCATGCATCCAACTCCCTAAACCAAGTTATTCCAAAGAATCCACCATACCTACCTATTAGCTTATGCTATTCCAAGTATATTCATGCTTTTGTTTACCTTCCAAACTAAACTTGTTATGATAAAACTAGTGATTAAAGCTCCCACGAACTTGATGGCACACTTTGCTTTACTTGCCCTTAATAAACTTGAACCATTGTGTCTTCTATGTTGTATATGCTTGCACTTATTTGTTAGGAATTAGCAGAACCATGCTTTCATGGGGAACGCTTTCAACGTTGCACTTGGTACTTGTACCTAGTTGATATCATGCTCTTTTGTATATGGATGTCGTCGGTGTGAAATGAAAGGGGATCTTGTAAGTCCATGGAGTTATGTATATGTGTTAGAGAAACGCCTGGGCCGCTGGTCTAATCCATGCTGACATGGTGGAAACCTGCAGCGTAACCATAATGAGCTGTCTATGAAGCATTCTTCTTATAAAAAAGAGTCCTATATTGATAAAGAAAAGAAAAAGAAAAAAGAGATTATGAAAAGAGGAAAGAGAGAAAAAAGCACCATATTCCCATGGTAAATAAGAATATTGTTGAGATGCTCGTTGTCTGCTTGCCTTGTCATTTTGATATGGGGATTCTTCCGTATCATCGCGCAAGGGGTACCCCGTTGGCGGTTCTCTATGATACACATGTACTTACAATGACAAGAACTTACCGGTGACTAAACTTGAGTAGCATGAGGAGAGGCCCTCGTATAAAAGGGACATGAGATTTCTGACTTATACTTCGTCAAGCATGTACACCATAGTTTGTTCACTTTAACCTTAATCACTTCAAGATGCTTATGATAGGGGCAATGAGAGCTGAAAGCTATAAGTACCATAATTTTTGGAAGCTCTTTATGAGACTTGAATCCCTACTTCCTTTTACAAATGCATTTCTTCTACCATTATATTGAGTCTCCACCTTCTATCTTTGTGCACTTACTTTGAGAGCATAGTGGCCATTCTTAGTTCTATGTGCATTGTCCCAAGACTAGTTGATTGATGCATACTTTGATATTGCTTGTTTTAAACTATTGTATCTAGTCACTCTTATGAACTTTGAAGGTGTCCTATGCATTTATAATTGCTACTCTATTGAGGGACAAGCTGAATACTATTATGCTATGTTTTTTTATGTGAAAAACAAACGTCTTGCAAAGCATTGTTATTCATGAATCTTTTGTTTGTGCCTTTTCATGTTGCATCATAGTTTCTTTGCTTATTGCTAGAACTTTGTCTTTCATGTTATGATTGAAGTACTATGATCCCAGCTTTGAATGTTTTATAAATACTTTGATCAAGTCTTTGATGGTGCATGTCACCTCAAAAATTATTCTTTCTTTTTATCACTTACCTACTCGAGGACGAGCAGGAGTTAAGCTTGGGGATGTTGATACATTGCAAATGTATCTATAATTTTTGATGTTCCATTCTTGGTTTTATCCACTTTCTTGTGTTTTGTTCCAACTTTGGAGTACTTTTCATATGATTTCTTGGACTAACCTATTAACAAGAGCCACAGTGCCAGCTGCCTGTTTTCTGCTGTTTTTGGTTCCAGGAAAGTCAGAAAATGAATATTCTCGGAATTGGACGGGACAAAAGCCAAAGTGCCTATTTTTCCAGAAGTGATTAAGTGCCAGAATACGAGACGGAGAAGGGCCAGGGAGCCACCACACCACCTGGCCGCGCGGCCAGGCCTGGCCCGCGCCAGGGGGTGGTGTGGCCGCTCCCGGAACCCCCTCGGCCTCTCCTTCCGCCTATATATTGCCCTCGGGACAAAAACCCTAAGTACCCGATCAAAAATCCACGAAAGAGTCTGTAGCCGCCGTCATCTCCATCCCAAGACTGGGAGGGATCTAAAGCTCTTCTCGGCACCCTGCCGGAGAGGGGAATTCACCTTGGAGGCCTTCTTCATCACCATGCAAGCCTCCGGTGTGATGCGTGAGTTGTTCATCCTTGGACTACGGATCCATGTAGTAGCTAGATGGCTGGTTCTCCTCCTTTGTGCTTTCATGTTTAGATCTTGTGAGCTCCGTTCAAGATCAAGATCATCTATTTGTAATTTTGCATGTTGTGTTTGCGGGGATCCGATGGATATTGAGATGCTATTTCAAATTGATTATTGATTCTATCATGTCTTTGTTATTTGTGATCTTGCATGCTTTCCGTTGTTAGTAGCTATCTTGGCCAAGTAGATGCTAGCAACTCCAAGAGTTAGTATTTATGTTCGATAGTGGGTTCATGCCTCTGGTAATCTGGGGAAGTGACAGAAATCTCTAAGGTACTAGATGTGTTGTTGCTACTAGGGAGAAAACAACAATCCTTTGTTCATAGAACAATCAGATTGTTTACTTTACACGTAGTTCGTAAAGCAATAATCTGTTGCTTGCAACTTAATACTGGAGGGGGTTCGGATGATAACCTGAAGGTGGATTATTAGTCATAGATGCAGTTGGATGGCGGTCTATGTATTATGTTGTAATGCCCAATCAAGTCTCAAAGGAGTCAAGATGATTAGTATATGCATGTATTGCTTTCTCGGTGTTTGTCAATTGCCCCACTATAATTTGTTCACCCAGCATGTTATCTATCTAAGGAGAGCCACCTCTAGTGAACTATGGATCCCGGTCCTCTTTTACTTTACATACAATCTACAATCTTTTACTGTTTTGTGTTTACTTTCTGCAAACTTTCACTTCTTTCCATTCGATACGTTTAATCCTTTGTTTTCCGCAAAACACGGTGAGATTGACAACCTCATCGCAAGTTGGGCACAAAATTCTATGGTTGTGTTGTGCAGGTCTCCACGTTGCTACTAGCACCGGTGGTGCGCCCTGCTAAAGCTCATCTAGTAACACCTTTGAGGTGTTTCCTTGCTCCTACTGGTTCGATTAAACCTTGGTTTCATAACTGAGGGAAACTTGCTGCTGTGCTCATCATACCTTCCTCTTGGGGTTCCCAACGAGCTCTACATCAACCACGCACCAAGCACTTTTCTGGGCTCCGTGCATTGAGCCATCACTTAGTACAAACAAGTAGCGGAATAAATAGCGTATCGGTGGGGTCCATCTTCAGTGTCACAGGAAATGTTGATGATGGGAGATGATCCTAGTTGTCGTAGCCGTCCTGCTGTCCTCCTTCAGGGTAGTCCTCCTCATAGTCTGGCCACGGGAATAGCCAAGGACAAAGCCATTAGTACTCTTTATGTACACGCAAACTATCACTAACAAGTAAGGTAGATCTAGGAGGAATGCTAAACTCTAAGTATATTTGTAAAGTTAAGTGTGAAACCTAAGCTGAGTTCAGAAACAAAGAAAGATAAAATAAAGTTTGAAATAACCTAAGTGGGAACTTAGTTTTCATAGTCACAACCATGTTGTGGTCAAGTCATGTCACAATTCATTTCATAAGTTATTTTGAAAACATCTGACAACGGAATAGTATGGCCACTCCAACTGTCCATAACCGCGGACGCGGCTATTCGAATAGTTTGACACCCTGCAGAGGTGGTACACTTTCACCAAAAAATTCAATACATCTGTCAGGGGTAACCCTGAATCATCATACTTAGTATGCAGATAATCAAACCTAACCTTTCCTTTACACACTCTAGTATAAGCACCTCTCCTATGAACTTGGACTCCCAGCCATGGCCAACTGCCATCCAGGGCACTTCATAGGTGGACAACATTGAGAGGTAGCCTCGGCTCAAACCTCTCCCGTGAGGGAACTAATACTAATGCATATAAATTTCCGGCTAAGCCTTACCCAATTCATGTATTGTGGTTGTACGGTAAATTTGGAATGGTATCGCATCCGAACCCAACCATCAGTTTTTATAAAAGGGCTAAGGCTCGTGCCTCAACATTTTCATCATCATAAACCATTTGTGTTTCTCAACACATGTCAAAACATCTCAATAGAATGACTCATCATTCCAAGGTTTTCACAAGTCATTTTCACCAAGTACTCCCATCTAAAGTGAACAAGTTTTTGGTTTACCTCTAAACTACTAAGTTAAGAGTGTTCACTAATGTGGGATGATAATATCAATCTCATGCCATAGAATGACATCTAAACCTAACTAGATAGGTCAAGTTTTATACTCTTTATGCTATCTATAAACAAGGTAAATAACTTTGGTAAAATAAAAGAAAGTAAAGCTTGTAAGTAAAACTTGGGGTAGGTATAAGTCAACATGTATAACCATGCATGCCTAATGCATCTTGCTTGAGTTAACTTGCATCTAGTGATTGCTTGCTAAGTATAATACTTGTGTAGCACCCCAATTGTCTAACAGTTGTAATGCTACTTGTCCTAGTAAGATATTGGCTACTTTATCAATATTATTATTGCATCATAATTATATCATGCTCATGTCATCATGCCACCTTGCATTTGAGCATCATATAAAACCCTTTTTCTTTTGGCTCTTCTCTCACATGCATTATTAATTGTATTTGTCTCTTGATATTGTATTTGGCTATTGATATATTGTTCTATGCCCAAGTTGAGTTGGGGGCATATCTTTTATTTCAATTCCACCCTCTTTCTCTTCCTCCACTTTATAATCCCACCATCCCATTAACCATGAGTTTGTTTCTTTTTCTATTGTTATTTAATTCTAGCTCATGTAGTTTGGGGTGGATTAAATCCTCTAAATTCTTGTGCTTGGTTTTATCTCCACTTCTTGGATATGCATAGAGTAATGCCATAATATTAATATTGTTTTCACAAATAAATAATGGCATTAGTATTTTTGCATGGGCCATGCACAATTCTTCACCACCTTTCTCTCTTTTGGTTCTTCTTTGGTTTTAATGGATTCTATCTTTGAGAAAACATCTCCTACCACTCCACCATCCTCATGGGCTCATATATATCTTTCTTCTTAATTTTTCCTACATGCATGAACCATATGAGGCCTAGTTCCTCATTTCCTTTCTTTTCTTTTCTTGAAATTCTCCTTCACTTCATCTCATGTTAATTCCAACACTCCTCATGTTCCACTTGAATTGGCCTTGGTACAAGTTTTAACAAAGTATCAACCTAAAAATAATCTAAACCTAGCCACTCTCTTAATCCTCCTCATAACCCTATTTCTACTAAACCCTAGCTCCACCTTACCTCCCTCTCTCACACCCCCTCTCTCTCTACCATGGGCACCACCTGGCCACCCTCTCCCCTGGCCCCACCTCAGCTAACCCTAACCCTCTCCCTAACCCTAGCTAAACCCTAACCCTAGCCATGTCAACTTGGCCGAGCTACCCCTCCCCTCCTTTCTTCCTCTCCCGGCTGAGCTAGCCCCACCTGGCTGTCCCTCCCTCTCGACCAAGCCCCACCTGCAGCCCCAGGACCAGCCCCAGCCGGCCGAGCACGTGCTCGAGGAGAGAGGAGAGAAAAGGTGGCACCGAGGCCACCTTTATCTCGGCCGTGCCCCAGCTGCCCTCCTCCCTCTCTCCCTTCTTTCCTCCCTCCCCACGTCTCTCTGGCCTCGCCTAGATCTGCCAGAGCCGCCCCCTTCTTCTCCTTCTTCCTCTCCGACCACCAGCATCCTACGCCGGTCGCCGCCAGCACCTCGTCGTCCCCGTTATTCCAACCAGCGAGCTTGCCGTGGAGGTGGCCTGGAGGATCGTGGATGTCCCTCTGCACCACCCCGTACACGCTGACTTGGACGAGGAGCTCCCCAGCACCGCCATATCCTCGCCGTCCTCCGAAACCCTAGCCCGTCGGAGCGTCTGCGTCGTCGACGAACCGCCGCGCTTCTTCCCGATCCGACCACACCAGGCGACCCGCGGTGAGCTTCCCCTTCTCCCTGACATGCTCCGCCTCGCCGTACCGCCCTAGCGCCGCCGTTGTTTTTGTCGAGCGCTCTCAGTGCGCCAGAGCTCACCGCCGTCCGCAGTTTTCCCGCGCCGCAGCCAGCTTACCTAGGCCCCCGCCATCCCCCTGACAACTACCTGAGCCAGCTGCACCGGTTAGCACCCTCCGCGCGCACGCCCGCGTCCCGGGAACGAATCCCCGCTCCGGGTCGCGCGTACGATTTGCTGTCAGAACGTGGAGAAGAAAAACAGTAACCCGGGGCCGTGGTCATCTTGCAAAAAGCCCCCCACCTTTTTGATTCTCGCAACCCGTGCTCCTAGCGGCCCTACCTGCCAGCCACCCTGACCAACGTGCAGAAAACCCCTCGGCTTTTCCCGGCCGCAACCCGCGCTCCAACCCCAGCCCCACCTGTCAGCCCCTGTCTCCCTCGCCGCTGTCACGTGGGCCTGCGCCAGTTGGCCCACCCCGCAGTCAAAGTGGCTAGGCGAGCCCGCGGTGACAAAAGATTTTTCCCGCGCGCGTGGCCTAGTCAGCACCAGGCCCACCCGCCAGCGTCTAGGCTAGAATTACCTGCGGTGTAAAAAGTATTTCCCTTTGTCTGTTTAAATTAAACCTTTTTCTAATTGATTTAAATTCAAATTCTTTTCAGATTCAAATAATTTTTAAAATACAAATCCAAATAATACATATAATATATGTTTTGGAATCAGAAAAATGTGAGGAATTCAAATATGCCATTCAAAATAATAGTTGAACACTTTAAAATTTCGAGATGATTAAAATTACAATAAAATGCTCTTTTCCTTATTTACTTAATAACTTTTGTTTTATAACTCCAAATTAGAAAAATAATATGTCTAAATCGATCAGCGCGACGACCCCGTTCTATTTATGCAGTCCTTGTTCTAAATTGAAGAAAGTATCATGTTTTCATTTAAAATCTGAACTGGTTATGACAATAAAACTTGGTCAAATAAATAATAAAATGCTTTATTTCTTGTACCCACACCTCACCTTTGCCATGCTACTTTAATGCCATGTAATTGTGCATCATTCATCATGGCATGCTTGGTTGCTTGTTGCACTTCAATTCATATGCTTGCGCACTTTATTTATGTTGGCCCTTGTTTGTTTGGTTGTTCTTCGAATAGACGCCCAGTAGGAGAATTACCAGGAATCCCAGGAGTACTACCCAGATCCATCTCTCGTTTCAACTGAGCTGCCAGGCAAGCACTACCACATGCTTGCATACATACAGTACCTATTGCCTCTATCTTATTCTTGCATCATTGAGTCGCGATTGCATTAAATTGAATCCCAAGTACTGCATAGCCTTTACTTTTAAACCACACCAAGCTTGTTCCGGTCCCATGAGCCACTACTACAGGAGTTGTTTGAGCCATGCGAGTCGTAGAAAAGCATGAGTAGGGTATGTGAGTGTCTGATGAATAACGAGGTACTAAACAACTTAACCTGAGTAGTAATGGGATAACTAATGAAAGAGGCACCGGTGAGCAATATCTGCTATTTGGTTTTTCATGCTCACTTGTGTCCCGTAGGACCCGAGTACTTGATTCCTGTTCCTTGTTTATTTGCACTATCCACATCCGGGAGGCCTTATGGACCCCCCCGAGCCAGAGCTTGATTCATTCTTATTTCTTGGGGCCACAAGTAGTTTGGTGCTTTATTACTATCATGTACTTATGCCATGTTACTGCTTTATTTAAGATTGTGCGTGGAGCACCTGTACTATTTTGGATCGTGGAATGTTTTCGCGGTATCGACAAGCCCAGTCACATTCGGGTTCCCAGTCATTTACAGCCATTGACACAAACCTTGGGTCCGTCTCAGAGCCGGCCAACTTCGTTGCGGGTAGCTTAATGGGGTGGCCCCCTGAAATATTACTGAATCCTGTGATTGCTTTGTCGTGAATGCCTCGTTGGGTTTTGATTTGGTTTTTCCGAGGTTGATCGAGTGTGTGTTGCTATTCGTGCACCCCTGCAGGGTAAATCTTTCTGAAAGCCATGTCCGCGGTTATGGACGACTTGGAGCACAGTTTCTCGATCATAGACAAGTATAACTAAAGTACCGCTTTTAAATTGACTAAGTACATGACTAGTAAATAGTGAAATACTCATGGAATGGTTAATAAAACTGCCAACGGATGATGGGGGTTGTTCGTCCGCTTCCTCGTTGGTAAGCGAGGAGGAGGATGGATTTGTTAATTATACTGTTATAACTGTTGTTCTTAATTCACGGACTTCCGTCTATCATTGGTTAGGCGGGAGGTTAGCGAGTATCTGTAGAATTGTTAGGTATTATCTTTTGCTGCAATTGCGTCACACTAGGTTGTGTCCCCTTTAGTAGCATAAAGACTTGCTGAGTACCCCTAGGGTCTCACACGATAAATTGTTTGATTCAGATGAACAGGTGTACTCGCAAGATGGATACTGGGTGGAAGAGACAGATGATGTTGGCAACGATCATTCGGTGTAGAGATTCCGGGAACGGGGATCCGTGTGATCTGTGGGCGGGATGTGTTTATTTATGGGGCATCTTATGCCAATTTTCTTCTTATCCGTACTCGGATCTTGTTTTCCGCTTCCTCCTGATACTCTGATGTGTGATGTATGAGGAGCTATCCTAAATTATTATATCTATCTAGGACATTTGGATCTTGCCGTATGGCGTTGCAATATTTCTATTTCTTTTAGATGGAATGGCTCTGAGGACTGTTGTATGTGGCTTGCATACATACTCACTTGTGTATGTAGTTGATCCCTTCGCCTGCCGATTACGCCGCTCGTTCTTGTCCCGTTGTTTGAAAGTGGTTAGGACGGCCGAAAGGTCTACCGTGAGTGGCCCTGGGCCCCGCCGTACTATTTTAACCACTTTCGTTCATCCAGGCATTAACTAAGAGTGTAATTCACCGAGGTAGTTACAATTGGTATCAGAGCCATCCCGCCCTTCAGGGTCTCAGCCAAAATGGTCGTTGTCAGTCTAGCAAATATTTTGGTAGTTATGTATACTAGGGAAAAACAAACGTGAGAGTAGGACTGCTTCCATTTTTCTTCTTACCCACCCACCCACCCTTTTCTGGTAAGGAAGTGTAACGTTTTCAATCCTCTTCTAAAATTCAAACTAGGATTCACGTGTTCTGGGTTCCGTACTACCATAGGTTGTGTGTGTGTTTGTGTGTGTGTGTGTGTGAATTCCTTGTCTATCTGTTGCATCCAAATGTTATCACTATCTGCCTTTTGGTTATCAACTGTTGGTACATTCCCTACCGACAGCCCTTTGTAAACCGACGCGATCTATTCTGATTCGTTGTACACCGATGCGATCTATCTTACTCTTTGTTATCTGATGTTATCTTGTTGGGGTGTTCGTTTCCGTAGTCACCAATATTTAGGTTTATCGTAAGGAGAAGTTGTTGGGATATGTGTTTTACTGATTCATGTGCGGAGTAATGATTTGAGTGCAGGATGGAGTCGCGACCATACCACTATTTTTGTCATTTGCTTTTGTATATTGAACTAGTAGAGTTACTAATCTTGATTCGTTAAGTGGTTTTGCGCATATAGTGGTATTTTAATGCCGAAATTTGCGGAAAAGTTTTCTTTGTTAGTTTGTATACCACACTCCTTGTTCAGTCGTGTGTGTTATGCTTAATATCTTCTAGTTGCCTTGAATTTGTTGATATTTTAATATCACCTCAGTGAATTGCATTCTTTAATCTTGATTAATTCCATTTTGGTACTATTTTGGATTATTATCATTCTCCATTATAGTACTGACTTCTGTTTTATATCAATCACAGGATGGCACCACCACGCCGTTCTGAGGAGGACATACCACCTGAACTCGGGGCTGCTTTGGCAAGTATTGCAAATGCTTTGGGCACTATGCAGCAGAACCAGCAGCGCTTCGAGGAAAGCGTGAGGAGGAATGGGTTTGCTCCGCTACCTCCACCTCCCAAGCGAGGAGACATCAAGAGTTTTCTCAAGTTCAACCCACGTCAATTCGAAGTGTCTGATCAACCACTTGATGCGGATGATTGGCTTCGTGAAGTGTCAAGATTGCTGATGACTGCGGATGTTCCCGAGCAAGAATGGGTCAAGTGTGCTACTCACCTTCTGAAGGGAGATGCAGCTCTCTGGTGGGAAAATTACCTCAAGGAAGATCTTTCTGGTTTTCAGCCTACTTGGGAGCGGTTCACTGCTGCTTTCAAAGAGCAATATCTGTCAGAAATTGTCATGGAAAGGATGAAGGAAGTGTTTCTCAACCTCAAGCAGGGCTCTGACAATGTCAACACCTACATCAGAAACTTCATGAACCTGTCTCGTTATGGTGGCGATGAGATCTCTGATGACAAGAAGAAGCAAAAGAGGTTTCGGCAAGTCCTTAATGCTTCCATCAAATATGCAATCACTCGTGCAAGGCCAGCATCTTTCCTGGAACTTCAGCACACAGCTCTGCAGGAAGAAGCAAGTAGGCAAGTGTTTGAGGAGTCAAAGAAACACAACCGTGATACAACAAGCTCTTCTGCTATGACATCTCCTTCTAAGTGTCGTGTCTGGGTTCCTAAGACCCCACCGTCGCTCCCTGCTCCACTAAGACCTTCAAGCTACGCACCAAGGCCACCAAACTCCTTCACTGCGGCTCCCAGGGGCTACAACCACAACTACCCTGGAGCGCCTGGCGGAGTCCCTGGCTACGTTGCTCCACGTCCACCTGGTGCTTGCTATACTTGTGGAAACACTGGGCATCAGCACTGGAATTGTCCAATGAACAACAAAGCTCTTCCACCACCACCTCCAAGACCTGCGGCAAGTGCTCCTATGATTCGTGCACCTCCACCTCGGGCTCTCAACATCAACACTAAGCCGGGGTCTACGGTTGCTCGTGCCAACTATGTCAACGTCGCTCAAGCCGAGCATGCACCTGGCGTTGTCATGGGTATGCTTCCTGTTAACTCAGTTCCTGCACGAGTTTTGTTTGATTCTGGTGCTTCACATTCTTTCGTTTCTCACAAATTTGCAAATGAGCATGATCTTGTTATAGACCAGCTGGATAAAAAGTTAATGGTTCTTTCTCCCGGGGCAAGATTGTTATCTACTAAGATCAGCCATGGCAATCAAAATGATATTGGTGGTTCTTATTTTCCGGCTTCCTTAATTGTTCTGGGCAATTCTGATATTGATGTTATCTTGGGCATGGATTGGTTGACAGCAAATGCAGCTGTGATTGATTGTGCTGAACGTTCGGTTTCTCTGAAAATTCCTGAAGGCCATATAGTCTATTCTCCAAGTCTGACTCCTGCAATTCAGCTTTATTCTCTGGTGGCTCTAAATGATGATGCTATGGAAGCTATTCAGAGTGTTCCTGTAGTTTGTGAGTTCCCAGATGTCTTTCCTGAAGAGTTGCCAGGTATGCCTCCGGATCGTGAGGTTGAGTTTGTCATTGAACTTGAACCTGGCACCGCTCCTATCTCCAAGCAGCCTTATAAAATGGGTCCTGCTGAGTTGGCTGAACTTAAGCGTCAGTTGGATGAATAAGAGAAGTTGGGTTTCATTCAGCACAGTACTTCTTCTTGGGGTAGTCCAACCATCTTTGTGAAGAAGCGAGACAAGACTGATAGACTTTGTGTTGACTATCGGGCACTCAATGCTAAAACAATCAAGAATAAATATCCCCTTCCGCGGATTAATGATCTCTTCGATCAGCTAGCTGGAGCTGTGGTATTCTCTAATCTTGATTTGAGAAGTGGTTATCATCAAATCAAGATTCGCAAGGAAGATGTTCCCAAAACAGCTTTCACCACCCGCTATGGCCTGTATGAGTACACGGTCATGTCTTTCGGTCTCACCAATGCACCTGCCACCTTCTCGAGGCTTATGAACTCGGTTTTCATGGAGTATCTTGATATGTTCGTTGTGGTCTATCTAGATGACATTCTAGTCTATTCTAAGTCAAAAGAAGAACATGAAGAACACCTTCGGTGTGTCCTAAACAAGCTTCGTGAGAACCGCCTGTATGCAAAGTTCTCCAAGTGTGAATTCTGGCTGCCTCAAGTCACCTACCTTGGTCACGTCATCTCTGCCAAGGGCATTGCCGTCAACCCAGAAACTATTAAGACAATTATGGACTGGCTTCCACCCATAAATGTCAAAGAAGTCCGAAGTTTCCTTGGTTTGGCCAGTTACTGTCGGCGATTCGTTCAAAACTTCTCAAAGATTGCGAAGCCTCTTACCGATCTCCTCAAGAAAGGCAAGAAATATCTTTGGACTCCTGCATGTCAAGCAAGCTTTGAAACACTCAAATAAAAGCTCACTTCCACACCAGTCTTGGTTCCTCCAGATACATCAAAGCCTTTCCAAATATTCTGTGATGCTTCATTGCAAGGATTGGGTGCGGTCCTTATGCAAGAAAAGCAAATTGTTGCTTACGCATCTCATCAGTTGAAGATGCATGAGATCAACTATCCTACACATGACCTTGAACTCGCAGCAGTTGTCTTTGCTTTGAAAGTATGGAGGCATTACTTGCTTGGCAACCATTGTGAGATCTTTTCTGATCACAAGAGTCTGAAGTATATCTTCACACAGCCTGATCTCAACCTTCGTCAGAGGAGGTGGATTGAAACAATCAATGATTTCGATTTGACCATCAATTACACTCCGGGCAAATCCAATGTCATGGCAGATGCTCTCAGCCGAAAAGCTTATGTCAACAATCTCATGGTGGAAGAACAACAGCCTCTCTTGTGCGAGGAATTCCACAAGATCAACCTGTGGATCAAGGCTATCTTCTGAACCTTCTAGCAACACCTCTCTTGGAAGAAAAGGTCCGTTCCATTCAGCTTGGGGATCCTTACACTAAAAAGATCATCTCCAACATTCAACTTCCGAAGTATGAGTCTTTCCACGTATATGACCAAGGCACTCTTTTCTTTGAACACCGGATGTTTGTTCCGAACTACCCGGGTTTAAGAGAGCAAGTTCTCAAGGAGGCGCATGATTCTGTTCTTTCTATCCACCCTGGCAGCACTAAGATGTACATGGACTTGAAAACACAATATTGGTGTCCTGGTTTGAAACGATATTGTGCCAAGTATGTCTCAGAGTGCGATGTTTGTCGCAGAGTTAAAGCTGTCCATCAGAAACCATCCGGTCTTCTACAGCCATTGAAGCCTCCGGAATGGAAATGGGAGAAAGTAGAGATGGACTTCATCACTGGTTTTCCATGGTCGCAGAAGGGCAACAATGCAATCTTTGTTGTCATTGACAGGCTTTCCAAAGTAGCTCACTTCTTTCCAGTCAAGGAAACAATTTCTGCAATTCAGTTGGCTGAGCTCTATATCAATAGAATTGTCTCTCTGTATGGAGTTCCTCTTGAGATCAGTTCAGACCGTGGAAGCATCTTCACTTCCAAGTTCTGGGGAAGTTTCCAAAATGCTTTGGGAACAAAGTTAAACATCAGCACAGCTTACCACCCTCAGTCGCAAGGACAAGTTGAAAGGATCAATCAGATTCTGGAAGATATGCTCCGTGCTTGCGTTATCTCTTTCGGCATGAAGTGGGAAGAATGTCTTCCTTATGCTGAATTCTCTTACAACAACAGCTTCCAGAAAAGTCTAAATATGGCACCATTTGAGGCTCTCTATGGTCGCAAATGCAGAACTCCGATTGGTTGGTCGGGCACAGGTGAAAGATTATTGTTTGGCCCCGACATTGTAACTCAAGCGGAGGAGAAAGTTCACATCATTTTTGAAAATCTGAAGATTGCTCAAAGTCGCCAGAAGAGCAATTATGATAGAAGGCACACGGACATGGAGTATGTCCCTGGTGATCTCATTTACCTTCGTGTCACTCCCATGAGAGGCACGCACCGTTTTGGTATCAAAGGAAAGCTGGCTCCTAGATACATCGGTCCTTTCAAAATTCGTGGAAGAAGAGGAGAAGTCGCTTATGCTCTTGAGCTCCCTGAACAACTCAAAGTCCATGAGGTTTTTCACATCTCTCAACTCAAGAAGTGCTTCAAGGATCCCGGCAGGACCGTGGGCCATGAACTCATTAATCTCCAAGAAGATCTGTCTTATCAAGAACACCCCACAAAAATTCTTGAAGTCGCAGAAAGAAGGACTCACAACAAGTCCATCAAGTTCTGCAAGGTGCAGTGGTCGCACCATTCCATTGATGAAGCAACCTGGGAACGTGAAGATGAGGTCCGTGCCAAGTATCCTACCCTCTTTGAGTCTTCTTCTTCCTAGAATCTTGGGGCGAGATTCCTGTTTAGTGGGGGAGAGTTGTAGCACCCCAATTGTCTAACAATTGTAATGCTACTTGTCCTAGTAAGATATTGGCTACTTTATCTATATTATTATTGCATAATAATTATATCATGCTCATGTCATCATGCCACCTTGCATTTGAGCATCATATAAAACCCTTTTTCTTTTGGCTCTTCTCTCACATGCATTATTAATTGTATTTGTCTCTTGATATTGTATTTGGCTATTGATATATTGTTCTATGCCCAAGTTGAGTTGGGGGCATATCTTTTATTTCAATTCCACCCTCTTTCTCTTCCTCCACTTTATAATCCCACCATCCCATTAACCATAAGCTTGTTTCTTTTTCTTTTCCTATTTAATTCTAGCTCATGTAGTTTGGGGTGGATTAAATCCTCTAAATTCTTGTGCTTGGTTTTATCTCCACTTCTTGGATATGCATAGAGTAATGCCATAATATTAATATTGTTTTCATAAATAAATAAAGGCATTAGTATTTTTGCATGGGCCATGCACAATTCTTCACCACCTTTCTCTCTTTTGGTTCTTCTTTGGTTTTAATGGATTCTATCTTTGAGAAAACATCTCCTACCACTCCACCATCCTCATGGGCTCATATATATCTTTCTTCTTAATTTTTCCTACATGCATGAACCATATGAGGCCTAGTTCCTCATTTCCTTTCTTTTCTTTTCTTGAAATTCTCCTTCACTTCATCTCATGTTAATTCCAACACTCCTCATGTTCCACTTGAATTGGCCTTGGTACAAGTTTTAACAAAGTATCAACCTAAAAATAATCTAAACCTAGCCACTCTCTTAATCCTCCTCATAACCCTATTTCTACTAAACCCTAGCTCCACCTTACCTCTCTCTCTCACACCCCCTCTCTCTCTACCATGGGCACCACCTGGCCACCCTCTCCCCTGGCCCCACCTCAGCTAACCCTAACCCTCTCCCTACCCCTAGCTAAACCCTAACCCTAGCCATGTCTACTTGGCCGAGCTACCCTCCCCTCCTTTCTTCCTCTCCTGGCTGAGCTAGCCCCACCTGGCTGTCCCTCCCTCTCGACCAAGCCCCACCTGCAGCCCCAGGACCAGCCCCAGCCGGCCGAGCATGTGCTCGAGGAGAGAGGAGAGAAAAGGTGGCACCGAGGCCACCTTTATCTCTGCCGTGCCCCAGCTGCCCTCCTCCCTCTCTCCCTTCTTTCCTCCATCCCCACGTCTCTCTGGCCCCGCCCAGATCTGCCAGAGCCGCCCCCTTCTTCTCCTTCTTCCTCTCCGACCACCTGCATCCGACGCCGATCGCCGCCAGCACCTCGTTGTCCCCGTCGTTCCAGGCATCGAGCTTGTCGTGGAGGTGGCCTCGAGGATCGTGGATGTCCCTCTGCACCACCCCGTACACGCTGACTTGGACGAGGAGCTCCCCAGCACCGCCATATCCTCGCCGTCCTCTGAAACCCTAGCCAGCCGGAGCGTCTGCGTCGTCGACGAACCGCCGCGCTTCTTCCCGATCCGACCACACCAGGCGACCCGCGGTGAGCTTCCCCTTCTCCCTGACATGCTCCGCCTCGCCGTACCGCCCTAGCGCCGCCGTTGTTTTTGTCGAGCGCTCTCAGTGCGCCAGAGCTCGCCGCCGTCCGCAGTTTTCCCGCGCCGCAGCTAGCTTACCTAGGCCCCCGCCATCCCCCTGACAACTACCTGAGCCAGCCGCACCGGTTAGCACCCTCCGCGCGCACGCCCGCGTCCCGGGATCGAATCCCCGCTATGGGTCGCGCGCACGATTTGCCGTCAGAACGTGGAGAAGAAAAACAGTAACCCGGGGCCGTGGTCATCTTGCAAAAAGCCCCCCACCTTTTTGATTCTCGCAACCCGTGCTCCTAGCGGCCCTACCTGCCAGCCACCCTGACCAACGTGCAGAAAACCCCTCGGCTTTTCCCGGCCACAACCCGCGCTCCAACCCCAGCCCCACCTGCCAGCCCCTGTCTCCCTCGCCGCTGTCACGTGGGCCTGCGCCAGTTGGCCCACCCCGCAGTCACAGTGGCTAGGCGAGCCCGCGGTGACAAAAGATTTTTCCCGCGCGCGTGGCCCAGTCAGCACCAGGCCCACCCACCAGCGTCTAGGCTAGAATTACCTGCGGTGTAAAAAGTATTTCCCTTTGTCTGTTTAAATTAAACCTTTTTCTAATTGATTTAAATTCAAATTCTTTTCAGATTCAAATAATTTTTAAAATACAAATCCAAATAATACATATAATATATGTTTTGGAATCAGAAAAATGTGAGGAATTCAAATATGCCATTCAAAATAATAGTTGAACACTTTAAAATTTCGAGATGATTAAAATTACAATAAAATGCTCTTTTCCTTATTTACTTAATAACTTTTGTTTTATAACTCCAAATTAGACAAATAATATGTCTAAATCGATCAGCGCGACGACCCCGTTCTATTTATGCAGTCCTTGTTCTAAATTGAAGAAAGTATCATGTTTTCATTTAAAATCTGAACTGGTTATGACAATAAAACTTGGTCAAATAAATAATAAAATGCTTTATTTCTTGTACCCACACCTCACCTTTGCCATGCTACTTTAATGCCATGTAATTGTGCATCATTCATCATGGCATGCTTGGTTGCTTGTTGCACTTCAATTCATATGCTTGCGCACTTTATTTATGTTGGCCCTTGTTTGTTTGGTTGTTCTTCGAATAGACGCCCAGTAGGAGAATTACCAGGAATCCCAGGAGTACTACCCAGATCCATCTCTCGTTTCAACTGAGCTGCCAGGCAAGCACTACCACATGCTTGCATACATACAGTACCTATTGCCTCTATCTTATTCTTGCATCATTGAGTCGCGATTGCATTAAATTGAATCCCAAGTACTGCATAGCCTTTACTTTTAAACCACACCAAGCTTGTTCCGGTCCCATGAGCCACTACTACAGGAGTTGTTTGAGCCATGCGAGTCGTAGAAAAGCATGAGTAGGGTATGTGAGTGTCTGATGAATAACGAGGTACTAAACAACTTAACCTGAGTAGTAATGGGATAACTAATGAAAGAGGCACCGGTGAGCAATATCTGCTATTTGGTTTTTCATGCTCACTTGTGTCCCGTAGGACCCCGAGTACTTGATTCCTGTTCCTTGTTTATTCGCACTATCCACATCCGGGAGGCCTTATGGACCCCCCTGAGCCAGAGCTTGATTCATTCTTATTTCTTGCGGCCACAAGTAGTTTGGGGCTTTATTACTATCCTGTACTTATGCCATGTTACTGCTTTATTTAAGATTGTGCGTGGAGCACCTGTACTATTTTGGATCGTGGAATGTTTTCGCGGTATCGACAAGACCGGTCACACTTTCGGGTTCCTAGTCGTTTACAGCCATTGACACAAACCTTGGGTCCGTCTCGGAGCTGGCCAACTTCGTTGCGGGTAGCTTAATGGGGTGGCCCCCTGAAATATTACTGAATCCTGTGATTGCTTTGTCGTGAATGCCTCGTTGGGTTTTGATTTGGTTTTTCCGAGGTTGATCGAGTGTGTGTTGCTATTCGTGCACCCCTGCAGGGTAAATCTTTCTGAAAGCCGTGTCCGCGGTTATGGACGACTTGGAGCACAGTTTCTCGATCATAGACAAGTATAACTAAAGTACCGCTTTTAAATTGACTAAGTACATGACTAGTAAATAGTGAAATACTCATGGAATGGTTAATAAAACTGCCAACGGATGATGGGGGTTGTTCGTCCGCTTCCTCGTTGGTAAGCGAGGAGGAGGATGGATCTGTTAATTATACTGTTATAACTGTTGTTCTTAATTCACGGACTTCCGTCTATCATTGGTTAGGCGGGAGGTTAGCGAGTATCTGTAGAATTTTTAGGTATTATCTTTTGCTGCAATTGCGTCACACTAGGTTGTGTCCCCTTTAGTAGCATAAAGACTTGCTGAGTACCCCTAGGGTCTCACACGATAAATTGTTTGATTCAGATGAACAGGTGTACTCGCAAGATGGATACTGGGTGGAAGAGATAGATGATGTTGGAAACGATCATTCGTTGTAGAGATTCCGGGAACGGGGATCCGTGTGATCTATGGGCGGGATGTGTTTATTTATGGGGCATCTTATGCCAATTTACTTCTTATCCGTACTCGAATCTTGTTTTCCGCTTCCGCCTGATACTCTGATGTGTGATGTATGAGGAGCTATCCTAAATTATTATATCTATCTAGGACATTTGGATCCTGCCGTATGGCATTGCAATATTTCTATTTCTTTTAGATGGAATGGCTCTGAGGACTGTTGTATGTGGCTTGCATACATACTCACTTGTGTATGTAGTTGATCCCTTCGCCTGCCGATTACGCCGCTCGTTCTTGTCCCGTTGTTTGAAAGTGGTTAGGACGGCCGAAAGGTCTACCGTGAGTGGCCCTGGGCCCCGCCGTACTATTTTAACCACTTTCGTTCATCCAGGCATTAACTAAGAGCGTAATTCACCGAGGTAGTTACAACTTGCTAGTGTTAGCTTGTCAATAATAGCTTGCCTTGGTTGGTGAAGTGGTTGAAATTCTCTTCCTCCTCCTCTTGGTAGAACTCCTCCTCCTCGAAGACTTGTTCGGTACTATCGTCTATAAATACATGCGGAATACACAATTACCAAACAATACTTAACTAGTCTATTTAGCACACTAAGGCACACATTTGATGATCTAGTATCATCACATTCATCACAAGGTTTAATGAACTAGTTTCATTTATTTTATTTGCGAAAAGTAATTTCTACTCATTGAAATTAATTAGATTTAATATTCTCCAATTAAAATAGGGGATCATATGGACACATGTCCTCCCCACATATTCTAATACATGGGAATGTGATTTAAATGTTGGATCACATTTTAATAAATTTAAGTTTAATATTTAAGGATTTAAAGTGACTAGAAATGCCTATATAGCAGTACTTTGGTACTAGTCCTAAGTCAATGCATGCCAACCTTGATATTATTACATATTCAGATAGGTATTGTTAAATGTGATTTTTTAGATGTGGAATCTACTCCAAAGCTATTATGGTTGATTTTAGAAAATGTTTAAATTTGAAAAAGTCTCTGTGTTGTTATTTTTGCTAGGAGAGATCTCTAACTCTAATTGATTTAAATCCAACAGGCTTGGATAGAGATTTTTATTGTCTTTCCAACAAAATTGGAATCATTCAATTTGGATTTGTAAAACTCCCTGAATTGATTTTTGAACTAAAGAACAGAAACTATTTTATTCTAAAAAGAAAAAGATTCATTTGAATTTATTGGGTTGCGTGGGAACTAAATGGGCCGGCCCACTGCGATCTGCGCAGCGCCCGGGCTGGCTTAAGTGATGGACCCATCTGTTAGTGGGACAGGGGTTGCCAAACCGGTACCGAAGGATAGTGGACGTAGGATTAGATGCTGGATCAACGGCTCACAGCCATCATCCACACCGGAATAGTGCATGACGGGAACGAAACCTAGCACGGTCGATGAGGGTCTGGGGAAGCTTACCGGAGCTTCGGCGAGGGTCGGCGAGGCGGGCAAATGGACGAGTCGACAACGGCGGTTCTCCTGGTACTGGCGGCGTCCCGGGAGATGGCCTGGATCAGTGGCGCCCTTCTCCTCCTTCCGGTTCGGTCTCCGGTGAAATTGGGGCGCTACGGGCAGTGGCTTGCTCTGGTGGGGCTTCTGGGAGGTCTCTAAGGTGGAGTGGATGGGGATGCTGTGAAGAAATGGTGCCGTGGGGGCTTCCTTATATAAGCTTGGCGAGGCGGCGGAGAGGCATGGGCAGAGCTCGACGGGGGCGGCGATACAGCGAGCTAGAGGCGTGGGCGGTGGGCTAGTGGGCGGTTCCCTGGCGGTCGTCACGGAGGTGCGCGTGCAGTGCAATGCGATCGGGAGGAGCGAGTGTCGCTGCGCGTATGCTGCCTCTGTCGACGACGCTCTTTGCGGCGGCCGGCGGCTACGGGTCACGGTCGGGGAAACGGGTGTGTCCGTTAGCCTCCTGGGACACTGGTGGTCGTATGGGCTGGCTGCAGGAAGCAAGGCGAGGTCTGGTTGAGCGGGGGACCGTGCGTGAACTGCGGGTGGCGTCGGCATGGCAGACACGGTCCGGGCGCGGCGGTTCCTGGCCTCTCCTCTCTCTGTCTTTGAGCTGGGGCTAGTCTGGAGGGGGGACTGGTGCACGAGCGACGTGCTAGGCAAGGTGGGCGGGGCTAGCGGCGCTAGGGCGTGCTGTCGACGGTGGGGGTGCTCAAATGGGCTCGACACTAGTAGCCATGACCATTTGGTCATGTGCACAGTGGTTGGCCGGGCTAGCAAAGGGTAGGGGGTGCACTGGGGTGGCTCTGGTTGCAAAATGGGAGACCACATTGGCTAGAACACTGCTCACAATAGTGTTTGTGATTTTTGTTTGATTTATGCACACAAGGTGTTTGACAAAATGGTCGAAAGAAACAAAGTTTTGAATTTTGAAGTGAAATTTTTTGAGTGATCTCCAATGTTGCTTGGTAGTGTGTGGTTGCTGGGGATTGTCAACTTGAATTCATTTGCATGGCTTTTTGAAAAAGTGGGATCTAGGTACATGTAATAGATTCCATTTTCAAATGCCATTTCAAATTAGAGTTTGAATGTTTTTGTAAGTATTGAAAGTGGGCCTTGGTACATCTTTATTTGTACTATCAAGGGGTGCAAACATCCATAATTGTTTCTGTTTGCAATTGAGTTCTAGGAACACCCAAAGTGGGCTAGTGGATTAAAATGGTCAAAGTGACCATTTCCATTTATTAATTCTATTTGATTTCTTTTTCTTTGGGTTTTACTTAGTAAGGATCTAGATGATGTGGAAATCATCTTAGAAACATTTTACAACCATTAGAACAAACAAACATGGCAGTTCACATCAATTTCAATTTTAATGCAACACACATATGCATTCTTATTTCTTTTAATGGGAAAAAGTTTTTGTTAACCCTAAATTGGGGGATTGTGTTGGGCCACGCAGTGATAAACAAAACTTTTCCCTAATGCGGAACTCCCAAGATCCAGCTCAGGTTATAGGCCACGAGATTACCGCTAGACGCGTAGATGCGGAAGTTGATGTAGCGCGTCGAAGCAGTGCCGAACGATCCCACGGATAGCCCCCCGAATCCCACGGACAGCAACACCGGATCCCACGAACTCATTTGCTAGATCCCCACCACCTTTCCCGTCTCCAGCGCTGCATGTGTAACGCCTCTACCGGTATCCACACATACAGGAAGGAGCTTCGGACAGAGGACTGCTAGATCATGTCTAGCCCGAAATGGAAGTGGAGAAAGTGACGGCTAGGTCAGGTACTATCCCTTGTCACTCCACTTATATACACTCCTAGTTGGGCTCAACGCTTGAGGCCCATCTAGGCTGTACTCCAATCTCCATATGGATCTAATCCACATGGGCTCCTTGCCCTTAAGTGTGTGACCCTATAAGTTCACATGCACCTGGACACGACATGAGCTACTCCTCCAAGTATCCCGTCATGGCTTTGAGTTCAACTCACTCACATGAACACTCGGTCTCAAGTCGATAGATGGTAGCGGTCTCTAGCAAGACGTGCCAACTCCCAAGTGCCGTAAAGTCAGAAGACAAACCTTCAATGTGACTTTCGTCCAAGTCCCTTTGCCACATGATATATATGTTAAGCTATAGTCTAGTAGTTTCCATCCCTTAAATAGCTTAACTCTCTTCTCGTACCATGATATGTGATTCACTGGACTAACTCTTAGTCTGACTCCTCAGTTAACACTTAACTGAGTAGCGCATGGGCATGCTTCCGAAAAATATCACACGAGAGGGCCTAGAGAATATCTCTCCATGTCACGCAGCTTGCTTCACAACCAACCCGAACTCTACCTTTATAACTGCCCATTTACCGAAGAGTGTTTGATAGAACCTAAGTTGGCGATTCACAACTCGGATCATGCAATCACCTCAGGTCGAAGGATTCCATTGCTTGAGGCTGCAAATGACAACATGCTTGTTGCATCTCAACTGTGGGTCAGTCCGACTCCACTAAACTCTTTAGCCGAATCAGTGTAAGTCGGAATAGCATCACCATGCCCATGACAAGTGGAACCGTGTCATCAGCCGACTTGGACATTGGTCTAAGTTGTGTGCCCAACACAACCTCAATGACCAAGGACATTCTAATATGAACAATCATGAATACATAGTTCCACAACTGAATCACGCATTCAGTGATATATATCTGATGTTCATATAGGGACAACTTTACTTTATGAATACTTTGGAAAATATCATCAACCATGATTGCCTCTAGGGCATATTCCCAACAGTCTCCCACTTGCACTAGAGTCAATCATCCCGAAATCACATGTCTAGGCATCTAACGTCAATGTCTCTTACGTGCGCCTCATGCTTAGGCTGTGGAAGTGGCTTTGTTAGCGGATCTGCAACGTTTGCATCCGTGTGTACCTTGCATAATCTGATATCACCTTGATCCACGAACTGGCGAATCAAGTGGTATCGCATGAGTATATGTTTGTTCTTCTGGTGTTGTCTAGGCTCCTTGGCTTGTGCAATAGCACCATTGTTGTCACAATACACGTCTAACGGATTGGACAAGCCTTGAACCACACCGAGATCAATCGGGAAATTCTTGATCCAAACAGCTTCCTTTGCTGCCTCCGAGGCAGCAATATACTCAGCTTCTGTTGTAGATGCAGACACAGTCTCTTGCTTGGAACTCTTCCATCTCACAGCCCCTCCGTTCATAACAAACACGTACCCAGATTGCGAACGAGAATCATCTGAGTCAGTAAGGTAACTCGCATCCGTGTAACCCCTTACACTGAGTTCAACCTCACCTCCAAAAACTAGGAACACATCCTTAGTCCTTCTAAAGTAATTAAGAATGTTCTTAACTACTGCCTAGTGGATTTCTCTAGGGTCAGTCTGGTATCTTCTCACAACACTTAGAGCATAGGAAACATCTGGCCTAGTACAAATCATGGCATACATGATGGACCCGACTGCCGAAGCATACAGAATCACACTCATCCTACTTCGCTCATCAGTTGTCGAAGGACACTGAGTCTTGCTAAGTTTTATGCCATGGGACATCGGTAAGAACCCCTTCTTAGACGATTCCATGTTGAATTTCTTCAACACTTTGTCCAAATATGTACTTTGACTCAATCCAATGAGCCGCCTGGATCTATCTCTATAGATCCTTATTCCTAGTATATAAGTTGCCTCACCCAAGTCCTTCATTGAGAAACTCCTTTCCAATAACTTCTTGGTTTCTTGCAACATCTGGACATCATTTCCAGTCAATAATATGTCATCCACATATAAGATCAGAAAGTTTACTTTGCTCTCACTAAACTTCTTGTATAAACAAGAATCATGATCACTCTTGATGAAGCCAAACGATTTGACTACCTCATCAAAGCGAATGTTCCAACTCCGAGATGATTGCTTCAACCCATAAATGGATTTCTGAAGTTTGCATACCTTGTCAGCGTTAGCTGGATCTACAAAACCCTCAAGCTGTATCATATACACGTCCTCGGTTAATTTTCCATTAAGGAAAGCCGTTTTGACATCCATCTGCCATATCTCATAGTCGAAATAGGCTGCTATAGCTAACATGCTCCGAACTGATTTAAGCATCACTACGGGTGAGAAAGTCTCATCGTAGTCAACTCCTTGAACCTGCGAGAACCCCTTCGCGACAAGCCGTGCTTTATAGATAGAAATATTTCCATCCATATCAGTTTTCCTTTTGAAGACCCATTTGCACTCAACGGGTCTTGCACCGTCTGGCAGATCAACCAAGTTCCAAACTTGATTATCATCCATGGACTTTAACTCGGATCTCATGGCTCCAAGCTATGACTCAGAATCAGAACCCACCATCGCTTCCGAATAAGTTGCCGGCTCATCACTATCTAACAGTAATACATCATGAACACTTCGCAATCTTGGCGATCTTCGTAGTGGAGGTGTACTTGCCGGCTCAGCTACCACGACTGGCTCAACCTCCAAGGCTTTCACCAAATTGGTACTGACCGGTTCCTCTCGAACTTCTTCAAGCCACACCGTACTCCCACTGACTTCCCGACTGAGAAACTCTTTTTCAAGGAAGACACCGTTTCGAGCGACAAACACTTTGCCCTCTTCTCGGTTGTAGAAGTAGTAACCCAAGGTTTCCCTTGGATACCCAACGAAAATGCACTTATCTGACTTGGATGCAAGCTTGTCCGACTGAAGTCGCTTGACAAATGCTTCAGAACCCCAAATCTTAAGAAAAAACAAACTCGGCTTCTTGCCTGTCCACATCTCATGTGGTGTCTTCTCTACCGATTTTGATGGTACTCTATTTAGTGTGAACGTTGTTGTTTCTAGAAAATAACCCCAAAATGATATAGGTAGATCTAACCGACTCATCATTGATCGTACCATGTCCAACAAGGTCTGATTCCGCCGTTCCGACACACCATTCCTCTGCGGTGTACCCGGCGGAGTGAGCTGAGGAACTATTCCACAACTCTTCAGATGGTCATCAAACTCGTGGCTCATGTACTCGCCTCCTCGGTCCGACCGAAGAAACTTTATTTTCTTGCCGAGTTGATTTTGTACCTCATTCTGGAATTCTTTGAACTTTTCAAAGGCTTCCGACTTATGTTTCATCAAGTAGACATATCCATATCTACTCAAATCATCAGTGAAGGTAATGAAGTACTCATAACCACCCCTGGCTGTCGCGCTCATTGGACCACATACATCACTATGTACTAGTCCCAACAAGTCATACGCCCTTTCACAACTCCTTGCAAAAGGTGTCTTGGTCATCTTGCCCAGAAGGCAGGATTCGCATGTCTCGAACGACTCCAAGTCGAACGAAGTTAGGAGTCCATCATCATGGAGATTCTTCATGCGTTTCCAACTTATATTACCAAATCGACAGTGCCAAAAGTAAGTCATATTCAGATCATTTGGTTTTAACCTTTTCACATTTACGTTATAGACCGACCCACCATCAAGATTCAAAATAAATAACCCATTCTGAACTGGTGCAAAGCCGTGAAACATATCATTCAAATATAAAGAACAACCATTGTTCTTAATATTAGACTCATAGCCTTGTCTCATCAAGCATGAGGCAGAAATGATGTTTCGACTAAGCACTGGAACATAATAACAATTAATTAGTTCCATTAAGAATCCTGAAGGTAAATGAAGTTGCATCGTGCCGACTTCTAACGCGGCAACTCTTGCTTTGTTGCCAACCCGAATGTCAACCTCGCCTCTTGCTACGCCCCTAGTTCTTACCAGTCCCTGCAACGAGTTGCAGATATGAATGACTGATCCGGTATCATATACCCAAGAACCACCTGGTGCATCAGCAAGATAAAGGTCTATAACATTGCAAACAAGTGTACCTGAGTTGGAAGTCACACCTCCACTCTTGGCTTTATCCACCAGATACTTGCTGCAATTCCTCTTCCAGTGGCCATCCGTCTTGCAATAGAAGCAAGCGGATCCGGCTGAAGGAGATGACTTAGTCCCTGAGGAACATCTCATCTTGAGCATTACCTCCTGACTTAGCCTTCTTCTTCTTAGTCCAAGAACTCTTCTTAAACTTAGCCTTATTCTATACCACCAACACTTGGCTAGTACCTTTCTTGAGATCAACCTCTGCCTGCTTAAGAATCCCATGTAATTCAGTGAGCTTCTTATCCATACCATGCATGTGGTAGTTCGATATGAACTGACCATACGCACTAGGAAGAGAGTTCAGAATTATGTCCGTAGCGAACTCTTCGCTAATGGGGTAGCCAAGCCTTTCCAGAGACTGCACGTAACCAACCATCTTGATCACATGCAGACTCAGTGGATCACCATCCTTAAGCGTACAACTCAGCAAAGCTTGGGATACTTGCTACCTCTCCGTCTTTGCCTGAGCCTGGAACATGCTTTTGAGGCTTTCGATCATATCGTAGGCCTCAACATTCTCGAACTGCTGCTGCAAGTCCGGTTCCATGTGAGCAAGCATAAGACAGCTAATTTCTATAGACTCATCACATGCTCTATGATAGGCATTGGTTGCTGCGACACTCGCATTCTCATCCGGCACATCTGGAAGCGGGTTGTCTAGAACATGGTCCCTCTTTTCTTTTTTGAGAAAAATTCTCAGATTACGATACCATTTGGTGAAGTTTGTTCCATTAAGTTTATCTTTCTCTAGGATGGTCCTCAACGCAAAACTGGACAACTGAGGGAGACTGCTACTAGGTGCCATTATCTACAATAGAAATATGTAAAACACTTAAGACAAGTATTCATAAAAGAACAGGCATATTAAACATTTTAATACTTATGCTCCCACTAGTGATTCAGGACCCTAAATAAGCAAGCCGACTAGTGATCTTTAGCATCACCGCTAGCCGTCAAGTGACTAGGTAGGCAATTCCTTGCCAATCGCATCTCATGCGACTCCTATTGGTCGGGTGTCATCTCATGCCCCAGATCCCGACCGCCCTCTCCCCGAGCCCCACAACCGTTGTGATAGACCCGTCTAGCTTACCAAGTGCTTCCGCTGTAAGTCCGACTCGAACCCATCTAGTCGAAGAGAATTGGCAGCACCTTAATTTTATGAGCCCACTACCAAGAATGTCCAACTTGTGATGGTGCAGCACTAGCGGGGAGACCGACTAGACCTTCTTTGAGGGATTAAAGTTTAACCTCTATCTCACAGAGGTAAAACTAGAGACATAGCAATCACACAAAATAATCCAATTATAATGTGAAATGGTATGGCTCCCTTCATGGCGATCTCCATCTCCATGAACCTATTCATCATGCCTTTGGCTGCAGTCTCCTTCAAGTCCTCCAAACATGCTACACTAGCACTAAGGAATATACAAGAAGATGGCATCTCATGCCGACACGTAGGTCGTTATACAATAACAGTGACAACACTTTGGCTCCAGCCGGCTGACAAACCCGTGATACAAAGATCACGTATGGATTACACACATCTCATGCATATAAGCCATACCATTCACAACTTCCTACAAAAACAAGTCATGCATAGATACGATATCTACCGGCGTTGTGAACCTCGCAACGACATCTAATGCGCTATGACAGGGCAAAGCCGACGGTCCCGAATCGCAGATCTAATCTGCATTCCGAACCATGGATTCCTTCATTGGATAAAACACTTTTACCCAAATCTGATCCCTATGCAGATCTGACCAATCTCATTGATCATCACACCTGATCTTCCATGCACCCTCGAGTGTGATTGATCCAATCAATCTTGCACAAAACCGATCTATCTCATAGATCGACCACAAAAACCCTAAGTCGATCTTATCCACCAGCTCGTGCATATCACATATGCACAGATCTAGAGCCTAAAACTAGAAGCTTTCGCTCTGATACCACTGTTGGGCCACACAGAGATAAACAAAACTTTTCCTAACGCGGAACTCCCAAGGTCCAGCTTAGGTTATAGGCCACGAGATTACCGCTACACGCGCAGATGCAGAAGTTGATGTAGCACGTCGAAGTAGTGCCGAACGATCCCACGGACAGCCCTCCGAATCCCACGGACAGCAACACCAGATCCCACGAACTCCTTCGCCAGATCCCCACCAGCTTTCCCGTCTCCAGCGCCGCACGTGCAACGCCTCTACCTGTATCCACACATACAGGAATGAGCTTCGGATAGAGGACTGCTAGATCCTTTCTAGCCCGAAATGGAAGTCGAGAATGTGACGGCTAGGTTAGGGACTATCCCTTGTCACTCCACTTATATACACTCCTAGTTGGGCTCAACGCTTGAGGCCCATCTAGGCTGTACTCCAATCTCCATATGGATCTAATCCACATGGGCTCCTTTCCCTTAAGTGTGTGACCCTATAGGTTCACGTGCACCTGGACACGACATGAGCTACTCCTCCAAGTATCCCGTCATGGCTTTGAGTCCAACTCACTCCCATGAACACTCGGTCTCAAGTTGATATATGGTAGCGCTCTCTAGCAAGACGTGCCAACTCCCAAGTGCCGTAAAGTCAGAAGACGAACCTTCAATGTGACTTTCGTCCAAGTCCCTTTGCCACATGATTTATGTGTTAAGCTATAGGCGAGTAGTTGCCATCCCTTAAATAGCTTAACTCTCTTCTCGTACCATGATATGTGATTCACTGGACTAACTCTTAGTCTGACTCGTCAGTTAACACTTAACTGAGTAGCGCATGGCCATGCTTCCGAATCATATCACACGAGAGGGCCTAGAGAATATCTCTCCATTACGCAGGGGAAAATCCCATCTTGGTAATCCACGTCACGCAGCTTGCTTCACAACCAACCCGAACTCTACCTTTATAACTACCCATTTACGGAACAGTGTTTGATAGAACCTAAGTTGGCGATTCACAACTCGGATCATGCAATCACCTCAGGTCGAAGGATTCCATTGCTTGAGGCTGCAAATGACAACATGCTCGTTGCATCTCAACTGTGGGTCAGTCCGACTCACTAAACTCTTTTGCCGAATCAGTGTAAGTCGGAATAGCATCACCATGCCCATGACAAGTGGAACCGTGTCATCAGCCGACTTGCACATTGGTCTAAGTTGTGTGCCCAGCACAACCTCAATGACCCAGGACATTCTAACATGAACAATCATGAATACATAGTTCCACAACTGAATCACGCATTCAGTGATATATATCTGATGTTCATATAGGGACAACTTTACTTAATGAATACTTTGGAAAATATCATCAACCATGATTGCCTCTAGGGCATATTCCCGACAGATTGGATCTTAATAACCTTGATTAAAGTTTTGGGATGTTACACTTCTCCTCGGCGATTTAGAATCTTGAAGGGTCCAATATATCTGGGGGCTAACTTTCCTTTCAGCTGAAAACGCTGCATTCCCTTCAATGGCGAAACTTTGAGGTACACGAAATCTCCGACATTGAAAGTTGGGTCTCTACGTCTTTTTCGGCATAACTCTTATGTCTGGATTGGGCGGTCTTGAGGTGCTCATGGACTTTGTGAACCTTCTCTTCGGCTTCTCGTAGGATGTCGGGTCCGAAAATCTAACTCTCTCCTACTTGCGACCAATTCAAAGGGGTACTGCACTTTCTTCCATATAGAAATTCAAATGGGGCCATTTGCAAACTGGCTTGATAACTGTTGTTGTATGAGAATTCTGTGAAAGGCAGACAATCTTCCCATTTTGATCCATACTCTAACACACAGGCTCTCAACATATCTTCTAAGATTTGGTTGACTCTTTCAGTCTGTCCATCGGTCTGCAGGTGATAAGCTGTGCTGAAATTCAACTTGGTTCCTAATCCTTCTTGGACTTTCTGCCAAAATCTTTAGGTAAATTGGGTTCCTCGATCCGATACTATGGTCTTGGGGGTTCCATGCAAACTGACAATTCTAACAATGTACAGCTCTGCTAGCTTCGAACTCTGGTACGTGGTCTTGACAGGTATAAAACGGGATACCTTGGACAGTATATCAACTATGACCTAGATAGAGTCATTTCCCCTACTAGAAGTAGGCAAACCGGTGATAAAGTCCATTCCTACAGAATCCCATTTCCATTCTAGAATCTGCAATGGTCACAACAATCCTACGGGTCTCTGATGTTCTGCCTTGACTCTCTGACAGATATCATACTTGGCTATGTAGCTTCCGATTTCTCTCTTCATCTTGTGCCACCAAAATTGCTCCTTCAAATCCTGATACATCTCCGTTCCTCCGGGGTGGATAGAATAAAGAGTACCATGAGCTTCTTGCACGATAACTTGCTTCAACTCTGAATCTACTGGCACACAGATACGTCCTTTGTACCACAAAACTCCTTCTTCATCCTCGGTGAATCTAGGTACCTTTCTTGTACCAATATGACATTTGATTCCATCGATAGTTGCATTTCCTTTCTGGGCCTCCTTGATCTGACTGATCAAAGTGGGTTGAAGTTCAATGCTAAAAATCCTTTGCTAACTAGTTCCATTCTAAACTGCTCCAACTCTTCATGAAAACTTGGTCGGGCTTCTTTGATCATGGTGTTTAATCTACACGGCAATCTGCTAAGAGCTACCACATTGGCTTTGTCGGGGTGATAGTGAATGTCAAGGTCATAATCATTGATTAACTCTATCCATCTCCTTTGCCTCATATTCAGCTCCTTCTAAGTGAAAATATACTTCAGACTCTTGTGATCCGAATAAATCTCACAACGGTTCCCATAAGGTAATGACGCCATGTCTTCAATGCTAAAACTACGGCTGCTAGTTCAAGGTCATGGGTAGGGTAGTTTTGCTCATGTTGCTTCAGTTGTCGAGACAGATATGCTATGACTTTGCCTTCTTGCATCAACACACATCTGAGACCAATCTTGGATGCATCACAATACACATCAAATGGCTTCTTGATATCTAGCATAATCAATATTGGGGCTGAAATCAATCTCTTCTTGAGCTCTTGAAAACTTGCTTCACATTTGTCGGTCCATTCAAACTTCTTGTCTTTCTTCAACAATTGGGTCATTGGTCTTGCGATGCTCGAAAATCCTTCTACAAACTTCTGGTTATCTCGCTAATCCGAGAAATGCACGGACTTGGGTTTGAGTGGTTGGGGCTTTCCATTCTTCAACATCTTTGATCTTGGCGGGATCAACAACGACTCCTCCTGCCGACACAATATGTCTGAGGAATCCTACTTCTTTCAGCCAGAACACACATTTACTAAACTTGGCATACAACTGATGCTCTCTAAGGGTTTCGAGGATGGTTCACAGGTGTTGCTCATGGTCTTCTTCTGACTTGGAATAGATTAGAATATCGTAGATAAAAACAATGACAAACTTATCCAGAAAATTAATAAAGATCTTATTCATGAGATTCATGAAATAAGTGGGGGCATTGGTTAATCCAAAAGACATGACCGTATACTCATACAATCCATATCTGGTGGTAAAGGCGGTCTTTGGAATATTCGTTGCACGAATCTTGAGTTGATGATAACTAGTTCTAAGATCAATCTTAGAAAAAACTCTCGCACCAGTCAACTGATCAAACAGATCCTCTATCTTGGGCAGTGGGTACTTGTTCTTGATGGTGACATCATTCAGCTTCCGGTAATAGGTACACAAACGGTTACCTCCATCCTTTCTTGTCCACAAATAGAACGGGTGATCTCCATGGTGATGCGCTTGGTTGAATCAAACCTTCGCTAGCATAGCATCAAGTTGTTCCTTCAGCTCCACTACTTCAGATGGGTTCATGCTATAAGGTCTCTAAGCTATGGGTCCAGTTCCAGGAATTAGTTCAATAATGAACTTGATATCCCGATCTAGGGGCATACCGGGCAATTCATCTAGGAATACGTCTGGGTATTCACAGACTACTCTGACTTGGTCTAGGGTTGGTAGGGCTGGACTCTTGTTGCATTTGAATTGGCAGGGCAAGGTTTTAGAAATATGCTCTACTGATACTCCAGAGGTACTGGTCATGGTTATGGCTTTCTTGGCACAGTCGATCATTCCTTTATGCTTCTACATCCAATCCATTCCTAGTACTACTTCCAAACCTTTGGTTCCAAGTACTATTAGATTGGCGTAAAAATCTATCCCATGGATTCTGATAGGTACAGCCTTGCAAATTTTTCTAGCTTTGGTGGTTGAATCCAGTATTTGAACTATCATAACATGCTTCAATTTTGTTGGTTGAATCTTACTAGTGCATGCAAATTCTTCTGTAACAAACGAGTGCGATGCTGCAGAATCAAACAACACTCTTGCAAGTACTGAGTTAACAGAAAACATACCCAACACGATATCTGGTGCTTCCTGGGCTTCTTCAGCATTCATGTGGAAAAGACAGCCGTTGCAGTTGAGAGAATTCCCAGGGGCAAATCTTCTTCCAGACTGAACACAGCGTTGCTGCTGAGCTAGGGCATTCACATTGGTGGTGGATGCAAGCTTCTTGGGACACTCATTGGAGTAGTGACCCTTGACTCCACATTGAAAGCAAGTAATCTGGGACTTGTCTTTGGCTGCAACAGGCAAGGCATTGCTTCTAGTCCTTGGGGAAGTATTGTTGTTGTTGTTGGACTTGGGCAGTGCACGGTTGAAGTTGTTGGAGTTGCCGCGGTTATTGTTGTGGTTTCCTTCGGACTTCACGTTTCCTCCGCTACGATTGGGGTAGCTTGGACGAGACATTGGGGGTCTATTGTTCCTTGGGGCATATCCTGCAGACGGGTTGGGGGATACTTCTGAGCATGGTGGATCCACTCTGGTGCATCATTTTGCGCTTGCGATTGTCATTGGCTTGGTTGATCTTTCCTTCCATCTAGATGGCGGAATCTACAAGCTCTTCGAGATCTTCAAAACGGATGTTAACTAACACCATTTGCATCTCATCATGCAATCCATTCAGGAACCTTTCCTTCTTATTGGCTTCAGTGTTGATCTCATTAGGGGCATATCTAGCGAGGGACAGAAATTTCTCACGGTACTCCACTACCGTCATCCTGCCTTGCTTCAGTTCTCTGAACTCATCTCTCATTCTGGTGACTAAACCTTGCGGCACATGGGTGTGGCTAAACTTGATCTTGAAAGCTTCCCAAGTCATGATCTGACCGTGGTTCATAGTACGGGTTCTAATCCACCAAGCTCTTGCATCTCCTGCCAGATAGTGGGTGGAAATAGTACCTTCTCGTTGGCATCAACTCCTGTGACTTCTAGGTTATTCTCCATTGTCTGCAGCCAGTCATCAGCATCTAAGGGATCCTCAGATTTGTTAAAGATAGGGGATTGGTATTTTGAAAGTTCTTGAGCTTGGATCCATGATGATCCTGATTTCCTTCGCCTTGATTATTGTGGGCCATCTGAGCTATCTGTTGCAGGGTGGCTAGGTTGGCTTGGCGCTCTGCTCTACCAGCTTCACGGTCGGAAACTAGCATCTGTAGAATCTGCAGCATCTGGTCCTGCGATGAGCTGCTTCCTCCAGGGTTTCCACGAGTCATCTGAAGATTGAGATAGATAAAGGGGTAAGAAGGAAATTTCTAAGGTTCATGGTTTCATTTTCAAAAGCTAAAACTTTGAGTTTGACTCAGGTTTTGCAAACTACTCCTTCTCATTCATTCATTCATTCATTCTAGCACACCATACAAACACACACAGCACAACACAAAAGGAAAATAGATGGTTTTAAGAACCATTCTGTAAACTAAGATACAGTGGGACCGATACAACTCATTCCTATGGTAGTGATTAAGTGCATCTACTCATCATCAATAAAGTCGGAGTCATCATCATCGGTGTAGAAATCCATGGTGTCATCCTCCAGGTAGTCATTGTCATCACTGAGGTACGAGTTAATATCTCCCTGGATGTCTTCACCTTCTTCCTCCTCTTCTTTTGCTGCTAGTTGGGCTTCTTGCTCCTGGATGGTCTTCTCGAGGTCTGCCGCCTTCTTGCAAAGACGAGTGATGGTGCGATCCTTCTTCTCGCATTGCCGACGAAGTGATTGGCGATCCTTGATGAGCATGGCAAGAGTCTGGTCCTTCTTGGAAGCGATGGAAAGGTTGTGGTTGGCGTAGGCTCGAGCATTGTCCAATTACTTTTGTCTATCATATAGCAGGAAGTCAAGATTCTCCACCTGGCGCTTCATCTCCGGGTGACTTGGCATCTCTAATGGCATTCCCATAGAATCATGCCTTGCGTAGTGTGCAAAGCGAGTCCCCTGGATCAAGTTGATGTTTTTCCCACATAGACGAGCAAGAGCTTCAGGCATGGCCCTGGCTAATCCATCTAGCCAGTTGTTCTCTCATACGGTGAATTGAATCTTCTCAAAAAGGGGTGCTTCCATCTTGCCTCGAAGATCTGCAACTATCAGCCATTGTAGATCTCCTCATGGGAAATCCTTGAGTTGATCTCCGAAGAATTCCGGATGCGAACATTCAAGATACTCTAACAGTGCATCGAGATCCCTCTCAAAGATCAGTTGGCCTTAGTTGCCCAACTGGTAGAACTTGCAATACTGAACTTCCATCTATAAGAATTTTGGATGAGTAAGTTAGTGAGGTGATCAAGTGTGTCAAATTTTATGTAGTAATGTAAGAATTTTTTAGGAACATGAATTTTTTTGAAAGAATCCCAAGGATTAGAGTTGAAATAGGTTTTCATAAATACTCACTTCTTTTGTTTTGAAACTAAGTTTTTGTTCGGATGTCCATTCTAACTAGGGTCTCTTGTGGTCAGGATGGCTGTGATACCAACTTGTCAACACCCGGATTTTTAATCCTATATGCCTGTTATGCCATACCTCGCAATCCCAGGATTACCATTTTTCTGAGACATAACAGATTAGATATCACAGTACACCATCCATTACAAACCATAATAAGGTTTTACACAAATAAAGGATCTCATGATCCAGTCTTAATACAATCAAGCAGCGGAATAATAAAGCGTAGCCGTGGGCTCCATCTTTAGTGTCACAGGCCATGCTGATGATGGGAGATGATCCTAGTTGTCATAGCCGTCCTGTTGTCCTTCTTCTGGATAGTCCTCCTCATAGTCTGGCCAAGGGAATAGCCAGGGACAAAGCCATGAGTACCCTTTAAGTACTCGCAAACTATCACTAACAAGTAAGGTAGTTCTAGTAGGAATGCTAAGCTCTAAGTTTATTAGCAAAGAGCTAGATTTATCTTAAGCTGAGTTTAGAAGTAAAGAAAGCTAAATTAAAGTTCTAAATCACCTAAGTGGGAACTTAGTTATCATAGTCACAACCCTGTTGTGGTCAAGTCAAAGCTATACTTCATTTCACAAGTCATTTTGAAAACATCTGACGACGGAATAGTATGGCCACTCCAACTATCCATGACCGCGGACATGGCTATTCGAATAGTTTGACACTCTGCAAAGGTGGTACACTTTCACCACAAAATTCGATACATCCATCAGGGATAACCCTGAATCATCATACTTAGTATGCGGATAATCAATCATAACCTTTCCTTTACACACTCTAGTATAAGCACCTCTCCTATGAGCTTGGCCTCCCAGCCATGGCCATCTGCCATCCTAGGCACTGCATAGGTGGACATCATCAAGAGGTAGCCTCCACTCAAACCTCTCCCGTGAGGGAACCCATACTAATGCATATAAACTTCCAGCTAAGCCTTACCCAATTCAGGTATTGTGGTTGTACGGTAAAATTGGAATGGTATCGCATCCGAACCCAACCATCGGTTTTTATAAAGGGGCTAAGGCTCCTGCCTCAACATTTTCATCATCATAAGTCATTGGTGTTTCTCAACACATGTCAACACATCTCAATAGAATGACTCATCATTCCAAGGTTTTCATAAGCATTTTCACCAAGTATTTCCATCTAAAGTGATCAAGTTTTATGCTTAGCACTAGCCACTAAGGTTAAGAGTGTTCACTAATCAGGGATGCTAATATCAATCTCATGAAATAGAATGACATCTAGTATAGGCCTAGTTTTATACTCTTTATGCTATCTATACTACTTTCCAAAATCCTCATAAAGCATTACTAAAAGTAAAGAAACTTTGGTAAAGTAAAAAAGTAAAGCTTGCTAGTAAAACTTGGGATGGGTATAAATCAAAGGTATATAACAAAAGCATGCCTAATGCATCTTGCTTAGGTTATCTTGCATGGGTAACTTGTATAATTCTAGCTTGCCTTGATTGGTGCAGTGATTGAAGTTTTCTTCGTATTCTTCAGGGTAGAACTCCTCCTCCTTGTAGACTTGGTCGGTATTATTGTCTATGAACGAATACAGGGTACAAAATCACCAAACAATACTTAACTAAGTCTAATTAGCACACTAAGGTTCAAACTTGATGATCTAGCATCATCACACTCATCACAAGATTTAAAGAACTAGTTTGATTTAGATTATTTGAGAAAAGTAATTTCTACTCAATGAAATTAATTAAGATTTAATATTCTCCAAATAAAATATGGGATCATGTGGACAAATGTCATCACCACATATTCTAATACATGGGAATGTGATTTAAAAAGGGTTGGTCACATTTTATAAAGTTGAAGATTATTATTTAAAAAGTGACTCGAAATGCCCTAATAGCATTCTTTAGGTACTAGTCCAATGTCACTGCATGCAAACCTAAATGTTATTACATATTCAGATAGGTAATGTTAAATGTGATTTTTGAGAGTTGGAATCAACTCAAAATCTATTATGGTTGATTTTTGAAAAATGTTTGAAGTTACAAATGTCTCTATCTTATAATTTTTGCTATATATTATTTCCTACTCCAATTGATTTAAATCCAACAGGCTTGGATAGATATTTTAATTATCTTTCTAAAAAAAATTAATCATGCAATTTGGTTAAGTGAAATTCTCTGAATTGATTTTTGAATAAGTGGACAGAATCTAGTTTTAACTAAATTAGAAAAAGATTATTTGAATCGTTGGGCTACGCGCGGGAAAGGAAAGTGGGCCGGCTCAGCTGCACTGCGCGGGCGCAGTGGGCTGCTGACAGGCGGGGTCCATGCGTTAGTGGCTGTTACTATGCGAAGCGGTACCGAGCGATCTGGGCGCTACGATTAGAATCTAATCTAACGGCTGAGGCTCGTCGTCCCAGGTGAACAGCCCACCGGCGAGAACAAAACCTAGCGGCACGGTGGGGGTGCATTTTGGCTCACCTGGGCTCCAGCTATGGTCGATGATCGGGGTGTTCGAGCTGGTAGACGACGACGGTTTGAGGCATGGTCGCGACAGCTCCTGGGGCGGCTCCAATCGATGGCGCCTTTCTTCAACTGCAGCGGCCAACTCCGGTGAAATTCCGGCAAACTGAGGCTCGCCTTGCTCCGGGGAGAGTGTTGGAGGATCAGTGAGGAGAGGGGAGTCGAATGGTGTGCAGAAATGAGGTGGAGAGGGCCTCCTTTTATAGCTCGACGAGGAGACCGAGCGGCGTGGGCGCGGCTCATCGGTTGCGACGCTACAGGCAGCTAGCGGCACGGATGGGGGTAGGGGACGGTGTGTGGTCTCCTGGCGGTCCTCTCTGGATTAAAGGCGTGGCAAGGGGCAGTTGCATTTGGTCGAGAGCGGGCGGTGCTCTACACGGCAGAGGCGGTGTTCGATGCGGTGCACGGTGGCTACGGGTCGAGCGGCGGCGAACAGGGATGTCTGGGCGGCTGTTGGGGTCATGGCGGAGCAGTGTGCGCAGGGTGAGGTCGAGGCGCGGCGTGTGCGAGCTGGTCGGGCGCGGCGCTCTGGCGTGTCCTTGGCATGGCACAGACTCTCTGGGCGTGGCTTTGCTAGGGTTGTCCACGGCTTGGCTTCGCTTGAGGAGTAGACAGGGGGCGGCGGTGTGGTCGCAGCTACCTCCTAGACATCATGGGCGAGCTCAGGGCGGACTTCTATGAGCGGTCCATGTCGGGTGGCAAGGGGGGGGTGCTCGGGTAGAAATGCACTGGTGCACACAGTGAGGGGGAGTGGCTCTATTGCCTTGGCTGTGGTTGGGGGAGAGAAGGGGAGTAGAAAGGGGTCAAATGGGGAACAAGGCATTGATCACAAACTGTAATAGTTTGGCAGCTATTTCTGTGCTCATCAAGTGTTTGATCTAATGGCCGAAAGAAAATTAAATTTTAATTTTTGGCTCAATTTTGGTGAGTGATCTGCACTTCTGATTGGTTATCTATGGTTGCTTTGGATTGGCAAGGGGAATTTATTTGATGGGTTTTCAAAAAGTAGGGTCTTCACATATGAATTGGATTCAATTTTGAAATGTCCATTAAATTGATTTTCTAGATGTTTTTGTAAGATTGTAAAGTGGGCCTTGGTTCACTTTTACTTGGTCTAGCAAGGGGTGAAAAGAGGTAGAAAAGTTTCTGTTAGAAATTCTCTTCTAGGAACACTCAAAGTGGCCTAGTGGTTAACTTTGGTCAAAATGACCATTTGATCTTTTTATTCATATTTGATTTCTTTTTCTTTGGATTTTGTTTGTAATTGGCCTAGATGATGTAGCATTCATCTTTAAACCATTTCACAACATTTAGAACAATCAAGCATGGCATTTTCAAACAATTAGAACAATCAAGCATGGCATTTTCAAACAACACATGCATTCATAATCATTTTAATAATAAAAGTTTTTGTTAACCCTAAATTGGGTGATTTGAACTTGATAACCTTGATTAAAGTTTTGGGATGTTACAAATATTGAGTTCATGCTTATCTTATTGGATATATGAAGGTCTTGAGTATAATTTTACTTGCACTTGATGATAGCAATAGGAGTCTTCCACACCATTGGTATTAATAGAACATACAAAGATAATTTAGTCAATATGTTGTAAGATCACGGTTTGATTTACAAAGAAAGAAAAATTATCTAATCAGTTAAGTTGAAAAAGAAACCTTGAACAAAGGAAAAAAAGTGCTATCAAAATAGAGTGAGAACAAGTCGAGGTAGCATCTTCAAGTCATAAAAATGCTTCATATACAATTGGAATTTGATAATTGAGATCGTTAAACTTTGAATTCGTACATGAAGTGGAATGTATGGCTAGCTCCTTTGCACAACACTTAAACAAAAGTGTGTGCATATACATAATAGAGAAGAAAATAAAGAAGAAAAAGAGCGAGTGTGCAAAGAGCAAATAGGCATATACCACTATATTGTAGTATGACAAAGAGACACTTTTGAGATTTTGAATCCCAAGTGAATACATTGATCCTAAAATACTTGGGACTACCTCGCTAACTCATTCGGTTGAACCGGATACTTTTACATTATGTTGAGATTCATCTTTTGTAAAATGTTGATCACTAAGGTGTGGAAGCTAGCTAATACTATCCAGATGGTTTGAGTAAGGTACTATTCATGAAATTATTCCTATGTATTGTATATGATAAACACATGCTGCAACTGCCTCATTTATTTTATTGACTCAGCTTCATGAATATGAGGATCACATCCATTAAGCTAAACTTGCTTGGGACGAGCAAAAGTCTAAGCTGGGGGAAGTTGATGAGTGCATATTTGCATCATGTTTTATATTATTATTTTGCATTGTAGATATAGGATCTTGGTATTTTACGGTGCTCTCGTGGACATTTTATGTTTATTTTCGCCAGGATCAGTATAGATGATGGATCATTTGGACACAATTCTTAGAGCAGTTGTACTGAGGAGAAAAGGAGTCAAAAACAACGTAAACCCCTTATTTGGGAAATATTAATAATACCAGAACAAACCCAAAGCGAACAAGACATACAGACGGTTCAACGACCAACAATACGGCGGGAATAAATTTTCCGGCTGTATAGTTCCCGCCGTATGGTTGGCGCCACCACCGCCTCCTCAAATAGTTTCACCCCGTGCAACTGGATCAAGGAGACAACATACAGAACACCTAGAAATCGCAGAAACCTCACCTCCGGAAGGCATCTGGAGGGGGAACTCGTCCACTAGGGATCCATCTTCGCCCTATGCAGATCCGGGAGGCTAAGGCATCGATCTTCATCATCCACCGCTACATCACCACCATCTCCATCCATCCCATCTACATCTTCTCTAGATCTTGTTGTAATTTCCATACTCGTTGTGGATTTATACAAGTACTATTCATCTATTGATAGATTCCATTGTCATTGCCATGATGTTGATTGCCTCCATGTATGAGTAGATCATTATTTCTTGGGGAGATGGAGAAACCCTAGTATGAGATTGAAATAAGATAAAGTTTATTATGATATTCATAATTGTGACCATGTGTTTGATTGTCTTCATCTTGATGTTGAGAGACGTCGACCTCTCAATATTTGCCTCTCATGGGGACTTGATGGAGGGAACTATTTGTTGGTAGACAGTGACTATAAAGGTTTTGGCACTCGTTACGTATCAACTTGGGAAGCCAAGGAAACTCACGGAACACTATCCATGACATGGGATATGTCCTACAGGATCACGTCCCTTAATAGCGCAGTAATTCGATTGATGTCGACTGCTGGCTGATGTGATTATGAGGATGATGTGAGCAGCGGTTGCTACCGGTTTGTCCAAATACGGAGTTCCTCCCACACATACATAGTTCATAATGTTCATGATGATAATATTTACCTTAGCTCCTTATAATGCTAGTGGTGTATTCGCTACTCCCTGAGAACGCTTTTTCCATATTGCAGTTCCAATCTCTCTTACATACGTGATACTTACTTTTCGTGTTCAGTTGTTTTACTTTATTAATTGTTGCTCTTATACCAAAAACCCAAAACACCTTTCTACGCAATACTTGCATTTTATCTTGACACTTAGAACTTTATTTAGCATTTCAATTGTAATATTTATTTCAGGAGTTATTAGACTTCATACTCCTACTCCCTGTGGGATCGATATCTTTATTTCGAAACTAGCTACAAACGATCTATGCACTTGCAATCATCAATAGTGCATCAAACACTCCTTTTTAGTGAACTTGCTGAGTACACTCGTACTCACTCGTACCTTCTTAACCCTTGCTATATTCTAAAGCCAATGAAGACGACATCAACATCAACTTATGCTCAAGGGAATCATCACCAACAACTCAAGTTCTTCAATGAAGACAAGGAAGTTAATATATACATCAACTAAAGGGAAGACAAAGTTGCTGATTAGATAGGAGTATAATATCTAGCCATAGAACCTACTTCTATAGAGCAATGCAATAGCAGCATTTGCAAGCAAAATAGTGTACATAGTAGTCTATTAGTATGCTAGTTATGAGTTGTTATTTTTGGTTCTTCTTTGTAAGAAGTTTCTTTCTTCCTCTTTAACCTAGAATGTTCTCTGGATCTTTTGTAAAGCGTCGTGTTGTAACCTATAGTCTGAAGGAAATATGCCCTAGAGGCAATAATAAATAGGTTTTATTGTCATATATCAATTAGTTCATAATAGTTGCATACTGTGCTATAATTGTATTAATACGAAATGTTAATACACGTGTGGTATGTAAACAAACCAAGTCTCTAGTTACCTCTAGCGAACTAGTTCATTGGTATGAGGAGGATCTAGGGTTTCGAGATCATGGGCATTTATGCCAATTGACAATGAGGTCACATCATTAGTTGAATGATGTGATAGACAAACAACCCAACTAGTTGTATCTTAATGAGATCTAGTTACAAAGTTCACCATTAATGATATAATAAGGAAACCTCGCAACTTGATCCTTAGACTATGAGATAATGCAAATCACCGTGCTAGAGGGAGCTTAGATGGTTATGAAGTATCATACCGTGACTGGGTGATCAAAAAGCTGCTACTCAGGTTTCCCAAAGGGGCACGTAGAGGAGTACATATCAAGACCAGGATTTGCCAATCCATGTAATGGATAGATACATATATGGCCATCTCGGTGACGCTGCATTAACGAAGCTTGCAAGGGTGTGACTGGGTCACGGAATGTAACGACACAGAAACAAGAAAACAAGTTCATCGGTAACGATATCGAACGAAGGTATGGAGATAACGTAGATCAAATATCGGGTCAACTAGGTATCAAGTGGCAAAGGGAATGGGAAACGACTGTTTACGGTTCAAATGATGTTATCATCGTGGAATGCTCAGGGGTCATTATGGGCATCCTGATCCCGCTATTGATCATTTATGGAGATCATGTTTGTGCCATTCCTAAGCCATGGGGAAATACACTTAAGGGTATGATGAGCTAGAGATCATCTGTAAGTTGGAATCACCATATGAAATATAAAAGGAAACCGGAAAAGTTCCAAATCGTTTGGAGGAAATCGAAAGGGGACCGAAAGGTGTTTCGGGTCAAATCGGATTATGTAATATGTATTTACATGTTAATTAATTTAATATTAAATATAATATTAAAATCTATTTTCAAGGGGTATTCCACTAACGGGCCAAACTTCCTAGGGAAAAAGGGCCCATGAGGAAAAACCGAAGGAGGGAAGGGCCAAGGGCCAAGGCCTAGACACCTCAAGGGGGTCCACCCGGCCAGCCTAGGGTTGTGTGTGGGGTGGGGCCCACCCCTGGCCAGCCAGCCCATGGAGCCCTAGGGCCCATGGCGCCTCCCCTCCTCTCTCACTTGATTAGTCCCACATGGGAAACCCAAAGGGGAGGGCACACCTCCCTCCTCCTATATAAAGGGGTGCCCATGGGTGGGATTACACACACAATTTGAGATGTTCTCTAAGGAATTTTCCTTAGAGAATTCCTCCCTCTCTCTCTCTACATTGTCCTCTCCACGCGTTGGCACGGTCCAAGAAAGGACTGTTCGCACAAGAGACGGTGCACCTGCAGCATGTTGTTGCGCTACAGGGATTCCAAGCCGGAGATCTACTTCCGCACTCCTAGCAGGGATCAAGGAGCCGGAGGTCGTCATCATACACCGTATGTGTACGAAACCACGAGGGGCCTCACTTGAGGCACCTTGGATGTCGTGAGCCAGATCTGCGGCACGATGAAGAAGGAGCAAGGGGTGACCTGCGAGGAGCTTCGCACCTTGAGGTCGGCTATGAGTTCAACTACTTCACCCAGTCATTAACCGTGTATGGTCTACAAGGGTATGTATTATATAATCTCCGGTCATTATTGCATTACTACATAGATAGATCTTAGGCGTTAGGGAGTTCCAACGTAGGAAATTTTTTATTTTCTGCTATGGAACCCTTCAGTGGTATCAGAGCCGATCTATACGTAGGAGTGATGTACGACCAGTATGCACTAGTACTGTGGGGGCATTGATCCCTTAGTTGTTACCCTCTAACATGTACTTGTTCATATCGTGGTATTGTTTGATGAAGCGGCCCGGACCGACCTTACGTGTATTCGTACGCGAGACTAGTTCCACACTTGACATACGGTTTGCTCCGTATAAGTGGCTAGTGGGTGTCTGTCTCTCATTCAATAGTTGATATAGCATTTACAATGCAGGGCCAAAATGGGGTGTAGTAGAGACAACTGTTGGATCCATGTTGTGGTTGGAAAGTTTGTAGATTAGAAACAGTTATATTACGAAAGCCCTAACAACCACGTAAAACTTGCAATGCATAAAGTAGAGGCGTCTAACTTTATTTTGTAGGAGGGCATGTGATTATGATATGGTATTGGTCATTATGAAGGTAAAGTAGTTTACTTTTCTGTTACTAAGTTAAGTAGTAATAGCCATCGTTCCGATGGACGACCGGGTGGTGGCGTCGTGGACTTGGCGTCAAACCAAGGGCAAGATGGAGATCATGCCAGAGCGCTCGATGGAGATCAAGGCGAAAGAAGAAGGACCATATCATATCACAATATACATATGGTGTTTATACCTGTTTTACATCTTACTGTGTGCTAGTATTAGATACTCAACGATAGAAAAATACATAATCCCTATTTAATTCCAATGATCGTGTTCCCCTTGTGTGTGAACCACCAAGAAATTTCTTTGTTATGAGGCAGCGTCATGATGATTGGGTGTTATACATATCTACATTCGCATATAGTTGGTGTAAACCATGTTGCATAGCGAATACACACAAGTTAGATTTGGGGAGCCTAGCATGTGTAGACATGGCCTCGGAACACAAGAGATCGAAAGATCGAGCATGAGTCACATGGGTGATGTAATTAACATTAGGGAATGTCTACCTTTGATGCTGCACTGATGGCCGTGATGATCGGGGGAGGTGCAGAGGATTGGGATCGTGTGATCACTAAAATCGTCCAGGGGATGACAATTTTATTGGGAGATCAATTATAAATTGAACTCTTATTATGAACTTAGTCTAGATGTCTATTTGCAAATATCTTAGTAGATCATGGCCTATCCCATTAAGGTCCATTGCGACCATGGGAAATTTATTGCTTGATATGGAACTTAGAAAACGGGTCCAACTTCATAGATTAATACCCACGCCTGAGGGATATCCTCGTAAAAGGTGATCTTCTCTTCTTGATACAATGACCATTAGGAGATGATCTGATGACTCCAAAATGTTAGTATGTTCTTCGTATTCATCCAATAAGACATTCTCCATTTGATGGAGAGTTGGATTACAATCTTGTATTCTACAAGATCAGGTGCATAAAGTATGAGCCGTTGGATGAGTTTTCTTCCATGATGGATGAAATAGAGAATATTTGGAGAAACACTTAGAAATCTTGCATTAGAGTTATGAACTCTGAAAAGGGCTTGATTGCAATGCAGGTCATGAATAGGGCATATGTTAGATATACAAAGTTAGAAATGTTATTCTCGCAAAAACTCGTTGTAGTTTACAAAAGTATTGGATACTTGTCATGTTCTGTGAAAACAGGATGGTCTGCTTAAGAATTGCTGGAATTGAGGCAATGTGGCTTAATGATGGCAAGCAAAACAGTTGATGGCCGACATCACCGCCTTCCTCAAAAGGTTTATCATTTGGATTAGTGGACTTGAATATTTTAATCCTTGTTTGTGTGTCTTGCTTTTGGCAAGACGATTATTCATATGAATAAGTTACAAGCCAGTTGTACTGTTCTTATAAATAATACCTTTATGGTCACATTACGATTATAAATGATTTATTCTCATCACTATGTTAATGATAATAGTTTAAACATTTATAAATGATTAGAATGCTAAAAGATATCCAAAGTTTAATGATGACATAACACTATAGTTTAAGTCATTTTGGTCATTGCATGTTCTTCATTATAAATGAAGATCGGGGTCTTAGATGCTTAATCTAGACACTTTGCAAAACCATGCCTCGTTGGGCAGAATGACTAAAACTCCGCATTCTGGTAAAATGGTGATATGCGAAGAAATGTTGAACTTTATACATAATGATGTATCATATTTTTAACAAGATAGTGAAAATCATTATTTATACTTAATGTTGAATCGTATACATAGTGATGTATCATATTTTCAACAAATAGTGGAAATCATTATTTCACACTTCATTATGGATTTAAGTGAATACGAGTATTTACTTAATGAGACATAAGTTTGAAACTGTTTTGAATTATTCAAAAGATTTCAAAGTGAAGGAGCATATTGAATTAACAAGAATACAAAAGTCTCTTTGATTTGATCGACATGACTGTAGTTTTTTAAGTTAATTTTGGCATAAAAGGACATCTGAAAGAGGTTTCACAAATTATGATAATAGGGAAAATTCAAAGTGTATTGAAATTTCTAAATGTCATAATCATTATGTATTAGATACATATGGTATAATATTATCTCTTATCAAGGTTTTAGTTATCGTTTAGAGTTAGAGATCGAAATAAGCAAACACTCAGTTGACATACAAAGGAACATCTAAAGATTCGTGGAAACAACACCAAAAGAGTTATGGCATGTTCAAGTTTCTAGAGGTTTCGATAATTTGAAATCATGGTGAATAAATAAGTCTCTGTAGCATGTTCTTAGGCAACTATGAATACATGTTCCATAAGGGGTAAACATGTTGTTGTCCAAAGTTGATGTGTCTTAATGAAGATACAGGTGGAAGAAAGTAAAAGATCAAAAAAAGGTTTTGACCTTTCCTCCTAATTGTTGAGTAGCGGAGCGAAATTTGTTTCATGAAACCAAACTCTACAAATAGAGAAGAACTAATGATAATGATCATAACATTTCAGTGAATACTTTTACTAAGGGAAGTAGGATTCAACAATATACTCTGCAAGTTCGTGGAAATATATTATTGATTCACTTGTCATGTTTATGAACAAGACATACCTACGAATTACAAAGAAGTGTGATGGACCTAAGTGCGAGAAATTACCAGGAATCATAAAATCCTATATTAAGTTGCATTTAAGATTGCGAAGTAATATATTACTTGATCTTATTAAGTAAAGAAGTTTACTTGATATTTCTGAATGACTTCAAAGTCATAAGATGGAAATGAAACTTAAGGAGACCTAAAGCTCAATTTGTCACAAAGTATGGACAAATTCAAGGAGTTGACTACAAATGTAGCGATGCTTGAGTCTATTGGATTTACACCAGCAATATATGGATATTGGAATCTCGTAGCTAGAATTCTCAATTTGATGATGATCAAAGAATTTTGGAATGTCCAAGATTATCGAGAGGACTTGCATTTGAGTGGGAGCTAATTAGCTTGGCAAAATCTTAATATGTAAGAGACATATTTTGAGTGGGAACTAAGTATCTTGGCCAAATCTTAATATGTAGTAGACATATTTTCAATGAGGGCTAAGCAAAATCGCTGGATCTCATATATGGATGTCATATTTGAGTGGGGGCATGACATTATTCTGAAATATGTGGATGACATACATGATTGATGTGATTGGTACTAATAACATTTAAATTGGTAAATATGGATGAAGTTGAACAAGTTATTAAACAATGAGATTGATATGTCATAAACGTATCTATAATTTTTGATGCTCCATGCTTGTTTTATATCAACTTTCTTATGTTTTGTTTACATTTTGAAGTATTTTTATATATTTTCTGGAACTAACCTATTAACAAGATGCTGTAGTGCCAGTTGCACATTTTCTGCTTTTTTTGGTTTTAGAAAAGCTAGTAAGGAAATATTCTCGGAATTGGACGGGACAAAAGCCAAAGTCAATATTTTACAAGAAGGAACACGGAGTCCGAAGGGCAGCCGAAGTGGGGACACGCGGTGGCCACACCTAGGGATAGCGCGGCCACCCCCTAGGGCGCGCCGCCCCATGGTGTGGGCCCCTCGGACGCCCACCGACCTTGCCCATTCACCTATAAAAGTACCCCAATGCAGACCCGATCAAAAATCCACGAAAGGTTTTGTAGTCGCCGCCATATCCATCCCTATATTGGGGGGATCTGAAGCTCTTCTCGACACCCTACCAGAAGGGAGAGATCATCCTGGAGGCCTTCTTCATCACCATGTCAGCCTCCAGAGTGATGCATGAGTAGTTCACCCTTGGACTATGGGTCCATACAGTAGCTAGATGGTTGGTTCTCCTCCTTTGTGCTATCATGTTTAGATCTTGTGAGCTCCGTTCATGATCAATATCATCTATTTGTAATCCTATATGTTGTGTTTGCAGGGATCTGATGGATATTGAGATACTATGTCAGATCGATTATTGATTCTATCTTGTCTATATTATTTGTGATATTGCATGCTCTCCGTTGCTAGTACCTATCTTGGACAAGTAGATGCTTGTAACTCCAAGAGGGAGTATTTATGCTCGATAGTAGGTCCATGCCTCAAGTAATCCGTGGAAGTGAAAAAAATCTCTAAGGTTGTATATATGTTGTTGCTACTAGGGAGAAAACAATAATCCTTTGTCCATGCGTCAATTGTATTGTTTACTTTACACACTTTGCTTAATGCAATTATCTGTTGCTTGCAACTTAATACTGGAAGGAGTTCGGATGATAACCTGAAGGTGGATTATTAGTCATAGATGCAGTTGGATTACAATCTATGTATTATGTTGTAATGCCCAATTAAATCTCGTGTGAGTCAAGATTTCTAGTATATGCATTGTTATGCTTTCTCAATCTGTCAATTGCCCCGCTGTAATTTGTTCACTCAACATGCTATTTATGTTAAGGAGAAAGACCTCTAGTGAATTGTGGACCCCAGTCCATTCCTTTACCATTAATATACCATCTATTGTTTACCGTTTACTGTTTACTTTCTGCAAGCAATTACTATCTTCCACACTATACGTTTAATCCTTTATTTTTAGAAAAACTAGTGAGATTGACAACCTCACTATAAGTTGGGTAAAGTTTTGTGGTTGTATTGTGTAGGATTCCAAGTTGCTAGCAACACCTTGGAGTTGTTTCCTTACTCCTACTGGTTCGGTAACCTTGGTTTCATAAATGAGGGAAACTTGCTACTGTGCTCATCATGCCTTCCTCTTGGGGTTCCCAACAAGCTCTACATATCTTGAGCCATCAGAGATCTATCGAGATAGATTGGTAAGTTTAATAAACATCATAGTCGAATGCTTCCTAGACTTGATTCTGAAGATATTCAGAATATCCTAGATAAGATTCTGAAGTAGTTCAAAATGGAACAAGGAAAAGAAAGAGGTTCTCAGTTGTATGAAGAATTGAGTTATTCTTAGTATTACAACGATGGTTAACAGAAAGAAAGAGATGTGTTACATCTCCTATGCCTCAGTCATAGGTTCTTCCATACAACCATATTGTATAATCGGCGTAATGTGACCCGAGGGATTAGTTGGAAGGTGATGACTGCAAGTGCACAAATCGTTTGTAGCTAGTTTCGAAATAAAGATATCGATCCCACAGGGAGCAGTAGGCGAAATACTAAAATCCTTTTAACTATAACTAATCGATGTATTTAAGAAATAACTTTAAGATGCAAGGAAGATAAAGTTGTTTTTGGGTTTTGGTTGAACGAGGTAATTTAAAGTAAGTAAAACTTAATGCAGAAAGTAAAAATCGCGTGTGTAATAGAACTTTGGAATTACAATAGGGAAAAAGACGTTCTCAGGGATTAGTGGATCAACCACTAGCAATTTAGACTAAGTAATTGAGAGTACTAGATCGTGTAGGCACGCGTTGCCGCGCCAGTTTATTAGGTAAATAGATTGTTAGGAATGGTACTTATGAAGAGAACATAAGGTACATGCATAACTGACCTCGGCGTCAACGCTACAAATTGTAAAGAAAAAAGTACCACAATCCAATGAACAATAGAGCTTTCAATAATGGATAGAGTAAATTGAATCGGACCAGGATGTACATCACATGCATTGTTTCTTTAGGGAAATACACACAGAGGATACAAATGATGGGTGAAAAGAGGTAGTTTGCAGGTTAAAAAATAAAAGAAATCTTCTCTAGGCGATCAAGTTCTTTCCGCTTTGGTCTGGCCGTGAGGAGAGAGACAAACTACCACACATTCATTCCTCTAGGATTTGTTGTTGTCGGATGGGATTGGGGAATGGAGAAAGCGTGAGGCAAGCGAAGAATATATATATATATATATAGGGTGCAGAATAGTTATTTTGCACTCCACATATTATTATATTCTCACATATAGAAATTTATGTTTCGTATACTAATAATTATGTTTATGTTCCTCAGAAACGTAAAAAAATCGACATAAAAATATGATTTATGAGTCATTATAGTGTATAAACATAGAAAATACACATTTTATGTCGTATTTTCATACGGCATGTAAACGAATTTTTTTACGACATGTCTAAATTTTTTTATGTTGTTCTTGACTTCTGAGGTAAGAGAAAATTTACGTGATGTAAAAAATTTATACGGTTTGTAATATAGAGGGTGGGTGTAGAATAACTATTCTACATCCTGGGGTCAAATATATATATATATATATGTAGATAGCTATGAACTCTAGGAGATGAGCAGAGCAATAGTAAAGGCACCTTCGTGACTCGTCGGCGGCGAGCTACGCACGATAGCTACGAACATTGTTTTGAAGAAGTAAAAAATTTAACGCCCCCTTAAACATCTGCATAATAATCCTCAATCGTTGATGTGAAATCCACAGTCATTCAGCTGTTGAGCTCGCAGTCAAGACTTCCCACAATGTGTATCATTTCGTTTTTTTGTTGGAAAAATAAAAATTGACACAAGAACTCAAGATTAGTCTAGTCCATTATACTTATACATGCAATACACTAGTTCCTATAAATAGGGTACTAAAGTAGATTAAAGGATACCTAAGTAAGCCTTATCTACATCGTAACCATGTATTCAGCATAGAGAATAGATCGAGCATGGGAATTAAGAACATGGTACTTGTCTGATAAAGTATTTTGTCGAGGGAATGGGTGTAGAAGAATGCAAAGGGAAAAAAACACACGAACAATGTCAACGGCTCGAAGAGCTGTGCCAGCAATAGTTAGCTCACTCGGCTGCTTCGCCACTGTAGGCCGTCTAGTGGCTTGCTTCAAAACAATTTCCATAAGTACGCCTCCTTCCTCTTCTACATAATCCACCATGGGACAAAATAATCTACGCGGCCAGAAATTGATGTGTGAACCATCGATTTGGCGTCGTTGGTTGAAGCCGCTACTCACTGCATATCTAGTGTTGTCGCTCGCAGCCTCGTTGATTTTTTCCAACAAAATAATGTAAGTACTCTGCAACCAGAGGCGAGACTAACATAGTCTCGCCTAGTGTGCTTTACTACGACAATTAGGCCCAATTAATCAGAGTTGGTTGATTTGTTGAGCAGAGTAGCTGCCCTTAGGGACATTTGGCCCAATGACCCACATCATATTAAATAGATTGGATTGAGTAGGAAGCCTAACCGGACGGCAAAAAACTCTAATGGTCTGAGATGGCTCCTACATGTTGCGGTTATAATACCCCTAATTATAACGTATATACTCATAGTGTGTATGTATATGGGAGGAGCTCCATATATGGATGATTTGCCAGCAACTGCTACAGACATCGTCCGCATAACCACAACAGACAGTAACCGACAACCATTGCATTACCGCGCTATTAAGGGATTTCTCCCGTGACATGGACATGGCATGATGAGTTCTCCTTGGTTCCCCAAGTTAGTACGTAAAGAATGACAACAACTTTATAGTCACTATAAGTGCTATCATCCCTCCGTCTACTAACAAGTAATCCCTCCATCGAGTCCCCATAAGAGGCAAATATTAAGAAGGTTACTTCTCCTTAATATCAAGGTGAAGACAATTAACACGTACACATAATGATGTATAACATAATAATCTCTATCTCATCTCGATCATAAGCTAGGGTTTCTGCATCTCCCCAAGAACTAAGGATCTACTCAGACATGGAGGCAATCAACATCATGGCAATGGTATTGGAAATAATCATAGGTGAATAGTACTTGTATAAATGCACAACGAGTATAGGAATTACACAATATCTAGACAAGATGTAGATGGGATGAATAAGAATGGTAGTGATGCACCGGTGGTTGATGAAGATCGATGCCTTAGCCTCCCGGATCTGCGTAGGGTGAAGATGGATCCCTGGCGGATGAGTTCCCCTCCAGATGCCTTTTGAAGCTGAGGTTTTCGTGATTTCTGGGTGTTCTGTATGTTGTCTCCTCGAACCAATTGCACGGGGTGAAACTATTTGACAAGGCAGAGGTTGCGCCAGCTATACGGCCAAAGCTATAGGGCGGGAATATTTCCTCCACCCGTATAGTTGGTCATTATGGTCTCTGTCTCCTTTGTTTGCTTCTGGTTTTCTTCTGGTATTAATAATATTTCCCAAATAAGCGAATTGCATTGTTTTTTACTCCTTTTCTTCCACAGTACAACTGCTTCAATAATTGTATCCATTGGATCCATCATCTGTCCTGATCCTGGTGAAAACAGACATAAAATGTGTGTGTGAACGCCGTAAAATACCAAGATCCTACATCTACAATGCAAAATAACAATATAAAGCATGATGCAATTATGCACTCATCAACTTCCCCAAGCTTAGACTTTTGCTCGTCCCGAGCAAGATCTAGCTTAATGGATGTGATCCTCATAGTCATGAAGCTGATTCGATAAAATAAATGAGGCAATTGTAGCATGTGTTTATCATGTACGATACATAGGAATAAGTTCATAAATAGTACCTTACTCGAACCATCAGAATAGTATTAGAAGGCTTCCACATTTTAGTGATCAATAGTTCATAAAAGATGAATCTCAACATAATGTAAAAGAATCCGGTTCAACTGAATGAGTTTACGAGGTAGTCCCAAGTGTTTTAGGATCAACGTATTCACTTGGGATTCAAAATCTCAAAAGTGTTTCTTTATCATACTACAATACAGTGGTATATGCCTACTTGCTCTTATCACATTCGCTCTTTTTATTCTTCTTTTTCTTTTCTTTTGTATATACATATGCTCACACTTTTGTTTAAGTGATGTGCAAAGGAGCTAGCCATATAGTCCACTTCATGTAGGAATTCAAAGTTTAACGATCTCAATTACCAAATTCTAACTGTATATGAAGTATCCTTATAACTTGAAGATTCTACCTCGACTTGTTCCCACTCTATTTTGATGGCACTTTTATTTTCCTTTGTTCAAGTTTTCTTTTTCCTTAGTTATGTGGATAATTTTTTTCTTTTGTAAATCAAACCGTGAACTTATAACATGTTGACTAAATTATCTTTAGATGTTCTGTTAATGCCAATGGTGTGGAAGACTCCTATTGCTATCATCAAGTGCAAGTAAAATTATACTCAAGCCATTCATATATCAAGTAAAACAAACATAGTCTCAATATTGCTGCATATATAATAATAACTCGGAATTTCATAAAAGGGATCAACTATTCCTGAAGGGAATACTAATGATGGAAACTTTATTTGTAGGTTGAACTAATGCAAAACGATAATAAAACTTATAAGATAGATTATAAGGTCTTTAAAGATCTCCCCAAGCTTTGAATCAAGCCAGGTGGGATCAATTAACTCCTTACTAGTACCTATTCTTCCTCCTGGGTAGAAAGAGTGTCGCCTTCTTCTTTCACATTGCCCTCTTTAACTATGCTTGCAAAGCGAATGCTGAGCTCGGCCATGTCGTATTGAAGCTTCAACATTTTCCTCTTGAGGAACTTCTTCTCATCTGTCAACTCAAAAACAGTTTTAATTAAGAAACCAACTCTACCATCGATGTCACCGACCTTTTTCTCAAGATCTTTGCTCATCATCCAGTAGGAGTCAATCCCCTCTCCAATTGTTTCAACGCATGCCTTAGAAGCCTTTTCCAATTCATAGATCTTATCATGAATCTCATCTTGCCGCACCTTCTTAGGTTTAAGAGGTGATGGACCAAGAGGAGGTTTATAATAGGATCCTATGTTGTGACGATAAGGATTAGGGAGGTACTCATCCTTGGTCCTTCCCCGCTCAGCTTGTCTCATCATCTCCATCCTTTGAGGGAACATGTCCTCCCAATTCGGGAGAGGCTTGATCTCCGAGCCAGATGATGATGACGATCCTTTCGGTTCTGCCTCTTCAATCCTCTTCATAGGCTTCTCTTCTTTCTTCTTCCAGATCTTTTTGATGTGGAAGGGCTGCATGGCTTTGCTGTATGGATGTTTGTTAAAGGGACCTGTATAGGGATGATGAAGATTTTTTGAGGTTGGAGGCTGTAGCTCTACAAAAACTTAATAAAAAGGTTAGATGCGATCAGCTTTAAAAGAGGGGCTCAAAAACCCTAGCCGCCTTGCGTAACGAGCAACTATGCGGGCGCAACCCGTATAGCTCCCGCCGTATAGTTGTGAACTGACTGTAGATTAGATCTACGACGGGACCTAACTATATGGCCAGAACTATACGGGCGGAATTTTTAATTCCGGCTTTATAATTGGTCGTTAAACTCTCAGTATTCCAGAATTTATTTTGTCAAAGGTATAGACAATTATACGACCGCAACTATATGGGCTGAATTTTTAATTCCGGTTGTATAGTTGGTCGTTAAACTCTCTATCTGCTCGACAAATTTTTTGGAGAAGGGTCGACAACTATACGACCACGACTATACGGGCAGAATTTTTAATTTCGGCCGTATAGTTGGTCGTTAAACTCTTAGTACCTTTTGTGGACGGAAGTGTTGATGTTGCTACAACTATACGGCCGGAAATTTTTATTCCCGCTGTATAGTTGGTCGTTGAACCTTCTGTGTCCACCAAATTTATTTTGCTTCTCCAGGTATTCTTTATTAATCTAAAACTTAATGAAATATTGAGTTTTGACAGATAAATGTCAGTCTAAACTTTCGACAAATTTTGGCAATATCAATCTTCCTTCTTCTTTACGAGAGCATGGACAATTCTGCTAAAAAGAACAATACTCAAACTAGACTTTAACTGAAATTTTAAAAACTTACTCAACCTTTATTTTACATGGGTTGCCTCCCATGAAGCTCTCTTTTATGGTCAATAGCTTGACCGTAGTGCCGCTCATTCTGTCTTGAGTCCATTCTTCTTGTATTTTCGCTTTATTGCTTCTTTGGGGGTGATCAACTCTATAGTGATTGCACTTATATCTTCTTTTACCCGATAATACTTCAAGCGTTGTCCATTTACTACCCACGCAAGAGTGGGTGTTTTTCCTTTGAGCTTAACTGCTTCTGATGGATAAGCTGCTTCCACTACATATGGACCTTCCCAGTTCGATCTGAGCTTTCCTAGAAACAACTTAAGACGAGAATTATAGAGCAACACTTTATCTCCACTTTTGAAAGTCTTATTCTCAATTTTCCTATCATGCCATCTTTTAACTCTATCCTTAAACAACATAGCATTCTCATAGGCTTCACTTCTAAACTCATCTAAAGCATGCATATCTAATAAACGCTTTTCTCCTGCTGCTTTGAGATCATAATTTAAATTCTTGATTACCCAAAAAGCTTGGTGTTCTAGTTCTAAAGGTAAATGGCATGCCTTACCGTACACCATCTTATAAGGTGTCATACCCATTCGGTTTTTAAACGCAGTACGGTATGCCCATAGAGTATCATTTAACTTGTATGACCAATCTTTTCTTGATTTGTCCACTGTCTTCTCAAGTATGGTCTTTAGTTCTCTATTTGACAGTTTCACTTGGCCACTCGTTTCAGGATGATATGGTGAAGCAACGTGGTGAGTTACTCCATACTTGCTGAGGATTTTCCTGAAAGTCCCTTTCATAAAATGAGAACCGCCGTCAGTAATTAAAAATCTAGGAACTCCAAACCTGGGGAATATAATATCCTTGATCATCTTCACTGAGGTAGCTGCATCTACATGATTTGTGGGGATAGCTTCAACCTATTTAGTAACATAGTCAACAGCAACAAGAATATGAGTATAACTATTAGACTCTACAAATGGTCCCATGTCATCCATTCCCCATACATCAAAGGGTTCAATTATGAGACTATAGTTCATTGCCATTTCTTGTCGCTTACCTATATTACCTCTTCTTTGGCTGACATCGCAATATCCCACATACATATGTGCATCCTTGAGCAAGGTGGGCCAATAGAATCCTAGAGAGGCGATCTCCTTACCCCTCCTATCTACTATTTGCAAATCATATTCTTGTAGTAATAAGACCCACCTAATCAACCTAGGCTTAGCATACTTTTTTACAAGCAGGTGACATAAAGCTTGGTGATCCTTATTAATTATTACCTTAGAATTAATTATGTAAGATCTAAATTTATCGCAAGCAAAAATTATAGCTAGAAAATCTTTTTCCGTAGTAGCATAATGTTTCTGAATCTTACTAAGAGGTCTACTAGCATAATAAATAACATTTAAATTATTTCCATCTCTTTGTCCTAACACAGCCCCTAAAGCATAATCACTAGCATCACATATAATTTCAAAAGGTTCATCCCAATTTGGAGGTTGCATGATAGGTGCTGAAACTAGTTTATCTTTAAGGTTCTCAAAAGCCGCAATACAGTCATGGTCTAAATAGAATGGAGTTTCTTTATCAAGAAGATTGGTAAGGGGCATAGCTAGTTTAGCAAAATCTTTTATAACCCGCTTATAAAATTCTGTGTGTCCCAGAAACATTTTTAAGCTTTTAATGTCCTGTGGTATTGGGAGATTTTCTATAGCATTTATATTAGTTTTACCTATTTCTATTCCCTTCTCCGAAACCTTGTGCCCGAAAACTTTACCTTCTCTTTCCATGAAACGACATTGCTCTCAATTCAAAACCAAGTTTGATTGCCTGCATCTTTGCAAAATTCTGGTCAGGTTGTAGAGACAATTATCAAAAGTTGTTCCACAAATGACAAAATCGTTTGTTAGGACTTACATAGTCTTCTCAACAAGATCATCAAAAAACTTGAGAACCACTACAAGAAATGTGTTAACTTATGACCTTCTGTTAGTGACCGCATGTAAAATCGTCATAGATCTATGACGATTCTGCACTAGATGGTCGTAATCCATTCGGGAGGGTCAAAACCATAAGAACTACGATGATTTGGCTAAAAAAGGTCATAGTTCCATAAGATAAAATCGTCATAATGTAGAAGACACAACTTTTGGCCGTACTTTTAGACGATAACGACCAATTTAGATCGTCATAGATGTACTAAGCAGCCAAACCATCAGTTTTGGCTATGTAGGATGTATATGTGTCACTGCCAACTCATCATTTTTTCCTATGTAATATGTATACGTGTCACCCAACCAGCATAGCGCGGGATATTTTTCAAGAGAGAAAAAAGCGCGTGGGCGAAACCCTAACATATTTCTTCCGCCGCCGTCCATCTACTCTTGTTCTTCACACCTCGCCGCCGCACATTGCCCAAACCGCCGCATTCCTCCTGTCCTGGCCAAACCCGCTGCCTCCCTCCTGTCCTGGCCTCAACATCTCGCCAGACACGAAGAGGAGAGAGGAGAGATACCCCCAGGGGGGACCTCCTGGTCTCACGAACCCTCCTATTCCCGGCCATCTCGATCTCGAGATCCATTCATCACCGGTGTTTCTCCGCCTCTTCCACCTATCTCTCTCTTCCCTCAGGTCCTATCACCTCCTGCTCAACCTCCTAGCGATATGCATCTGTTGAATTAGGAACCCGTGACATCGATCTCCATGCGCGCGTCTCAGGGGCTTCCTCACCGAGCGCCCTCACCTGTAGGCCCCCGACGAGGACGACCAAGCCTGACCTCACGAGGCTTCTCCAGGTCTTCCCCGACCTCCCTCTAGGCAGGCCAGGGCCACGACAACACGGTGGACACCAAGGCCATACCTAACGACTCCAGATGCGCCGCCCGGACCTCGCCACCCCAACCAAGAGGCAAAGACAGCATCGGACGAGCATGACAGGCGCGTCCAGATCCTCAACCCTAGTTGCTCTTTGTCTATGGAGGTCAGGTATCTCCCATGTATGCTTTATTGCCCCTGAGTTCTATCTATTGGGCTTTGGAGATGATCCAGCTGGATTCAAAGTTGCTAGAATCTTTTTTTCCTAGCAGACAGTTGACAAAATCTTTGATGATTGGCTCAAGTGATGCTAACATGTTGTTTAAATCAGTATATTTTTGATCCGATGAAGGTGCAGCCATGCATGAACAAACAACATACTTAAGTTTGTTAGTACATAGAAGAGTTTACCTCTCATATTTACTGAACTAGTGGATATACATTTAGTTGAATTGGGAGAAGCATCTCCATACTAGTAGCATAAAATTGAACTAGTGGATATACATTTACTTGTAGTTTAATTGACTAATTAGTAGCAAAGCTGTATTAGAAATTTCCATGGCATAAGATCCCTCGGATAGTCATAGTATTAATTAATTTAGGTTGCTCCATCTACCAAGATCTCGGATTCCATCCATTTGGTTTCCAACCCCATCCCGATATGCACCTATGTAGTTGACCATGTACCACTATTCTGATTTGGAAATCATGGTTGATTTAAGCTGTTTAAAAACTCCATAGTGTGCAACGGTTCTATTTCGTGGCTATAAGATATTAATTTGCTCACATAGTCACAGCTTAGATATATCAGTATATCACAATGTAACCTTCGATCTTAGCCATGTTGCGATAGCTTTGTGTTTCATCTCTTAACTTAATGTTTCATCCGTTAGCCATATTGCATGAGATATTCCAGTTTAGTGTTGTTTCACTGTGTTTAATGAATAATCAGTTATAATTTGTAAAAATGATGATCCTTGTTTAGAAGTTCTGTTCCCAATTTAATTTTGGAAGCTTGCATGTTGAGTGAAATTATGATTATTCATCCATGTGTTTCGTTGGTACATGTACATGTAAATTATGGTTATTCATATGCATTGAGAAACTAGTTATGCTTTGATCTCAGCCATTTATTGGACACATTGAACAAGATAGTTGTACAGCAAACCTTTCTTTCCCAAGTGAGTTGCTAGCTTGAAGTTATAGTTTGATAATCAATTGATGATGATTGGTAGCTCCTGTTTTCGATATGATCTGATTTGACCTGGGCTGGGAACATGACCGTGCACATTTGTGTGTTTGATATAGTATTTCCTTCTTTTTCTAATAGAAGGCAAGAGATTATTATGCATCATCTTTTCCTCTAGTAGCAGTAGTACTACTGGTTTATGTATAGATAGAAATATAGGTATAGGACATGTACTCCCTCCGATTCATATTACTTGTCGCTAAATTGGAGACATATCTAGCACTAAAACATGTTTAGATACACTCATTTGAGCGACAAGTAATATGAATCGGAGGGAGTATAATAATTTTCATTTCTAAGATCAATTTGGTATCCCAAATCCTCAATTTCTTCTATATCATGATAGTGCTGCAGTCTATCTTCTACATCATGATAGAATGCCTTGCTACTAAAATAATCTTGTATATCATGATAGTACTTCTTTGTGTTGGCTCATTTACCTTGGTCCACACCAAAAAAGATATGCATGGCTAATGCTTCTCTTTTTTCTAAATTGTTTGGGCAATTACTTTCCTAAGTCTAAATGAAGATTTTATGCTGCTTTAACTTGCATTCTGATAGAGTTTTGGTGTGTTTTGCGTCTATACAGGGAAACTAACGGACAAGCACACCCAACAACAAGACAATCCCGTGGTAAGTGCCTCTGTTCCCCACGCTATCTATTTTCCAACTCTCTTAATACAGATCCGGAGGAATCCAATGGACTTTCATTAGTCATCCTGTCCTTGACCCGTTTGTTTTGGTATTTGTTGTGGCGAGACTCCAGGATCATCAGTGATGTTGGTACACTAGTGGTTGCCACTTTCCAAGGCTGACTTTGGCTCCTCCAGGATCTACCTGCAGCAGGTCATATGCAAGGGCCGTCCTTGCAAGGTCTGCTCTCTATAGATCTCTCCTGATTGAAAAGCTTTCGGTTGTTTGTATTATACTTATTTAATGTACCTACATGTTCTCCTTGTACTATATGTACATCATCTTCTTCAGGTGGATGAAATTCAAGTCTGATAGCACCATATTGATCTGATTACTGCTGCTCCTCTTTGTTCGGGTATGGGGTTGCTGCTGCTGTGATTTCTAGGAAGTTTAATTTCTGGATCCAGGATGCTTATATACTGGGAAACCAAGAGCGTTGTTAGTGCAATATGTCCAAAATAGAGAACCATCTATACTATGTTGATTTTAATTGATAGTAGTGCCAAACTTAATATGCCTAGGTAGTGCCAGACTTATAGTGGGTTCATGCTGGACGTATCTAACTTGAGTTGGGTGTCCTAATAATTATAAAATTATTAACCACTATTTGTTTCTAGCTCTGTATCCTGATAATTATAAATATTGTTTACCTGTGCACCATGCCCTCAATTTATGGTCCATCAAGTGATTGTGATGTCTAAGTATAAACATGGTATTGCCTTTTGCTCTTGGACAGGCTGAACATTTAGGCTAAAAGAACTTCACTTTACTTTGTAAATTGTGTTCGTACATGCTAACAATAGAGTTTAATTCATTACTAATGATTGTGTTCAAGAGCCAGGACATATTTGCGGCGACCTTCCTCAGCGCCGGCCTATAGTTGGTCGACTGCCGGATGGGTACGAGTCTGCCAGGAGGGGAAGGACATCGGCTCGTGCTCGCTTCCGCTGCGCATCAGCCGCCAGGGATCGTGACTAGGGTTAGCCCACCTCGAAATATCTAATTCCATATTTATTTCATGACGGTGATTAATTTCTGATTGGAGTTCTGAACTACTTGCCTGTTATTTTTTCTCGTATCATTGAAAGTTTCGTAGCAGGAGATCGTGTCGTTGTACGGGCGCTTCTGCCAGCTCGACCGTAGCGCCAAGGGCTTCGTCTCTGAGGACGAGTTCCTCTCCATCCCCGAGTTCTCCACCAATGCCAACAGCTCTCAGAGGTCCGTCCCACCCATCGCAACCCAAAACCCCTGCCCCTCGCCCCTTCTCTTCATCTTCTTTCTAGGCACTCCGTTTCCATCGGAGCCGATTTTTTATTGGTGCTTGGTGTCCCTTAGTCTGGACATATTGATGTTTGGTGTCCCTTAGTCCCTTAGCCGATTTTTTTACCGGTATCTTTTATTCAGTATATGCAAATAGAGATGCTACTGATAGCTATTCGAGTTTCTCATATAGTCTTTTATTCTTAACTGATGATCATGGCTATTTACTGTGTGACTTTAACATCATAGATAGCATGGATGTGGATGCATTTAGAGAGTAGACATTAGATATGATTTGTACTAGAGGAATTCATGAGTTAATGACACAGTGTCACTCCTATTGATAATCATTTTTGGTATGCCTTGTCTAAAAGTATTGTCTTCCATTTTGTATATACTCTGTAGTCAGTATTATGTTATGTGCTAGTTTGCTTTATAACTTAATCATTTATTTCATTTTGTTAAACAATTTGAGGTGTGCTAGCTCCCGGTTCTCTACACTTGAGTTCTTAAGTACATTTACTAGATCTGGGGACATCAGGCTAGTACACTTGAGTTTTTAAGTACATTTGCTAGATCTGGGATAAGCATTTATTCGGCTTAATAGGAGAGTAGTGGAATTTTCGATTCATCATCACTTTTGAAGTTGCTGCTGTTTTGACTTGAATTAGATTTTTCTATTACTAAATAGTAGTAGTATAAATGCCTCATTAACCATGTATATAATTTCATGGCCAGCTTCTTATCTCTAATGGTAGTTGCCTCACCTATCTTATTAGTGTGACTCATGTATTGCTTATTCTTCTTTTTAACCAGTGGCGGAGCCAGAAACGCAGCAAGTGGGGTGCTAACTTATGTCATGCGATAAATACCACCGGATTGCATCTAAATAACCCATAGTAAAATTAGATAATTTTTGTCTGCTACTGAATTTTCATATAGATATATCTCTTGAATCTTGAATATCTCTTGGTCATAGATTTTTTTCAGGGCCAGTCCTAGAAAATTAGAAAATAGTGAGACATGATTAAATAAAAATTAAATATCCATTAATTATATATACACTCAGATGTTATAAAACAAGATTAAAGAGAAGATTAGACAATTGGAAATGAGAGCCAAACCAGGGAGGCCGGAGGGCGGAGAGGCGGATCGTCGATGCTGCAGTGTGCTTTATAGGATTTGATTTGATGTTACTGGAGCCCCAGAATTCGATCCGTGGAGGTAACAGAGAGCCAGGCGCGAGGAGCACGCAACCACATGGTGTTGTCTCGAGGGAGTCAAAGAGCAGCCCTTGGTGTGCGTGTTTTGAATCTGTAGTTTGCGAGAACTTCAATGGGCGACGTGGTATCTGCTAGTGCTAGTGCTTTCTACATTTGCATTGTTATTTGTTTCCGTTGACTGATGCGCTAATATACCTGGCCCTCCTCTTATCTCTGCTGGACCGATGCTACAGCCCCAGTAGCACCGGTCGCGGCTCCGCCTCTGTTTTTGACTATTCTACTTATGTCTTCCTCAACGACGCCTGTAGGAGCATAGGATGAACTTCTACACTAACAATCACTTGTAACATCCCTGGAGTATGCTGCCAACCTCAAGATAATAGGAATGCTCCCACCTGATCTATTATTTTATTTTGTGAAGATATCTTAACATGTGGCTTTCTATTCTAATATTTCTTGGCCAGTACATTAGAAGCAGAATTGTACTTTACTTAATTAGAACACTAGTTATATGATTGTGCTCTGGCTCCAAATCAGGACTCTTAGATCCTATTTTTTGGTTGAGTTTATCATTTGCTTGTGGTTGTCTAGCCACTTAGTGATTGCAATTACCTTTACCTGGAGTTAAGGAGTAACTATGTTCAAGGTTAAGTTACTAGTTCTGTTTAGTATGCATTATGTTTCTGTGTTCTCCCATCTCTCCCAAGTTTTAGCGGGTGGGTAATTTGAATGCTAATAGAAAGGCTATAAACAAATATATGGTATTTGGTTACTTGTCGTCAGCTTGTAGGTACTGTGTTGTACTCCTATAATTATCCCAAGTGTATATGGGCTACCTGGAGTATGTGTTATGTTGTAGGAAGTTGTTGTGCTTAATTGAACTTGTCTCTGTAACTTTATTACTGAATGTAGGACTTCCTAGCTTGTGCCTATTGAAGTTTTCTCAAATTAATTTATCTTGAAGAATAAATCTAGAGAAGTTTCTATTTCTATAGTTTTGGTGATTACTACACTATCAATTTTGGTGATTAAAAATGCACTTGAGCAGGGTATGTTGCTGCATTACCACTCTGTTAATTTTGGTGATTACTTTCAGTGATTCAACTACACTTGACTGTTGCATTAACTTGGTTAATTCCTAATTGCCAAATTCAGGTCCGTGAGTATACCTATGTTGCTTTCTTGTGGAGTATACCTGGAGGTGCTCTCTGGTGCCCTGGTGGATGGTCTGCCCCTGCTGGGTGGGGACGAGCTACTGGTGGGGGCAGGCTGCCGGCGAGCTATTGGGGATCGATCCAGCTGACCCGCGCGTTTCGAGGATCCATCCCGGCTACCAGCGAGCTACTTGGGATCTATCCAGCTGACCCGTGAGTTTCGAGGATCCATCCCGAACGGAGGGAGTACTTTGATGTGTAATAATATTGTTTGTGGTGACCTGGGAACCTAGCTCTACGTCATGGTGTTCTGGAATTCAAATGTTGTTGTCAAATATTTATAGTTGTTTAGATTCTATCTGCTGTTTCATTGTATACCTACTGGGAAAATTATCTTATTTAATATATGTGTGTGTTCTTTTAATTGGGCTATTGAAACTAAAGAGGCCAAGGCCCAAATAGTATTTGCACCATTAAAAGGCCACATCTGTATTTTATTGGACTAGTTCTGCAAAAAGGCCTACGAGGCTGAGACCCATACAATTCTCAATAAAAAGGCTCATAATAGTAAAATGAATTGATGTAAAAGGGCCAAAACCTCAAAAAAATCATCTTAGAAAGGCCACGCCTTGAAGTAAAAAGGATGAATTAATGGGCTTGGCCCATGTAAGCAACCAAAATGGACCGGGCTGAATTCACACTACGACGATTTCATTTCATCACAATTTTGCCAAGTAGTATTCGCCACGTAGGATCTGATCTGGCCATGCTAGTTTGCTCGTGACGATATTAGATCGTCATACCGATTATGACAAACCAATATCGTCATAGACGGTTATGACGATTTTACCAAAATCGTCGTTATAGTTTATTTGCGACGCCCAGCTTTCGACGATCTCATTTTCGTCATAAGATCGTCACAGATGGACTATTGTGACGATTCTGTGACGAAAATGGAGGGTCATAGAAGCCCAAATTCCTTGTAGTGAACACATTCCTGAAATGTTGTTGCTACATTACATAAGCCAAATGGAATTAATCTATAATCATATGTGCCATAAGGACATGTAAAAGTTGTTTTCTCTTGATCTTCTGGTTGTATGGCAATTTGAGAATATCCAGAATAACCATCAAGAAAACAAAAATAAGAATTATTACTAAGTCTTTCTAAAATTTTATCCATGAATGGTATTGGTTTATGATTCATTTGTGCCTCGCGATTTAATTTCCTAAAATCAATGCACATATGATATCCTACAACTGGTCTCATAGGAACTAGCTCACCTTCCTCATGCATAGCAACATCAAGACCACCCTGTCTTGGTATGCAATGAGCTGGGCTAACCCACTTACTGTCAGAAATAGGATATATTATGTCATCATCAAGTAGGTGTATCACTTCTTTTCTTACTACTTCCTTCATCTTAGGATTAAGCCTTATTTGTGTATCTACTACTAGTTCAGCATCATCAAGCATGGTAATCTTATGTATTACAATAGATGGATCTATTCCTTTAATATCACTCAATGTATATCCAAAGGCTTCACGATGCTTAACCAAACTGAAATGAGTTTATTAGTTTCATTTAATGATAGATTCTTGCTAATAATAATAGGACACTTATTCTCATTATCTAAAAACTCATACCTCATATTATCTGGAAGTTTTTTCAATTCTATTGGTGGAGGTTCTTCATCTCCTCTTCTTACCAATTCTTCATAGTCATGTGGATTTTGTGCCTCTAGAATTGAATCAAGGTAATCATCGATGTCTTCTTTCTTCTCATGTTGCAGTGCTTCTTCCCAATTAATCAAGCTCCTTTCTAGTTCATCTTGTGGAATACTGAAATGAATTGCTGCAAGCTTGGCACACTACAAGAAAAATTGGCTTTTACAACGGATTATTTTCGTGGTTGAAGGCCCGTTTTTTGTGGATGAAATGTCTTCTACGACGGATGCCCTTCGTGGTAAAAGCCCATCACAAAAGAATCTACCATGTATTTTTTCTGACTGTGGCGGATCACACTCTTTAGCCACGAAAACTTGTTCTGTCATAGATCTGTCCGCCAACCGCGTTGACTGCTGACGTCATGCAAAATGTCACGTGGCAAACACCGTTAACGCCCAGTTACCGCCATTAACGGCCATAGAAACCGTGGTAGAAGCCAGGCCCAGCCAAGGCCTGCTAATAATTAAGTGGGCCGGCCCATTAGTAGAACACAATAAGACTATGGCCCGTTACTATTTCCTCCGACACTGTTTGAAATGGGCCCAAAGATGTGGCCAGCAGCGGCCCGTGAATGTCAGGCCTATTACTGTTTCGTCCTACAGAAGCCCACATTGTTCGAATAGTGCGTGACCCGTTAACAAGCTGTGTCAAGTAGGTTCGATAATGTTAAGGCCCCCTATCAGCCTGTCACTATTCTCACAGCTCGTTCTGGGCCGCCTACGAACGACCCACTTTTGAGAAGGTCCGATATGATTCTAGCCTTTTACCGTACCATCCGTCAACTTCTCGGGCCCACTGGCGGCCTGCAACTGTTCTGATCTGGTGTTGTTCTGGCCTGCCAATATGTTTGGCCTGTTACTGTTCATGTATGGTAATATTTTCGGCCTACTACTATTCTACCTCGTTACTATTCAGGTTTGTTACTATTATGCTCCTATACTGTTCCGGCCTACCACTTTTCTGGTATGTTACTAATTTGGCCCATCACTGAGCTGGGTTGCCTTTTCTGGCCTGTTACTGCTTTGGCCTATTACTGCTTTGGCTTGTTACTGTTTTGGCCTGTTACTGTTTTGGCCTGTTACTATTTTGGTATGTTACTGTTTTGGCATGTTACTGTTTGGCCTATTACTATTCTAGCCTGTTACTGGTTGCCACCTGATGGTAGGCGTCGCGGACACCTACAGTTTCGGCCTTTCTGAAGCCTAGGCAAATATCATAAAAGGAGTATAATTAGCGAGCATCTTTTACTGTTCATGGTAGGCCTAATACAATAAGGGAAAATAACAAAGATCTAAACTCTTACCTGATCGACCTGGCTCGCGCAGTTATGATACCAACTACCGCCATGCGTGGACGAGGTCGACTAAATCCCTACATGCCCCAGCTCAAAAAAATGCCTACATGGCCTATGCGAGTTATCTAGATATTACATCAGCTGCAAACTTCTTAAAAATATTACATAATATCAATGCTCGGGAAAGAAAATTCAGCATTTCAGTTGAAAATCAAGTTGATTACATTGTCCTCAATTTGCTTTCTCAATCCATCAACTACATCTCCTTTTGAGTGTGATAGCTACATTGGAAAACCACCTTGAGACATGATCTTGCAGCCCCCTCTTTGGTGGGAATAGCAATAATTGCAGTCTGAAACTAAGTAATAACAAGTCAATACAACAAACAGGACAAACTACTCATAGCTTAGAATGAACCAAATAGAAATTATAATCGCATCATACGAGAATTTGTATAGAAGGAATGAAAATGAGGAATGAACTATATATTGTAGAGGATAGTTATGTCGCTGCTTAGGATGAACCAAAATGAGATGCAAGATATAGTACCGTCACACGTGAACATGTAGAACAAGAAAAACAATCATTATACAAGTGTGCCTACAATGAAATGAGCAATCAAACAAAGTGTTTTTTAGAATTTCACCAAAATAAACTAGGCGGGTCATATAAGCAAATATATATGGAAGCAGTGGTATTTCCTGGAATGCAAGAGACGTACGGTGACACAGAATTTATGGTGAGCTACACAATGTCATGCAGTTTCTGTCATAGCTAAGAATCAACCATATAGAAATATGACATCATAAGAGAACTTCTAGAGCAGGAATGCAAACCACGAGTGAACTACATAGTATAGGACAATTATGCCATTGATTAGGATGAACTAGCACCAGATAAGGAAATAATGGCGTCGCTTGTGAAACTATAGAAGAGGCTATGCAAACCATCATGTTCATTGTTCCATTCTAGGCTCTATGCAATAAAAATAAAATAGTTAGTGCTGCAGCTTTTGAAGAACCAGATGGCAACAAAAAAATTATAATCGAATTAGTATGAAGAGTCTAAACGGGTACTACCGGACAACATAACGATGCCAAGGAGGAAACAATAATAGGAACTTATCTCCGGACGAACCAGATAGATTCAGTAACTATGGAGCAGGGAATCCAAACTAATATTTTCCACTGATTTTACATTTTGCAAGAACTACACAATAGAAGGAAATTACTGTTGTTCGGAGTAGCTAAGAACATGTGCATGACTTAAAAATTTGTAGAGCAACGAATGCAAACCAACATGTCTAGTGACCTACTCGTAGTATCTAGCACGAAGAACAAGCGTCCGCCTTGACTGGGTGTACAGAACGATTAGAAAAATGCAGCTCACTGCGACAGGCTTGAACCTGCTGTACTGCTGGCAAAACAAAAAAAGAGTTGGTGATTTGTTTACCATGGTAGGATAGGCTCGGCGCGAGTGACATCCTTGTCACCCAGGGTGCTTCGGTTGCACCGGTTGTTTGCGTCACTGAAGCAAATCTTGGGCGCTCGATGTCGGCTTGACCGCGGTGGATGAGGTGGAATTGGTGCACTGCATAGCGGTTTAGGTAAGGTACGGGTGGGGAGGATGCTACTGGCGTTGATGCAGATCTTGGGCAGTCGTTGACGGATTCGGCGCTGTGGAGGGGAAAGTGGTAAAAGGAAATCAGGTGCGGTGGACGACGACGGACTCGGTGACCAAGGTCGGGCGCAGTGGACATCGGTGAAGCGGCAATGATGCTTTGGATGAGACCGCATCTGATGCAGCTCCGGTATATTGTTGGCTGAGGAGTGCATGGTGTCGAGTTCCGGCGGGCAACGACAGTTGCAGAGAAGTGTTGTGGGAGGTTCCGGGCGCGAGAAATTTCACAGTGTTTGAAATGGAGGGGCGCGAGGGAGTGGGGACCACATGATTTTGGTATTGTTTGAAACGGAGGGGCGCTAGAAATTTTGAAGTGTTTGAAATGGAGGGGCGCGAGGGAGTGGGGACCACGTGATTTTGGTATCATTTGAAATAGAGGGGCGCGAGAAATTTCGTAGTGTTTGAAATGGAGGGGCGCGAGGGAGTGGGGACCACGTGATTTTGGTATCGTTTGAAACGGAGGGGCGTGAGAAATTTTACAATGTTTGAAATAGAGGGGCGCGAGGGAGTAGGGACCACGTGATTTTGGTATCGTTTGAAACGGAGGGCGCTAGAAATTTCGCAGTGTTTGAAATTGAGGGGCGCAAGGGAGTGGGGACCATGTGATTTTGGTATCGTTTGAAATGGAGGGGCGCCAGAAATTTCGCAGGGTTTGAAATGGAGGGGCGCGAGGGAGTGGGGACCACGTGATTTTGGTATCGTTTGAAACGAAGGGGCGCCAGAAATTTCGCAGTGTTTGAAATGTAGGGGTACGAGGGAGAGGGGACCACGTGATTTTTGTCGTCTAGCAATCTTTTCTGTCCATCCCAAATCAACAAGCCATAGGGGATACCTTCCCTTCGAAGGCTCTGGCGTGGATGCCTATGCAAGTAGTCGTTGGGTGTCCTAGAGTAGACTATAGGGGTAGATGTGTAGGTTACTGTAGTAGTAGACCATTAATCGGGCTAGTTGGCACGATGTCATTTTGGCACTCCATGAGTTCAAACTTTTACTTATGGTGTTCAGGAGTGAATACATGCAACTCAAAAAAGAGTACTGTACTTACGTGACTAGTAAACTGTACGTGCTTCGCACGACTATTTTATTGCATGCACTCCAATAACTTACCTTATCAAAGCATAATAATATCCTGCATAATTTAGAACTTTGGTGCAATACTTGGTCGACTTATTAGAACTAAACATCTCTAGGGTATTTTAGAAGTACTCCCAAACATGTTTCTAGCTTACCAAGATATCGTGTATTTTTTAATAGATGCAGTACTATGGATGGTTTTGCATGACTGTCGACATGCACAATTTTGGTTTTGCATTATTCACATTTGACGTCCAAGCAGACAATATACATATACCTCTCCATGAACAACGATAAGTTTCTTCATTTTTTCCCTACTTTCTAAATGTTACATTAAACTACCATCATTTCTAATGATGCATGAAACGACCAAAAAAGAGTTGTGACCTTTTTTTAGTATCTAAAAATATTTTCATTGTAAATAGTTATTTTTACCATTTTACAGAGCATTCCATAAAACGAAACAATATTTTCACCATCATGGGAAATGTTTCCATTACATGACAAAAAATAATGTCTTCATCACCAAGAATATATAGCACAAGAAATGAATTCCAACACAATAACCATATGCAATGACCTGATGTGTATAAACCTTAGTGACTGTCTAATTTATAATTAGAAGTGTCAAGGAGGCAGCATGCTAGATTCATTTGTGGTGGCTAGGTGCAAATTTTTAATTCAATAAATGTACTATATTCTTGTGGACACTCACAAATACAATTGACATCTTGTCTTAGGAGACATGTGATAAAACTATTACTAGTAGTTCGGAAATAAGTGACTTGGAATTTATCTAGATTCGTTTGTATCACTAAAATACGTCTATATACTCGTGAATATGATCTATATACTCGATCTATATACTAGTGAATCTAGAAAAATCTAAGTTTCGTATTGAGGGAGTACGGCAATATTATAAATTTGCAATTTTGTCATGATAAATAATGATATTCGCTATACTCCATAAACGAAATCACTTCTTTTCTTCCATCACAGTTTTACATTTTTGTACTGAAATATTTTTACTATAAAATAACGCACGAAATTAGTTACACGTTAGTGATTAAGTACTTCCGCTAATTTGTATTTACGTACATAGGTAATACTACACACCCAATTAACATCATAAGCAATTTCTCTTTCTCTCTTTCTAGAGGAGTTTTCTAGGTTGCCAGTTTGAAGGATCATTTGTCAGATACGGAGAATTGAACACTTTAAATTATACAACGAGTGATTAGATGGATGGATGATTAGTGCATAGAGGCAGTCGAGCTGGTAAAATGCTCACATTAAATGGTAGATGTGAGCACAATTGATTGAGTGGCAAACCTTTTTTCTGTGTGGTCGAGGCCCCCTTACGCTGATGACCCTCGCTAATCAACGTACCTCACACATAAGTGTATTTTTACATAGTAGTAGTAGAAAACATCATCCAGGGAGACAGAGTTCAGCGTCTAGCAATCTTGACTGTCCAATCCAAAATCAACGGGTCAAAGCGGATACCTTTCCTGTGAAGGCTCTGGCGGGAATGCCTATGCAAGGAATCGTTGGTTGTCCGTGGGTAGATTATAGGGGTAGTTGTGCTTGTGACCCAAAGTACTCTAGAGTCCAGACAATAGCTAGGTGTCCCTGACGTTGACGGTGCATTTTCTTTTCTAGACACTGGATCCGGATCCCTACACATCTGCCAAAGTAGAAAGTATGACCAAATTTAAAGACCACTCGTTGACGATTTAATTATTTTTGACTTATTAGACATACTCTCCCTCCAGCCTAATTTTTCTGAAAATGCCCTCCAACCTAATTAGAAAGGATGTCACATATTTGACTAAATTTGAATGTAATATGTACACTAAATAGTGACTAATATATGACAAGTATACCGTTACAAAAGCTCCACACAGCGCATTCAAATGCTAAAGAGTGCAATATAATTATGCGCAGACGGATGAGAAAAACGATCCATGCACCCAAAAGAAAGAAAAAGGAGGGCCACGTAGGCAAGTCCTCCCCCTTCCTAGTTCCTACTCCAAGATTCGGCGATTGCAACACTGTGGCCGCCCTACGTAGGTAGGGCCTCGATGACCTCCGCAATGGTCGCAACCTCGACAGCCAACATGAGATGGTTTCTCTCTTCCTACTTAGCAGGCTGTGACCTAGACAATCTCCGTAATGGTAGCTGCTGGCTGTGGAGCACCCTGACTTCTTTCTTCAAATTTTTGCACTCAGCACGAAGCGTGGAGGAGTCACGCTCGTAAGATCGTGCGAGCTTCATTTGAAAAGCCAAATCGGCTCGGAGGCGATCACACTCTAGGTTGAGCTCGAAGTTTTTCTGAAGAATGTTGATGTTATGGTTGTAGATTTCATCTACTTTGGCCGAGATTCTCGCCCTGACTTCCTACATGGAAAATGCATCATCAGTAAGAGAGCATGGAGTGCATGCAGAGAAGAACATAAAATGTCAATACATGTATAGTGACTACAGTACCTCTCTTCTGAGAATATCATTTTCCGGCCCGAAAGTTGAGTCGCCCAGGCAACGCGGTACTGATGGCTCAGTGCACGATGCCTAGAAAAGTGCTGGTGCGGTGTTGATGTAGAGCTCGTTTGGAACCCCAAGAGGAAGGTATGATGAGCACAACAGCAAGTTTCCCTCAGTTATGAAACCAAGGTTTAATCGACCCAGTAAGAGCAAGGAAACACCCCAAAGGTGTTGCTAGCTAAGCCTTGGCAGGGCGCACTACCGGTGCTAGTAGCAACGTGGAGACCTGCACAACACAACCATAGAACTTTGTCCCCAACTTACGATGAGGTTGTCAATCTCACCGTGTTTTGTGGAAAACAAAGGATTAAACATATCGAATGGAAAGAAGTAAAAGTTTGCAGAAAGTAAACACAAAGTAGTAAACAGTTTGTAGATTGAATGTAAAAGACAAGGATCGGGATCTATAGTTCACTAGAGGTGGCTCTCCTTAAGATAGATAACATGTTGGGTGAACAAATTACAGCGGGGCAATTGACAAACATCGAGAAAGCAATACATGCATATACTAATCATCTTGACTCCTTTAAGACTTGATTGGGCATTACAACATTATACATAGACCACCATCCAACTGCATCCATGACTAATAATCAACCTTCAGGTTATCATCCGAACCCCCTCCAGTATTAAGTTGCAAGCAACAGATTATTGCTTTACGAACTGCGTGTAAAGTAAACAATACGATTGTTCTATGAACAAAGGATTGTTGTTTTCTCCCTAGTAGGAACAGCACATCTAGTACCTTAGAGATTTCTATCACTTCCCCAGATTACCAGAGGCATGAACCCACTATCGAGCATAAATACTAACTCTTGGAGTTGCTAGCATCTACTTGGCCAAGATAGCTACTAACAATGGAAAGCATGCAAGATCACAAATTACAAAGACATGATAGAATCAATAATCAATCTGAAATAGCATCTCAAATATCCATCGGATCCCCGCAAACACAACATGTATGATTACAAATAGATGATCTTGATCATGAATGGAGCTCACAAGATCTAGACATGAAAGAACAAAGGAGGAGAACCAGCCATCTAGCTACTACATGGATCCGTAGTCCAAGGATGAACTACTCACGCATCACACCAGAGGCTTGCATGTTGATGAAGAAGGCCTCCAGGGTGAATTTCCCTCTCCGGCAGGGTGCCGGGAAGAGCTTCAGATCCCTCCCGATCTAGGGATGGAGATGACGGTGGCTACAGACTCTTTCGTGGATTTTTGATCGGGCACTTAGGGTTTTCGTCCCGAGGGCATCTTATAGGCGGAAGGGGAGGCCGAGGGGGTGCTAGGGTCGGCCAGACCACCCCCTGGCACGGCCCAGGCTAGGCCGCGCGGCCAGGTGGTGTGGTGGCCCCCTGGCCCCTCTCCGTCTCGTATTCTGGCATCTAATGACATCCGGAAAAATAGGCACTTTGGTTTTTGTCCCGTCCAATTCCGAGAATATTCATTTTCTGACTTTCCTGGAACCAAAAACAGCAGAAAACAGGTAGCTCACACTGTTGCTCTTGTTAATAGGTTAGTCCAAGAAATCATATGAAAAGTACTCCAAAGTGGAACAAAACACAAGAAAGTGGATAAAACTAAGCATGGAACATCAAAAATTATAGATACATTTGCAATGTATCAACATCCCCAAGCTTAACTCCTGCTCATCCTCGAGTAGGTAAGTGACAAAAAAAGAATATTTGTAAAACATTTAAAGCTGGGATCATAGTACTTCAATCATAACATGAAAGACAAAGTTCTAGCAATAAGACAAAGAAACTATGATGCAACATGAAAAGGCACAAACAAAACATTCATGAATAACAATGCTTTGCAAGACGTTTGTTTGTTTCACATAAAGAAACCATAGCATAATAGTATTCAACTTGTCCCTCATAGAGTAGCAAATATAAATGCATAGGACACCTTCAAAGTTCATAAGAGTGACTAGATACAAATAGTTTAAAACAAGCAATATCAAGTTATGCATCAATCAACTAGTCTTGGGACAATGCACATAGAACTAAGAATGGCCACTATACTCTCAAAGTAGGTGCATAAAGATAGAAGGTGGAGACTCAATATAATGGTGAAAGAAAGGCCTTTGTAAAAGGAAGTAGGGATTCAAGTCTCATAAAGAGCTTCCAAAAATTATGGTACTTATAGCTTTTAGCTCTCATTGCCCCTATCATAAGCATCTTGAAGGTGATTAAGGTTAAAGTGACACAACTAAGAGGATATGCTTTACAAGTTATAAACCGAAATCTCATGCCCCTTACTTACGAAGACTGAACCTCATGCTACTCAACTTCAGTCACGAGTAAGCTCTTGTCATTGTAAGTACATGTGTATCATTAAGAACCGCCAACAGGGTACCCCTTGCACATGATATGGGAGCTTTCCCATAATCAAAATGACAAGGCAAGCAGACAATGAGCATCTCAACGATCTTTTTATTTGCTATTGCATAGATTTTTATTGAGGATTCTTCATAGAGTGCTCATTATGGTGATGCTGCAAGTTTCCACCATGATTAGGCATGGCTTAGGCTAGCGGCCTAGGCGTTTCTCTAGCACACATACAAACTCCATGATCTTACAAGTTCCACTTTTATTTCACACCGCCGGGATCCGTAAGCAAAAGAACATGATATCAACGAGGTACAAAGTACAAGTGCAATGTTGAAAGCGTTCCCCATGAAACATGGTTCTGCTAATTTCAACTTATAAAGCGCAAGAATATACGCAACAAAGAAGGACCCAATGGTTCAAGTTTATTAGATGCAAAAAAGTAAAGTGTGCCATCAAGTTCGTGAGAGCTTTAATCACTAGTTTTCTCATAACAAGTTTAATTTGGAAGGTAAACAAAAGCATGAATATACTTGGAATAGCATAAGCTAGTAGGTAGGTATGGTGGACTCTTTGGAATAACTTGGTTTAGGGAGTTGGATGCATGAGTGGAACTCATACTTGGTTGTGGAGGCTAGCAAAAGACTGGGAGCGACAAACTAAGAGAGCAATAATGGCCATAATCATGCAGAGCAACAAAACATCATTGATAGAAGCATAAAGTGATACTACAAGTTGAAAAATAAAGGATCATAAAGGCTATGGTGACTTGAGATAGTCATAACATGTTGTGAGCATGCGCCAAGTCAACCCAAATAAAGCATCAAAGGAGAATACCACTATACTATGCTTTAATATGCTAAAACAACGCATGATTCAGCCAAGGCACATTAAGCAATCTCAATTGTTTATAACAAGACATGATACAGAAAAGAATACTAAGCATAAAGCCAAAACAATATCAAGCATGGCATGACAAAGCATAGGCCACAGTCAAAAACGAGCTCTTTTTACCACATAAGTATGAATTTTCCTACTCTTTTCCAAACCAAACTAAACCAAACCAAACTATTTGCAAACCAAAGTATGAAAGAGGGGGTCCAACCAATTTATTCAGCAAACTAAGAAAATCAAAGCAAACGAAAAACCAAAACAAAACCGAAAAAGAAGACGCTCCAAGAACAACACAACTGTGCATGAAACGATAAAAATGAAGCGTTTGTAAGAAACCAGGAATTTTTATTGATGAAGAAGGGAATGCCTTGGGCATCCCCAAGCTTTGACGCGTGTACTTCTTGGATATTTCTTGGGGTGACACGTGTGGCATCCCCAAGCTTGAGATTTAGTCCATCCTTCATCTCATTACTCATTCCTTCCATACACCCTAAAATTTTCCTTCATATAAAACTTCACACAATCTTTATTAGCAACATTAGTGCACTCAAGATAAATAAGTCGTAAGGTTCAGTTCTAACACCAAATAAACTCCCATTAGAACACTAGATACTGTAGCACTTCCCTCAAAAATCTCAATTCCCCAAAAGAACTCAAAAAGGAACCAACAAGAAGCAAATGCAGAAAATGGCAGAAATCTGTCAAAACAGACCAGCAGGTAAAGACGAATTTTTTCGAAGATATTCTGTTGCTCAAATCAAAACGTGTTGAACTAACTAAAGTTAGATAACAACCTGGGGCAGAAGCACAAAAATTCACGCCTCAAAAAGACGTTCACATATTTTACATGAATTTTTACGGTGAAGCACAGAAATCTGTTTCGGGACAGCAACTTTCCCAATCATTACTTATCTCTCATTAGAGGTTACTCTTGGCATAAAAAGCAAATAAAAAGGATAAGGAGAGGTTATTACTGAAGTAATAACTTCCAAGACTCATCTAAAACTTTTGGGTTATCTCCCAATAAGTACTTTTTTTAACGCCTTTAAGTTAGGCATAAGAAGCAAGAAAAAGGGTCAAGTGTTCGAAGAAGCATTAAAACCAAATTTTGTTTTCATAGGAGAAGCAAAAGAAATCTTATCTCTCTTCTTAAGGAAGTGTTCTATACCTTTCTTGAGTGGGAGTTGATATTTAATGGTGCCTTTTTTCATATCAATAATGGTACCAACAATTATAAGAAAAGGTCTTCCCAAAGTAATAGGACAAGAAGCATTGCATTCAACATCCAAAACACAGAAATCAACGGGGACATAAGCATTGTTAGCCATAATAAGAACATCATTAATACTCCCCATGAGTTTCCTTTTAGCATTATCAAGTGGGACATTCAAATAACAATCTTCAAGTGGAGGCAAATCAAGCATATCATAAATCCTTCTAGGCATAATAGAAACACTACTATCACGATCACATAAAGCTTTGAAATCAAAGTCATTCACTTTCATATTAATGATGGGTTCCCAACCATCTTCTTGTTTTATAGGAATATAAGCTTTATGTTTCATCTTTTCTTCTTTAATCTTTATGAGAGCATCAGTAATGTGTTTTGTAAAGGCCATGTTCATAGCACTAGCATTAGGACTTTTTGCAAGCTTTTGTAGGAACTTAATAACTTTAGAGATATTGCAACCATCAAGATCAAAATCAAATTTATCATCTAAAGTAGTAGAACTATTACTAGCCTCAACACTAGTGGTGGTGATAGTAGAAACACTAATGTTTATAGCAATTTCATCTTCTCTCTCCCACTTAGCATGTAATTCAGCTAATAGTCTAACATTTTCATCAATTCTTACTTGTATAGCATTAGTAGATGCAAAGAGATTATCATTAGTTTCAGGTTTAGCAGCCATTTTATTCAAAGACGATTGAGCTTCAGCCAAAGGTGATATATTCCTTTCAGCATTAGAGAGTTTTTCCTCAATAGTTTTATTGAAAGCAGTTTGTTTACTAATAAACTCTTTAAGCATAACTTCAAGTTCAGAGGGAGCACTCCTATTATTGTTGTAAGAATTTCCATAAGCATTACCATTGTTGGGAGGATATGGCTTATAATTGTTGTTACCAAAATTACTCCTATAAGCATTATTGACAAAGTTGTTATTTCTTATGAAGTTCATATAAACTTGCTCTTCTTGAGCAACCAAAGAAGCTAAAGGAATATTATTTGGATCAATATGGGCTTTCCCATTAACAAGCATAGACATAATAATATCAATCTTATCACTCAAGGAGGAGGTTTCCTCAACAGAATTTACCTTCTTACCTTGTGGGGCTCTCTTAGTATGCCATTCAGAATAATTAACCATCATATTGTCCAAAAGTTTTGTTGCAGCACCCAAAGTAATGGTCATAAAAGTACCTCCAGCAGCAGATTCCAATAGGTTCCTTGAAGAATAGTTCAATCTTGCATAAAAAGTTTGGATGATCATCCAAGCAGTCAGTCCATGAGTGCGACAATTCTTTACCAAAGATTTCATTCTTTCCCAAGCTTGAGCAACATGCTCATTATCAAGTTGTTTAAACTTCATTATTTCACTTCTCATAGATATAATCTTAGCAGGAGGATAGTATTTTCCAATAAAAGCATCTTTGCACTTAGTCCAAGAATCAATACTATTCCTAGTTAAGGAATTCAACCATTCTTTAGCTTTTCCTCTCAAAGAGAAAGGAAACAATTTCAGCTTAATAATATCACCATCTATATGCCTATGCTTTTGCATCTCACAAAGTTCAACAAAGTTATTTAGATGGGAAGCAGCATCTTCATTACCAATACCAGAAAATTGTTCTCTCATAACAAGATTGAGTAAAGCAGGTTTTATCTCAAAGAAAGTATCTTCAGGCACATGTGGAGCAATAGGTGTGCTCATAAAATCATTGTTGTTGGTGCTAGTGAAGTCACACAACTTAGTGTTTTAAAGAGTATTCATTTTTGTGTGTTTTTGAATAAGAAAGCAAACTGGTAAAACTAATTTTTTGTCTGTTTTTGATAAAGAAACAAGAAAACAAAGCAAAAAGAAACTAAGCAAAACAAAAATAACAAGGTAAACAGATTGGTTATGAGGGACTCCCCTTGTGAAGATGTCCTTGACTCCCCGGCAACGGCGCTAGAAAAATGCTTGATGGCTCAGTGCACGACACCTAGAAAAGTGCTGGTGTGGTGTTCATGTAGAGCTCGTTGGGAACCCCAAGAGGGAGGTATGATGAGCACAGCAGCAAGTTTCCCTCAGTTATGAAACCAAGTTTAATCGAACCAGTAGGAGCAAGGAAACACCCCAAAGGTGTTGCTAGCTGAGCCTTGGCAGGGCGCACTACCGGTGCTAGTAGCAACGTGGAGACCTGCACAACACAACCACAGAACTTTGTCCCCAACTTGCGATGAGGTTGTCAATCTCACCGTGTTTTGCGGAAAACAAAGAATTAAATGTATCGAATGGAAAGAAGTAAAAGTTTGCAGAAAGTAAACACAAAGCAGTAAACAGTTTGTAGATTGAATGTAAAAGACAAAGACCGGGATCCCTAGTTCACTAGAGGTGGCTCTCCTTAAGATAGATAACATGTTGGGTGAACAAATTACAGCAGGGCAATTGATAAACATCGAGAAAGCAATACATGCATATATTAATCATCTTGACTCCTTTGAGACTTGATTGGGCATTACAACATTATACATAGACCGCCATCCAACTTCATCTATAACTAATAATCCACCTTCAGGTTATCATCCGAACCCCCTCTAGTATTAAGTTGCAAGCAAAAGATTATTGCTTTATGAACTGCGTGTAAAGTAAACAATACGATTGTTCTATGAATAGAGTATTGTTGTTTTCTCCCTAGTAGCAACAGCACATCTAGTACCTTAGAGATTTCTGTCACTTCCCCAGATTACTAGAGGCATGAACCCACTATCGAGCATAAATACTAACTCTTGGAGTTGCTAGCAGCTACTTGGCCAAGATAGCTACTAACAACGGAAAGCATGCAAGATCACAAATTAAAAAGACATGATAGAATCAATAATCAATCTGAAATAGCATCTCAATAACCATCGGATCCCCGCAAACACAACATGTATGATTACAAATAGATGATCTTAATCATGAACGGAGCTCACACGATCTAGACATGAAAGCACAAAGGAGGAGAACTAGCAATCTGGCTACTACATGGATCCGTAGTCCAAGGATGAACTACGCATGCATCACACCGGAGGCTTGCATGGTGATGAACAAGGCGTCCAGGGTGAATTCCCCTCTCCGGTAGGGTGCCGGGAAGAGCTTCAGATCCCTCCCGATCTAGGGATGGAGATGACGGTGGCTATAGACTCTTTTGTGGATTTTTGATCGGGCACTTAGGGTTTTCGTCCCGAGGGCATCTTATTGGCGGAAGGGGAGGCCGAGGGGGTGCCAGGGTCGGCCAGACCACCCCCTGGTGCGGGCCAGGCTAGGCCGCGCGGCCAGGTGGTGTGGTGGCCCCCTGGCCCCTGTTCGTCTCGTATTCTGGCATCTGATGACATCCGGAAAAATAGGCACTTTGGGTTTTGTCCCGTCCAATTCCGAGAATATTCATTTGCTGACTTTCTTGGAACCAAAAACAGCAGAAAACAGGCAGCTGGCACTGTGGCTCTTGTTAATAGGTTAGTCCAAGAAATCATATTAAAAGTACTCCAAAGTTGGAACAAAACACAAGAAAGTGGATAAAACTAAGCATGGAAAATCAAAAATTATAGATACATTTGAAGTGTATCAGGTACCCAAGTTGATTTTTATCACCCCGATTCGAAAAGTTGGGGCGCCAATTGCTGAGAGGGGTCTTTGGAGTGAATGATGGCCAAACCCAATATTTTCAAATCGCGCCCATTAAGTCAGGATATTCTGTTACACTAGTTCCTGTTGTGCCCCTTCTTTGTCGGTCACTCTTATTAGCCACCCTGCACGTGTCGTAGGGGAAAATCCATTAATGTACTTTCCTAACTCTCGACACTGAATCTTGCTGCGGCGGCGGTGGTCCCTTTTCTTCCCTTCCCCGGCCCTAAATCTGCCGGCAGCGGAGGACCTTTTTTCTCCCTCCCCTGGCACTGAATCCAATGGCGATGGCCTAGCATGTCTTGCAAGGTGAAGGTTGTAGCTACGTCGCCGACTGATTCGGGTCTGTCGGGGCCCAAGTATGGGGCTCAACGCGTAGCTGCGGCGAGGTCTTCAGCCCCGGTTAGCGAGGAGGCCAGCAAGGATTCTGCTCCCAAGGTACCTACGAGCAGCAGGTTGAAGAGAAAAGCAAGGCCGGCGGCGGATTGTTCGGCTCCAGTGGGCGGATGCAGCACCCAGATCTCGAAGAAAAAATGCAGGAGAAGAGCGAGAGGTGAATTTTTCTTATTTGTGCCTTATCTTGCAAGTAGATTAGTTACGGCATAATAGAATCGAATGAACTGAAATGTTCCCCTTTTTAATCAAATTAGACACAGCTTTGATACAAGGGACATATATGAGTTCACAGTTCCTGTTCGACAGTACACTGCAAAACTTGATTTTGGTTGCGAGAGGGTTGTGTTCGGGCAAGAATTGCATCTGCCTGTGAATTGCAAAGAGGTTGTGTCTGTTTCACAGCTGGTAGATATGCTTGGCGCTAGAATTCCCTAGGGTTCTAGATAGAGGACAAAATTGGTGTGGTGCAACATGAATGATACCTATCAGCAAAATGAGCACTCACATGAGCTTCAGATGGTTTGGGAGTGTTGTGTAGCTGATCGTAAGGTGAAAGTTGAAGTGATGATTGATGATATGTATGCATATGCTGGAGATCTTACTGCTAGAGCTTCTGCTCCTAGAGAATACGGACCAATAGATACTGATCTAGATAAGTTCAGCATACGCATAGAGGTGGATTCATACATGGAAAAACTTGATGAGGGAGTTAATAAGCCAGTTTTGTCATGTACTGTGGAGATCACCGTCGATTCCAAAAACATAACTCTTGATGAACTGAGAGATGATCAGTAAGGAAAACAGTATTGGCCCTAAGCATATGGCAAAAATCCGGTGGTGGCATCATAAGAAGCGGCAATTCATAGATGTTTTGGATACTAAAGATCTTATGCAGATTATGTGACGAAAGAAGCGAACCAGGAAGGTGTTCTTCCTTGGTACCATTTCTGATGTTGTTGAACAGGTTATAGTAGATGTAGATGCCCCTATAGTGGCTGAACAGAATGAGGTGGTGGACGTTGATGAGATCTGATGAGAGCTGCTACCCTAGGCTTGTCATATGGACTGTGGGGTTCCCCTGCCTGTATTTGTAATATTGACTGCTGTTGCATTTAGAGCGTGTTTCTGTGATTATGTTTGTTGAGAGATTGCGATATAATGCTATGCGAGCTTTTGAGATTTTTGGACATGTCACTCACTGAAACCATCATTGTTGTAATAAGACATAAGTACATTGTAGTTGACATGATTATGTTTCTTAAGATGACGTACCGTACTTGTTTATGTTATTATGTTTGTTGGGACATTGTAATGTAATGTTTTCTGAAACCATGACTGGACAAGTGATGCATAAATACATTGTAGTTGACATGATTATGTTTCTTGAGATGATGTACTATACTTGTTTCTGTTATTTTGTTTGTTGAGAGATTGTAATGTAATGTTTTGCGAAACCATGACAGGACAAGTGATGTGTAAGTACCTTGTAGTCGACATGATTTTGTTTCTTGAGTTGATGTAATATACTTGTTTCTGTGATTACGTTTGTTGAGAGATTGTAATGTGATGTTTTGTGAAACCATGATGTGATTATGTTTGTTGTGAGATTGTAATGTAATGTTTTGTGAAACCTTGACTAAAGAAGTGATGCATAAGTACCTTGTAGTTGACATGATTTTGTTTCTTTAGATAATGTAATATACTGGTATGTTTTCGTTAGGCAATGAAATTGGGATGGAGGGAGTGCAGGTTTAATATTTGAAATGAGAATGTGCGAAGAGAATCCATATTAGGCAGGAGACAGTAATCTAGGGAAAGGGAATGGTGTCCATTAAACTATTGTAACATGCCAATTTAGTCATTGTTGCAGCGGTAGAAGGGCTTCTCTCTCTCTCTCTCTCTCTCTCTCTCTCTCTCTCTCTCTTGCCGATGTCGACGCCGTCGCTTGCGACGATGCATTCGCCATGCTGTCCGTGAACGGCAATGACGACCAGTCGAGCAGCGATAGCCTTCTCTCCAACATCGAGTATTCCTTCCATGATGTGAGTTCCTCTATTTTCTCGGGCTAGGGTTAGGCAATGGTAAATCTCTCGATCTGAGCTCCATATGTGCATGAAATCGTGTTCGATTTCAGCTTTGCGTTTACCTATATGTACCACGGATGATCTACGACTCCGAATGGGAGGGCCTAGATCTCGATGGAGAAGTGCCATGTGACCATGGTCTAATACTGAGGAGATATGTTGCATTCGAAGGCAGTAACATTGGGAGAAGGTTTTTGGGCTATACAAATCAGGTTTGTTTGCATTATGTGCAACTGTGACATGAAGTAAAATGTATCGTGCATGTTCATAACACTATAGTGTGTGTGTTTTTAGGTTGGACCAGTGTGTAAAGCAGTAGAGTGGGTGGATCTTGAGTGGCCAGATGCACTTAAGAAATGTTTGGCACAGTTATGGGAGATGTATGAGTTGGAAAGGTCGGGGAGATTTACTGATGTAAGTGATGCAGCTGAAAAAAATTACAAGCTGTCGGTATGAAATAAGGAGCTGGAACAAGAAATCGAGAACTTGCAGTCAAAGCTAACTGACGGAATCGATGGGAGCTTGGTTGTTGGAACTACAAAGAAGCTTCAGGATAGTCATAGGTTGCTGATTCATAATGTAGAAAAGGAGACGGATCAGCTCAGGGAAGACAAGAAGAAGCTAGAGTACCGCATTGCGGATCTCTTGAAGGAACTAAATAAGGCCACGAGGGTGAACAAGGACAGACTATAGAGGATAAAGGAAATTCGAGATGAATAATTTATGTTGTGCTAATGCCTGAAACTAGTTAACTGTAAGACTTGCAGTTGCGCTTTCCTAACTAAGCCAAACTCAATCGTCGAGCAAACTAATTTCAAACAAGCACACATATCGTGCATAGAGTTAAGTTCACGCTTACAAAATCACCACTACAGAGGATAAACCAGGCAGTTCAGTACTAAATAGACATATGTTGTGCTCAAGCGAGCCTGGCCCGGAGCTGCCTGTTTTCCTCCCTAAGATTGGCCAGCTCCTTCAATACTATGCCGTGCTTCAGATTGGTCCGTAGCCACACGATTTTCCTTCAAGATACCTTTCATGATCTCTCTCTGCTTCCTAGCCGAGGTGCGACCTTCAATGTGTAGCTTCACCCAGCCGGCGTTTAACTCCTTCAGTTTCTGGCACTTGTCAAAAAGGACCGCGAGTTCAGCGCGCAGTTGGTCAAAGGCCAGTTTCTGGAAATTCTGCTTCTCCCTTTGGATTGCTATCTTGTCATTTAGCCAGGTCGCCAGGTCCTGGTCGATCTTTTGCCTCTTTCCCTGCAACAAAAATACATAGTATGGTTTGTTTAGTTCACCAGGACAAGCTGGTTAGTTTCCATAATTAACTGAATCGACTAGTGGCACTGTCATAATTTCAAGGAAGAAGCAATCTAGGACTAATCAACATTTTATGAATTGACTAGTGGCACTATCATAATTTTAATTTCAAAGAAAAATAAGTTTTATCTGCAGTTTAGTGTGTTGTGGGTTTTTCCGAATATCACCAAATAGTAGTGGGAGAGTGGCAAACTCATAATGCAGAAACCCATGTCCAGATACATAATGGAAAGAGCACATGGTGCCCATCCATGAACATGAACACCAACACATGTCCAGAGAGCTAAGGAGTTTCCCTAGGATTCTTATTGCACCCTATAATGGGAAGCAGAATTGGGCATTGCTCCCTGAACCCTAAACATTACAAAAGGAGTGGAGGAAAAACTGATATTTGTGTCCCTGCTAACGGGAATCAGATTTGGGCATTGCTCCGATATGCCTCCAGACATGCCCTTAGCTCCTCGTTCTCTTTCCGAACACCCTCAAGTATGGTGATCCCTCTGCTCATTTCTGCCTTCATCTCCTTGACTGCATCTAGGGAACGGTTCCTATCATGGTAGGCTCGGATGGTAGCCTTGGTGTCCTCGACGCGTCCTCTGAGTGCCTCGCTGACTTCGTCCTACAGGAGAATGCACCTTTCCACGAGATTCTTCTTCTCCTCCGTGAGCTCATTGATTATCTTGATGGCCTATTCTTGTCTGTTCAAGTTACGGTCGAGCACTTTCTGTAGCCTAACGACGTCACGTGCAAAATCTAGCGAGATCTCCTTCTGCATAGATAATTGCTTGTGTAGGCTCTCATTAGCTTGGGTGAGGGGGCGTGCAAGCTCATGTTGGTTGACAATCTTGGAACTGATCGTGACCACCTTGTCACGGTACACGGCCTTCGATCGCTGCATCGTTCATGTTAATTGAAATAGGAATTCTATAATTACACTCCAGGTCCCAGGTGAATACTAATACAGATCAAAAAATCCTCGTTGAATCTATTGACCGCAGTGTTAATAAATGGACCTAGAGATTTATTCATTACCACGATAAACTAATCCTAATCACAAAAAATCCATAGTGAATCTATGAACAACGCTATTAAGGAAAGACCAAGAGATCCAGTCATATTCATGAAAACTAATACAACTCGCAAAAGAAGAAGAAAAACCAATGCGGGGCGGACAGGATCTAAGAAATCCACATCACAACTCGGAGAAATAACAGCGTGGAGATTTTCTATCTCGCTCAGACATGGAACGGGGCCGAACGGGTCCTACAATGCCTCTGTCGTGGTGCATTCGGGATCCACGGCCGGCCTGTAATACGTAGAAGAGGAAGAGCAAGAATAAGAAGAAAAACAAGAAGAATCTGAATAAGATCATGATGGAGAGGGTGATGGAGAAGAAATAGAACAAGAAGACCGTACCGGGAGGAGCCCTCGCCTGCTAGAACATTCGGCGCCATTGTTGGGGGAGATTGGGCCTCGATGAGAGGGTGGGCTTGAGCGGCTAGTAGAGCAAGAAGTGCCTCGCGGCGATTTCTCTCCCTTTTCTCCGCGAGGATCCTCGACCGGCCTCTCTCCCTCCTTAGTGGAGCCATGGCTTGCAGGGTGAGGGTGGCGGCGGTAGGAGGAAGGAGATAGTGATTAGTGTGGGAGAAGAGTCAAAGAGTACAGGTCGTTGTCAGTAGTACTAGTACTATTATACAAGACCATCGTGTATGGTCTACCTTCTCAAAGAAGCCAGGAAGGCATGCTAGGGAATCGATGGGACTTGTCTTTATTGCGATGGACACTTCAATGGTCTTCGGCGCCGCCCAAAATCTAGTATATAATAAGGGGAGTGCGAGCCGGGTGGTCATCACGGGAATCGGCGCGCACATCCCGCATGCGTGTGTCACGTGTTGATGGGGCAATGACGCGCGCAACTGCTACATGATCATGTCAGAACGTCGAACTCCGTCGAACTCCACGTGACAGGTACGCACGGGATATTTACGAGTCTAGAATACGCTGTGCCACTTTTGTTGTGATCAAATTATGTTCAGTAAGCGAGATATTACTTCTTTCTTTTTTTTTGATAATCGACAAATACATGCATGGACACAATGCACGAAACCGCTGCTCGTCCTTGATCCAATCGGCACCCCACTCTATGTACCCGCCATCGACCATTCGGAGAAACTACCTCGAGCACGATGCCCCCTCGCCATGGCAATGGCAGGTCCAAGCCGTCCACTGACCGCCGTGCGTCCCCGGCTCTTTGCTACATCGTTCGCACTCGTGAATCGCCTGCTGAGGCAGCACGCCGTGTCCGACCGCGCCAGGACCCATCGACATCGGCACTCGAGGACACCGTGACGTCGAACCTCGTACCGGCCGCACAGGAAGAGTAGTGTGGGGTACCTGCAACGTCGGATGAGCGCAAAGTAGCAGCCAAGACGGAGGCGCTTGTTGCACCGGCGAGTACGAACAAGGAGAGAAACGAGAAGAAGACCAGGAAGAAGAGAGGAGATAGCTATTTGGACGAGTCCGACTCGGCCAACGAGGAGGCATTCATCGATCAGTTGGAGGCAGAAGCGGAGGAAAGTGACGTGGACCCGTGGGAGTATGAAGAGGAGGAGGAGGACTCTGACGAGGAGATAGCGTGCTTATTCGAGGAAGGGGCGGTGTCGAGTCGTCAGAGGAGGACACCGACGGCCGCGATGGCAAGGACCATGGCGTTGACGAAGACGAGGACGAACTAGAAGATGAAGACGATGGCTTCTTCGAAATATGATCATTTATTTTAGTTAGATAGGTGGATTTTCACTTGTTTATGGAGGTAAAGTATTGGTGGCACGGATAGAGAGGTGGCACGGATTGACCATGCATAAAAAAGTGGAGAAGGGAGGGGTTATCGTGCCCGTTGGCTCACATAGGATCAACGGTTGGTGGAGACGATCCGTGTGACATCTGTGTCAGCCAATCAGGGAATAGCACCCAGAGTGAGCACATGTTTGGGATCTCCACACGTTTGCGCTTTTGTGAGATTTGTGACCGAGAGAGAGGGCAAATCTCTTTTCACAATCCTCCTATGGATCTAGCAGTGTCATGGAAATGTGTGTTCTCTTCAGAGACCACACATGGATCCACCAGTGTCATTGCTTGTGTGTTCTTTTTACTAACAACAACCAGAGCCATTGCATGTGTGTTCTTTTCACATACCACATATGGATCCACCAGTGTCATTGCATGTGTGTTCTTTTTACTAACAACAACCAGAGTCATTGAAATGTGTGTTCTCTTCAGAGACCACAAATGGATCCACTAGTGTCATTGCATGTGTGTTCTTTTTACTAACAACAACCAGAGTCATTGCATGTGTGTTATTTTCACATACCACATATGGATCCACCAGTGTCATTGAAATGTGTGTTCTCTTTAGAGACCACACATGGATCCACTAGTGTCATTGCATGTGTGCTCTTTTTACTAACAACAACCAGAGTCATTGCATGTGTGTTCTCTTTAGAGACCACACATGGATCCACCAGTGTCAATGCATGTGTGTTCTTTTTACTAACAACAACCAGATTCATTGAAATGTGTGTTCTCTTCAGAGACCACACCTGGATCCACCAGTGTCATTGCATATGTGTTCTTTTTACTAAGAACAACCGGATTCATTTCATGTGTGTTCTTTTCACATACAACATATGGATCCACCAGTGTCATTGAAATGTGTGTTTTCTTCAGAGACCACACATGGATCCACCAGTGTCATTGCATGTGTGTTCTTTTTACTAACAACAACTAGAGTCATTGCATGTGTGTTCTTTTCACATACCACATATGGATCCACCAGTGTCATTGCGTGTGTGTTCTTTTCACAATCCACCTATGGATCCACCAGTGTCATTGCATGTGTGCTCTTTTTACTAACAACAACCAGAGTCATTGCATGTGTGTTCTCTTCAGAGAGCACACATGGATCCACCAGTCTCATTGCATGTGTGTTCTTTTTACGAACAACAACCAGAGTCATTGAAATGTGTGTTCTCTTTAGAGACCACACATGGATCCACCAGTGTCATTGCATGTGTGTTCTTTTCACATACCACATATGGATCCACCAGTGTCATTGCATGTGTGCTCTTTTCACCATCCACCCATGGATCCACCAGTGTCATTGCATGTGTCTCCTTTTTACTAACAGCAACCAGAGTCATTGCATGTGTGTTCTTTTCACATACCACATATGGATCCACCAGTGTCATTGCATGTGTGTTCTTTTCACAATCCACCTATGGATCCACCAGTGTCATTGCATGTGTTGTATTTTTACTAACAACAACCAGAGTCATTGCATGTGTGTTCTCTTCAGAGACCACACATGGATCCACCAGTCTTATTGCATGTGTGTTCTTTTTACTAACAACAACCAGAGTCATTGAAATGTGTAATCTCTTCAGAGACCACACATGGATCCACCAGTGTCATTGCATGTGTGTTCTTTTTACTAACAACAACTGGAGTCATTTCATGTGTGTTCTTTTCACATAACACATATGGATCCACCGGTGTCATTGAAATGTGTGTTCTCTTCAGAGACCACACATGGATCCACCAGTGTCATTGCATGTGTGTTATTTTTACTAACAACAACTGGAGTCATTGCATGTGTGTTCTTTTCACATACCACATATGGATCCACCAGTGTCATTGCATGTGTGTTCTTTTCACCATCCACCTATGGATCCACCAGTGTCATTGCATGTGTCTTCTTTTTACTAACAACAACTAGAGTCATTGCATGTGTTTTCTTTTCACATACCACATATGGATCCACCAGTGTCATTGCATGTGTGTTCTTTTCACAATCCACCTATGGATCCACTAGTGTCATTGGGTGTGTGCTCTTTTTTCTAACAACAACAAAGTCATTGCAAGTGTGTTCTCTTCAAAGACCACACATGGATCTACCAGTGTCATTGCATGTGTGTTCTTTTTACTAACAACAACTAGAGTCATTGAAATGTGTGTTCTCTTTAGAGACCACACATGGATCCACCAGTGTCATTGCATGTGTGTTCTTTTTACTAACAACAACTGGAGTCATTTCATGTGTGTTATTTTCACATACCACATATGGATCCACCAGTGTCATTGAAATGTGTGTTCTCTTCAGAGACCACACATGGATTCCCTAGTGTCATTGCATGTGTGCTCTTTTTACTAACAACAACCAGAGTCATTGCATGTGTGTTCTTTTCACATGCCATATATGGATCCACCAGTGTCATTGCATGTGTGTTATTTTTACTAACAACAACCAGAGTCATTGAAATGTGTGTTCTCTTCAGAGACCATGGATCCACCAGTGTCATTGCATGTGTGTTCTTTTTACTAACAACAACCAGAGTCATTGCATGTGTGTTCTTTTCACATACGACATATGGATCCACCAGTGTCACTCCATGTGTGTTCTTTTCAAAATCCACCTATGGATCCGCAAGTGTCATTGCATGTGTGCTCTTTTCACAATCCACCTATGGATCCACCAGTGTCATTGAATGTGTGTTCTTTTTACTAACAACAACCAGAGTCATTGCATGTGTGTTCTTTTCACATACCACCTAAGGATCCACCAGGGTCATTGCATGTGTGCTCTTTTCACAATCCACCTATGGATCCACCAGTGTCATTGCATGTGTGTTCTTTTTACTAACAACAACCAGAGTCATTGCATGTGTGTTCTTTTCACATACCACATATGGATCCACTAGTGTCATTGCATGTGTGTTCTTTTCACAATCCACCTATGGATCCACCAGTGTCATTGCATGTGTGCTATTTTTACTAAGAACAACCAGAGTCATTGCATGTGTATTCTCTTCAGAGACCACACATGGATCCACCAGTGTTATTGCATGTGTGTCCTTTTTACTAACAAAACTAGAGTCATTGAAATGTGTGTTCTCTTCAGAGACCACACATGGATCCACCAGTTTCATTGCATGTGTTTTCACTTCAGAGACCACACATGGATCCACCAGTGTCATTGCATGTGTGTTCTCTTCACATACCACATATGGATCCACCAGTGTCATTGAAATGTGTGTTCTCTTCAGAGACCTCACATGGATCCACCAGTGTCATTGCATGTTTGTTATTTTTACTAACAACAACTAGAGTCATTGCATGTTTGTTCTTTTCACATACCACATATGGATCCACTAGTGTCATTGCATGTGTGTTCTTTTCACAATCCACCTATGGATCCACGAGTGCCATTGCATGTGTGCTCTTTTTACTAACAACAACTAGAGTCATTGCATGTGTGTTCTCTTCAGAGAACACAAATGGATCCACCAGTGTCATTGCATGTGTGTTCTTTTTACTAGCAGCAACCAGAGTCATTGAAATGTGTGTTCTCTTTAGAGACCACACATGGATCCACCAGTGTCATTGCATGTGTGTTCTTTTTACTAACAACAACTAGAGTCATTTCATGTGTGTTCTTTTCACATACCACATATGGATCCACCAGTGTCATTGAAATTTGTGTTCTCTTCAGAGACCACACATGGATCCACCAGTGTCATTGCATGTGTGTTGTTTTCACATACCACATATGGATCCACCGGTGTAATTGCATGTGTGTTCTTTTCAGAATCCACATATGGATCCACCAGTGTCATTGCACGTGTGCCCTTTTTACAAACAACAGCCAGAGTCATTGCATGTGTGTTCTCTTTAGAGACCACACATGGATCTACCAGTGTCATTGCATGTGTGTTCTTTTTACTAACAACAACCAAAGTCGTTGAAATGTGTGTTCTCTTCAGGGACCACACATGGATCCACCAGTGTCATTGCATGTGTGTTCTTTTTACTAACAACAACCAAAGTCATTGCATGTGTGTTCCCTTCAGAGACCACACATGGATCCAATAGTGTCATCGCATGTGTGTTCTTTTTACTAACAACAACCAGAGTCATTGCAAGTGTGTTCTTTTCACATACCACATATGGATCCACCAGTGTCACTCCATGTGTGTTCTTTTCAAAATCCACCTATGGATACACAAGTATCATTACATGTGTGCTCGTTTTGCTAACAACGACCAGTCATTGCATGTGTGTTCTCTTCAGAGAACACAAATGGATCCACCAGTGTCATTGCATGTGTATTCTTTTACTAGCAGCAACCAGAGTCATTGAAATGTGTATTCTCTTCAGAGACCACACATGGATCCACCAGTGTCATTGCATGTGTGTTCTTTTTACTAACAACAACTAGAGTCATTTCACGTGTGTTCTTTTCACATACCACATATGGATCCACCAGTGTCATTGAAATGTGTGTTCTCTTCAGAGACCACACATGGATCCACCAGTGTCATTGCATGTGTGTTGTTTTCACATACCACATATGGATCCACCAGTGTAATTGCATGTGTGTTCTTTTCAGAATCCACATATGGATCCACCAGTGTCATTGCACGTGTGCTCTTTTTACTAACAACAGCTAGAGTCATTGCATGTGTGTTCTCTTCAGAGACCACACATGGATCTACCAGTGTCATTGCATGTGTGTTCTTTTTACTAACAACAACCAAAGTCATTGAAATGTGTGTTCTCTTCAGGGACCACACATGGATCCACCAGTGTCATTGCATGTGTGTTATCTTTTGAGACCACACATGGATCCACCAGTGTCATTGCATGTGTGTTCTTTATACTAACAACAACTAGAGTCATTGCATGTGTGTTCTTTTCACATACCACATATGGATCCACCAGTGTCATTGCATGTGTGCTCTTTTCACAATCCACCTATGGATCCACCAGTGTTATTGCATGTGTGTTCTTTTTACTAAAAACAACCAGAGTCATTGCATGTGTGTTCTTTTCACATACCACATATGGATCCACCAGTGTCATTGCATGTGTGTTCTTTTCACAATCCACCTATGGATCCACCAGTGCCATTGCATGTGTGTT